>JADHKQ010000026.1:0-518367 GCA_019925375.1 Sporothrix euskadiensis | reverse complement strand
CCGCGGCCCCGCCCGGGCCCCGCCCCCCGCCCCCCCCCCCCCCCCCCCTTGAGTTTTCTCCTCTTTCCAGCCCTCTCAGCAAGCCTCTGCAGAAAGGACATGGGTGGGCTGGCGGTTCATCACGCTTGTTTGGTTCTCACCTCTTTAGTTGATCCCCTCTTTTTCCCTTTGTGAATTTCCTTGTTGTGTCCGCTATTTAAAACCGACAAGTTGGCTCAAGCGACAAGCGCGCGGGACAAGTGGCTCGAGTTCGGCAAGGAAGGGGGTGCGCAACTCAGTGGAGGCCCTGAACCGGGCCACCATGGGCCGGAACGGGGGCTGGCCAGGGTTGAAGGGGGCGTGTAGCACGAGAAAGGCCGGCGAAGCGAAGACGGGGCGCGATATAATTCGTATGGAAGGGCACGCACGGGTTGTGTGTGGAGCATAAAGGCCACGACGAGAAGCAACCTCCTGTTGGGCAAAAATGACAGGTCTAGAAATGAAAGTGCCTGGGAGGAGAGTGGTGGTGCGAAATCCGTTAATGGCAGTGTGTATGAGAGGTGGTGTAATATGGAGACAACAAGGAAGATCACGACGTTGGGACAAAGTGGATGCAGGGAGTCGGGGGCCTGACTTTGTTTTTGGGCGAAATGAAGGAGAAGGAAAGAACGTCAAAGAAGAGGGAGGAGGCAGTCACGCAGTAGATGGAGGGAAAGCGTAACCAGTAAGGACCAGAGACATCGTAAGATACGATCTATGATTACTGCAGCATATTTTTGGACAAGAAGGTGCGATCAGGCGAATTCTCGTATGCAAACCCCATGGGTTGATCGCTTGATTGCTCTTTCTCCATACGGGGTGCATCTTTGTTGTGTACCATACGAAGGGAAGGCACGATGGAGTGCTGGGCAATCTCGGGAGGAAAGAAGGGCACCAGTGTCGATCCCAATGTCACCTTTGCGTTTCCCGTCGATGAAAGTATTTTGTACCGAAAAGTGATAGATGGCAGAGTCAGAATGTCATAATTGGCAACCACGGACAAGCCTGCGGCCTCCAATACGACCGCGCAAGAATGCACGCCGAAGACTCCCAATACGACGTCAAGTGCAGAAAGGGAATTGTGGGCGGCAGGCGCTCGTCCGGTAAAGGGCCAACATGGGAAAGAGCGAATTGCAATGGACAAGACACGAATTATGGCAAGTGCGACGCGCAAAAATACATATGCAAGAGCGACACAGCTGCATGCAACCCAGCACTAGCACCTTGTGCAGGCAGGAACGCACGCATCGAGCCAAAAACCAAAACAACCCCCCGAAATGGCCAAAAATGCAGACTGCAAAGCGTCCTATGTACAAAATGCAAAATACAGATGCACATGCAAAATGCGACACAAACAAGCCAGCAAACCCAAACCGCCATTGTGGTTTGGAACCAAGAAACTCGACCGGTCGCCCACTACTGTTGCGGCACTGGGTAAAAGCACGATCCTGCAGACCAATCCAAACACGCAGATGGCATGCACAACAAGCACGACACAAAAACAGCCCAAAGAAAGTCATGAAGAGCATAAAAACGAGCATCCGCTTTGTGCATGTCTTTCCCTCGAAAACGCTGTACTTTGATACCGAAAAGATGCAAAGCAGTAAACTACGGAGCACACCGGGGCGATCAAAGAACCCAACGCGCAGCCAACGAGAAAAGCACGAACTTGCGCCTCGTCCATCACACTTGCAACTCGGCTGGCGGTTCTCGTTCTCAGGACTGTGCCTCTGAGCTCCCTCCTCACGCCCCTCCTTTTTGTCTCTCGGCCGGCGCGCTACGGAGGCTGACGCCGGCATTGCAAGATATCTTGCCTTATTTGCCAGAACAGGCAGCCAAAACGTTAGCCATGAGAGGGCTGATGGGCACCGGCTAATGCGGCTGCAACGGCTACTGCAGACCCTGAAAAGACAGTGCAACGGCGCCTTGAACAGAAGGGGCACACAGACAGGGTTGAAGAAGGGAGAGACAAGACATTCCGTGACGGGAGGGAGAGATCAAGACACGAAAAAGAGAATGGTATTGCGCTTTGAGGTATGTTACGGAAGCCAAGCTTGTACCAAAAACAGAAATGGTCTAACAGACACCAGACCAGGATGGAACGAGCCGAGCACAAATACGCGGAAAACCTTCGCCAGGCACAGCAGCACACTCGGTAATAATGACGGCGCAGCGGTGTGGAAAACATGCATGGTCTCCTGTCAGTTGCTGCATAATCAAGGATGTCCACCGCCGAGCACCACCAAGATATCCCACCATGTCCAAGCGGTCCTGTCCAAGCTATCACAGGCGCAAGCCGCAAATCGCCAGTACTGTGTAGTTCGCCGAGGCCCAGCAAGGCCCAGGGCAAAAAGCCATGGCTCGCAAGGACGAAGCCAACAGGCTGTTCCAGAAGAAACGATCGCCGTCACAAGCCGTTAAATGCCTCTCGCAAGGTCCAGCCCTCGGCCCTACTAGCACTGTCAATCCTTTGCTGTTGCTGTCCACGCACGTCGTCCGTCTCTTTTGATGGCTCTTGAATATTGCTTGTCTCAGTCCCAACTTCCAAGGACACAAGTGGCGCCTCCCGCGGGATCCGTCGCACATCTCTTGTGGCATCCTAGTACGAGGTTGATGCAAATCCATTTAGACTGCAGAAAACAGAGGAGACAACAACGCCAGAGACCACACACATTGACAAATCGTGCCTGCACACTGAACGTTTATGGTCTAGGCGGCGAACTTGATGGAGAGCGACAAACCTCAAATCACAATCCCTCTTGCTTGAAACGGTAATAATTGGCGCCAGACCCAGCACGCTTTACTCGTTCGTACACAGTTCGCACCTACGGCTAAGTTTAAACCAAGTGCAAATGACCCGAATTAGACAACACCCCTCCATAAACGCAGCCAACGAGCCAAAAGAGGACTACAAGGACAGTGAAAAATTCAGCCGAAGTCTGCAAAGGGTCACAAAGCAGAAGGTCAAAGATGAAGTCAAAGCCGCATCCTGGCCGAGAACTTCTCACTTAGACTTCCCGTACCAGTACGTCCTACGACGTACGACGTATTACAGCACATGTCACTCGCGATCGAGGTACCCAGCAAGCAACGTGTGTATCAATTGTTGTCTCCTCGCCTGTGTCTCACTATATCTCTGAGGAGAGTACGACGTATCCGAGTGTCTTTTAGCCCCCTTGCTGGGTCTGTCTGATATGCAATATCTCTATTTGTTTCCGAGACCTGAGCGGCACCTCACCCAGTGATTGTCTGTCTGCCTTTTTTTTTCGGACAAGAATCTTTATTTTATGACCTGTGTCTTGCGTCTTGCGCTTGTCTCTTGTCGATCTCTTACTGGCCCACAGTGAGGCTGGCATGTGGGGGACGCATTTTGACTTGAGTAGTCGCCGACAGGGGGCTGCCAACTTCCACTATGCCCTTGCGGC
The DNA here is from genome assembly GCA_019925375.1 of Sporothrix euskadiensis. Classification (NCBI taxonomy): domain Eukaryota; kingdom Fungi; phylum Ascomycota; class Sordariomycetes; order Ophiostomatales; family Ophiostomataceae; genus Sporothrix; species Sporothrix euskadiensis. Next base: position 514,924 of record JADHKQ010000026.1, on the reverse strand, counting down.
CGCGATCGACTCCGTTGCAAAAGCCTGGCCGTTCGCCGAACTAACAGACGAGAGAGGTCGGCGACTGTGTGGGATGAAGGTGCTTCCTCTATCCAGGCTTCGTTTTCCGAAGGACTTCCGGCCCGTCATGTACAAAGCACATCCTTCGTCCGGCGGAGTACCTGTACATGCAAGTGCAGTGTTCGGACGAATACGCTATCCAGACAAGACTGCCTGCAACTGCGTATGATTCTTTGTGGACAAAATCCTTCAACCCATGCAGCATGTCCCATCCGCTTCAGATATCCCTGTCGCATAGCCGTCTACTCCGAGGCAGTTAAGCATGTCGTCTTGTTTCTTTACTTTGCACCTCTGTCGGCATTTGCTATATACTGGTTGCCGCCGAAGACTTTCTTATGTGCTGATCACCAACAGACAGCAAACAAAATATCGTGAAGTCTGAATCCAGCGGTCAGTAATCTCTCCGCCCACCGGAGCGGAACAATTAGTTAAGCCTGTTCTTCGCAATCCTGGCTGTCTTGCCTTGCCGCCCCCAAGAGGCTTTGCGCCTGAACCATACCGCCGGATGTGTATCCGGAAGAGACGATTGGTCAAGAGAGACAACGGGGTCTTTAACAGACGTTGCTGGTTGGGTCCCAGGGCCTGTTCTCAGGGAGGGTCTTGGGACTCTGTTAGTGAAAGGTCTTACCATTTTATTGGGGGGGGGGGGGGGGGTACCGGTGGCGAGTGCCACCAACCCCTGGCCCTCCCCCGTTCCCCGTCCATGGGAAGGCGGCACGGGCAGTTTGGCATTTCGTGGAGACTGGGTGTGCTTTTTTTATCATTTTGCCCTTTTTGACCCTTTTCATGACAACATTCTGATGGCATACGGGAGCTAATGTGTTCCATCCCATCTCCTTTGTCCCTCGCTTGTCGAATTTGACAGATTCTGACAGCCCTTTGAAGCAGATAATCATTTTCTACAGTTTGGGCCCCGAGATCAAGCACGCCAGTATTACGATGGGCCTCGACGAGGTCGAATATTGAGCCGCGAAAATTTAGCCAAGTGGACAGAGTCTCCGTCTCTTCCGCACATCATTCCGCTAGTCCGAGCACTTCAGATTGAATAAACTAAAGAGCACCAGTACGCTACCTCAAGTCCTGCTACTTTAAAGTTCAGCAAAACGGAGAAATTGCACAGTCCCTACCAAGCCAGACCCGTGTTTTTTTTGTGTTTTTTTTTCGATTTCCAGGACGGGGGCTTAACATTTCTTGCATCGAGACCGCCAAACGGGAAAGAAAACGACATGCCCCGAAACACATAAGAGGACAAGTGCTGAACGTACAAAAGCAGAAAGATTATCAGTCCGTTCAAAGTCTTTGTTGCATGCCGCTTGGCTCAGCTGGACGAACAAGAGACAAAATTCAGATGGCGAATCGATTGGCCGTGCTGAAGCCCTGCAGGAGAAACAAAACAGCAAAGCGGAAAAGGAGAAAGAGGAAAAACATTCGCGAGACAACGAAAAAGACGAGACGGCGGCATTGAACGACAGGGGCAGCAGCTGTTGATCACCAGAGATTCTCAAAGACCTAGTGCAGAAGCAAAAGCACAGGCGCAAAACCACACCAGAAAAGAAAAGAAAGCAACGAAAAAACCAACAAGCCGAAAACAAGCACGGCAGGTACCTCGCTGGTGCATTTTCAACCTGCGTCTGCATATGCAGCTAAATGGCAACGCTAGGACTATGTTGGTCCAAGATCGCCAATGCACAACTGTGTTTTTTGTGGCTTTTCTCCTGTCCCTTCCTCTCTGTGTCTCTAAAATTTGCCCTTTCTACTGTGTACGCTTCCGCATTTCACATCATCCCTTTTCTTATTCTACTTTCTCTTGCGCATTTTCCCGACGAACGAGAAATCCCTACAAAGTTACACCCTTTTAATGTGGATGCATATTTCTGAGGAGCCCGTTTCTATCTCAAGCCCTCTATCGTTTTCTAGACCCTTCCTATGCTTTCAGTGCATTCTGAGTTCTCGACCTTGGATTCTTTACACAAGGAATGCTCCATCAGCATGTGCAAATGTGAGAGTCCACTATCCAAAGAGAAGCTCCGCACTAACACGTCTGTGCGGCCGGTTTTCCGTCTTCTTCTCTCTTGTCTTTCAAAAGAAAGAATAAAAAAAGGGTTGGAAAAAAAGCATTGCCCATCAAGTGGTAATTAGAAGCACAAAGTCCTCAATTGCATCCCATATTGTGCACAGTACGAGCTTTAAGAATAAGCTCGGTGAGGGAAGGGCAGCTATCACACATTGTCGAGGTGCGGAATTCCCGAGACGGACTTGGTTCAAGTAAATGCAAAAGGGATATGCCGGCCTTGGAATCAATTCTCCGTCACAAAAGCACCGGCACTATCACTTACAAGAACCTCCGACATTTGCCCATCCAGGTTAGCATCTGGCCCGTCGAGGCTGAACGCATCAGACAGAATGCAGCATAGTCTATGATTTACAGCCCGCAAGACTAGACCGGATTCCTGTCTTTTCCGTCTCTGCTTCTTCTTTGTTTTCCATAATAAGAAACATCAGCCAAGCGTCAATCCCCTTCAGTTCCAGACCCCGTTAGGCCGTTGGGGAGGAGACAGCGTCTCTTTTTACTCGGGCCTTTTCTCTGGCCATTTCTCTTAGTTTTCAACCCTTCCCCGCACGGACATACGCCGGAGGTCTTGCCGCCACCGCCGCCGCATCTTTTCCCCAGTCGGGTCGCGGACGTTCACTTCACTTTTGATGCCCCTTGTCTTATTGGCTTGTACTATGGACGGGGGAAAGAGCAAATTAGTGGTAGAGGAAAGGGCGAGGCAAAAAAGATAACAGACTGGAGCCCGGGGGACCCATTGGTGGTGATGATCTTATGGCCGGGATGCAATGCAGGGGAGCGGACAAGCGCATAATGCAAGAATGCAAGAGCTATGTAAATAGTATATGTATAAAGCGGCAAAGCTGCAAAGCTGCAAAGCTGCAGAGCTAAAGAAGAGGCGGGAAAAAGAATCAATAGATTCATGCAGGCGCCACGGGGACATATAGAAAGTGGGAGGCCCAGAAATGGATGTGGGAAAATAGGAAAAACACAAAGAGACGAGGTGCTGCCGGTAAATGTCTGCCATTTTACATCAAGGACACATGAATAAGGCTCCACGTGAGTGCACAAAGTTGCGAGGCTGACGGTTTTTTTTTTGGTTTTTTTTTTTTTTTTTTTTTAATTACGAGATGCTGCAGTCTGCCGCATGTATAACGATGGACAGGATGCTGAGTACAACCGTAGCACAAATACGACTCTGTGATGGTACCCTCAGAAGAGCCAATGAAGTTGAGGCTGTTCAGCGACCACAAAACATGTCTGGCTGCGGTGCGCTGGGACATCTTTTTAGGAGGCGCCGAGCTTTTTGATGCGAGATGGGCTCTGGGCTGCTTCAGTCGGGTGCTCTACTAGGGTGTTTTTTTTAGCCCTATTTCGGCTCCTTCCTCTTTGACACGACCCCTGCTGTTTTTGCTGTTTTTGCTCGGGGCAGTTGAGTGAACAGGGGTCATCTACGGAATACGGAATACATTTTCGGTACGTTTGACGGTGGCGACGGGGTGTCGATATCCAAACACAGCCTTCTCATGAAGAAATGCCACACCGTTATTTCTTCCGAAGAAACTCATATAAATGAGTCGGTCTATATTCTCGAATTGACTGGATGGTGTAAATCAGGATAAAGTGAGCTTGTAGGTGTCATGACAATTGAAGAAGTTCATCACTTGATACGTTTCATGGATTCCCATGTCAAAATAAAAGAAAGCGAAAGAAAATCAAGGAAACAAAGCACATTTGTAGAAATTTTCGTATAAATCAAAATAAATTTACAAGTCTAAAGCCGCATTTCATATTATCCTTACATCATGGGGAGATACAGTTTGAAAGGCAATAAAAGTAGATTGAAAAGAGGTGGATAGAGAAGTAAATAAAGAGCCAAGGAAAAAAAAGAGATTAAAGGAAAAGCAGAAGAGGATACAAGAAAAGGGTACTCCAAAGAACAAAACGCAAGACATTAACAAGGAAAGTCTCACGCTATTTTACAAAATAAGGACGGCTGCAACCAGCGCCGGGATAAGCGCAAACATCTCCGACGACACAACACGGCCGGCAGCGGCCGTGACAACAGCTGCGGGACCGCTCGACGTAGTGGTCGAGCCAGAGCCGGAACCAGAGCCAGAGGTTGAAGCACTGCTGGAGGCGGAACTGCTGCTCGAGCCACTACCAGAGCCACTGCCAGAGCCGCCAGAGCCGGAGCCGGAACTAGAGCTAGAGCTGCCACCGGAGCCGCCACCACCGCTACCGCCGCTGCTGCTGCCACCACCACCACCGGAGCTACCGCCACCGCTCGAGCCACCCGAGCTGCCGGAGCTGCTAGAGCCACCAGATCCACCGCTGCCACCAGATCCACCGCTACCACCCGAGCCGCTGCCGCTCGAGCCACCAGAGCCACCGCTGCCACCCGAACCTCCACTGCCACCGGAGCCGCCTGAACCGCCGGAGCCGCCACTACCACCGTAGCCACCCGCAGGGATGGTCGTGGTGACGGGACAAACCGTCGTTGTGTACGAGATGGTCTGTGTGGTCGTGTGGCCAAGAGTGCAGTGACCACCATTGTGCGGGCACGACGTGACCACGTAGCACGTCGTGGTGTAGACGGTCGACGTCGACAGGAAAGTGGTGACGACGTCAGTGGAGCAGGGAGTAGTGATGGTCGCGGTGACGGTTGACAGCGTGGTGCTGCCGCTGGGACCGGTGGTGTGGGAAGGACCAGTAGGGCCAGTAGGACCAGTTGGGCCGGTAGGGCCGGTAGGGCCGGTAGGGCCGGTAGGGCTAGTAGGGCCAGTTGAAGGGCCGGTAGGGCTGCTCGAGGGGCCGGTAGAAGGACCTGTGGAAGGACCAGTGGATGAGGGACCGGTCGACGAGGGACCAGTCGACGAGGGACCAGTCGACGAGGGACCAGTCGACGAGGGACCAGTCGACGAGGGACCAGTCGACGAGGGACCAGTCGATGAGCCAGTCGAGCAGGTGCTGCATGGCGTGGAGCTGGGAGTCGATCTGACAGGCGAGCTGGGAGTCGAGCTGACAGGCGAGCTGGGCGATGAGCTAGGAACGCTGCTCGAAGGAGTGCTCGACGGAACGCTGGACGGCAGGCTCGAGGGGGAGCTCGAGGGAGAGCTCACGACCGAAGAGCTGCTGATAATAGACGACGAAGACTCAGTGCAAGGAGTGCTGCTCGGGGTAGAGCCAGAGGAGCTGGGAGAGCTGCTGGGGACACTGTTGCTGGGCGTCGAGCTGACCACAGAGCTAGGCACAGAGCTCGGCGAAGAGCTGGGGTAGGAGCTGACCGACGAGCTGGGAGTGCTGCTCGGGACGCTGCTGGGAACAGAGCTGGGAGACGAGCTGGGCACAGAGCTGGGAGACGAGCTGGGCACAGAGCTGGGAGACGAGCTGGGCACAGAGCTGGGCGAGGAGCTGGGCACAGAGCTGGGAGACGAGCTGGGCACAGAGCTGGGCGAGGAGCTCGGGATACTGCTGGGGCTGCTGCTGGGGCTGCTGCTGATAGAGCTGCTCGGCGTGCTGCTGACCGAGACCGACGAGCTAGGCGTCGAACTGGGAACGCTGCTGGGCTTGCTGCTCGGCGACGAGCTTCCAGAGGAAGACGTCGACGAGAATGAGCTGACGGAGCTCGAAGAGCCGCTACTGCACGGGGTCTCGGAAGACGAGCTGGCATACGAAACGGACGACGAGCTACCCGAGGGAGTCGAGCTGGGAGGAACAGATGAGCTGCCAGACGGCGACGAGCTAGGTGGCACAGAGCTGCCAGAGGAGCTGACCGACGAGAAGACGGACGACGAGCTGCCAGAAGGCGTAGAGCTCGGGGGAACAGAGCTACCCGACGAGCTGATAACCGAAGAGGAGCTACCTGAAGGGGTCGAGCTGGGGGGCACAGAGCTGCCGGAGGAGCTCACTGACGACGAGATTTCACTGCTGCAAGACTCAGAGGAGGTGCTGGCAGAGGATGACGCGGACGACACCGAAGAAGCCGACGAAGAAGCCGACGAAGTCGATAACACAGGGCTGACAGAGCTGCTGGGCGACGAAACCACCGAGGAGCTACCCGACGAAGCAGACGAGGCAGAGGAGCTAGGCGTCGAGCTAGGCGGCACAGAGCTGCCGGAGGAGCTAGCAGACGACGACGAGCCAGAGGGTGTCGAGCTGGGAGGCACTGAAGAGGGCACCGATGAGCTGCCTGAGACAGACGACGAGATCTCGCTGCTGCAGGACTCGGAAGAGTAGCTAGCAGAGGAGCTCACACTGGCCGAAGACGAAGCAGACGAGACGGAAGAGCTGGCAGAGCTGGCAGACGACGAGCCCGAGGAGGCAGACGAGCTGGCGGACGAGCTGGCGGACGAGCTGGCAGACGAGCTGGCAGACGATGCAGACGAAGAAGGTGTCGAGCTGGCCGAAAGCGAGGAAGAGGGCGAGCTAACCGAGTTCGAGGGAGTCGAGCTAGGAGGAACCGAAGAGCTGCCGCTAATCGACGAAGAAATGTCGCTGCTGCACGGCTCCTCAGACGACGAACTGGCAGACGAGACGCTTGAGATCGAAGACACTGATGAAACGGAGGAGACGGCTGAGATCGAGCTGCTGACGGAGCTAGCAGATGAAGACGGGGTCGAGCTGGCAGATAGTGAGGACGAAGGCGACGATGAAGGCGACGACGAAGGCGAGCTGCTAGGCGAGCTGCTGGGCGAGGAAGAAGGAGACGAGCTAGGGCTCGAAACCGAAGATGCCGAGGACGAAACAGACGAAGCCGACGAAACCGACGAAACCGACGAAACCGAAGAAGCGGAAGAGCTGCCGGACAAGCTCTCAGACGACGAAATGTCGCTGCTGCAGCTCTCGCTGCTTTCGCTGCTCTCACTGGCGCTGCTGGACGAAGCAGACGGGCTGCTGCTGGGCGACGACACCGAAGGCGAAGACGACGGCGAGGAAGAAGGCGTGCTCGAGGCCGACGAAGATGGAGTGCTCGAGGGGAGGGACGAGCTAGGGCTGGGCGAGGGCGATGAGGAAGGTGAGGAGCTGGCACTAGGAGAGACGCTGGCAGAGCTGCTAGGCGAAGAAGAGGGCGAAGAGCTGGGCGACGAGGAAGGAGACGAGCTCGGGATCGAGCTCTCGTCACTGCTGCAAGGCTCCTCAGAAGAGCTAGACTCGGAAGCAGAAGACGAAACTGACGACACGGACGAAACGCTCGAGGCGGAAGAAGAAGGCGTGCTCGAGGGCAGAGACGAGCTCGGGCTAGGCGAAGGAGACGAGCTGGGGCTGCTGACAGACGAAGAGGCAGAGCTGCTGATGGATGAAGCCGAAGATGATGCAGAGTTGCTGCTGGCGCTGGAGCTGGCACTGCTGCTCACACTGGAGCTGGCACTGCTGGCGCTTGAACTCACACTGCTGCTCACACTACTTGCGCTGCTACTGGCACTGCTGCTCGTTGAGCTCATTGATGATGACGATGACGATTCGCTGCTGCAGGGCGGCTCATCGGCCATGATACAGTTACAAGCGGCAGTCATGCTGGCAACATCGTTTGCACAGCTGCCGTGCCAGTCCGCAGGCAGATTGCACTCTGTCTTGGAAGGCGGCTGCAGGAAAACATCACACCACTCCCAAGGGTCGGGGTTGTTCTTGATGTCCAACATGGCCTGGACGCACGCAGTGTCTTCCTGTGAGGTGTGAGTGAGTGTTCAAAAAAAAAAAAAGTCTCATGATGCTGACTTACGCAGTTAGCATCGGCAACAGCTTGAGCGCTGGCCGCGAGGGCGGCGACGGCCACGGCGGTGGAGAACCACATGGTGACGATGTGGTCCGGCGGACGTAAGGCTTTTCTCGATGTCGAAGAATAATTGAAGCTGTCGTACGAGGGAAAAACAGACTGAAAAAAAAAAAACTGTCGAGCTCTCGCTGTTTTACGATACCTGGGCTCGGTCGTTGTGGCGGGAGTATGGGTAAAGGGCCCTTGAGCAAAACGAGTGGATGCTTAGACTAGCGAGAGGGTGCTGGACTCGAAAGGAGAGAGGAGGAGGAGGAGGAAAGAAGGAAAGAAGGGAAACCAAAAAGAGGGAGAAGAAAAAAGAGGGAGAAGAAAAAAGAGGGAAAGAAAAAAAGAGGGAAAGAGAAAAAGGGAAAGGGGAGCGGAAGGGGAAAAGAGAAAAGAGCATCAACTCGAGATGAAGGGGGATTATAGCGAAGACATCAAAATGTCAAGTCCAGAACATCCTTGATCGGGCCAAGCAAGTAAAGCAAGTAAAGCAAGCAAAAATACATAAAATTCAATAGCTTCAAGCGCCATTGCAAGAAGGGTATTGTCCAGCCCCATTTCCTATTGCAGCAATGCCCAAGAGGTTTTTCGGATATGCCAGCCTGGGCATTTTGATAGAAGGAAGCTATTCCTCAATGGCGTGGTGTCTGTTGTCCGAAAAGGGACATCTTAGGGGGAGGGCTGGTGTGTGAATGGACTCTATGTTGGTCCTCGAACGTTCAAGGTCCTGAACAAACAGTCAAAGAAAACAAAAGTGTGCAGGAGCAGAAGGGTGGTCCGAAAACAGTAGTTTGACGCCATAAAAACCGTTTGATCCATACTGAAGTATTTGTTTTTCTTTCTCTTCTACTTTGACGTCCTTTTCCAGCCTGGTGTCGGCCGTTGGGCCAAGGTAAGAAGAGCAGCTTCTGGACCAAAAGTCCCAAAAGCCAATATTTTGGTGCACTTGCGGCAACGCCATTGGTCTTCGTTTTCAGAAAAGCGTGCACACGAATATTGGAGGCGTTGGGAAAGGCTTGGGCGGGCCTGGAAGGAAGTGGGTGTTCAGGGGCGTGATGTTGATTTTCTTTGTTCTTGTGTACTTGGGCGGGGTGTTAGAGAGGCTGTAGTCTGAGAAAAAGCCGTTTGAATATCGTCTTGCCTCTAAACCATTCTAGGTAGACAGTAAATACACAGTGGGTGTAGAAACGAGAAATTCTTCTGTGCAAAATCACTCCGTATTCAGAAGAGGCTGCTTTTCCTCTTTCCATGTTGAGTGGTCCAAGTGGTACACAAAAGTGTACAAGTGCCTCCACTTGGGCGATACCGAAGAGCTCCACCACCATGCATACGGAGTACACTGTGATGCTCAAGCTTTAGTGATATTTGCAGGGGCTCTGTGGGCGAGACAAGGGCTTGCGTGGGGGAGAAGCACCGGCTGAGACAAAAAAGACGGGCAGAGGAGAGTTGACACCCCTTCCCCCCCTTCAGGAACCGAGACAAGGCTCTCCCGTTAACAAGCCAGCACTTGTCAGGGCACGACAAGATGATAGACAGGGGTCCTTTTTCTGCCGCATGAGCGGACACTCGAGACCAACAGACAGGACGAAGGGATTAACAGACGACGCGAAAGAACAGATGATGGCGGTAGAGCTGAAAAGGGAAGTACCTGAAGACTCACGGTGCAAAGATATGTCCCTGTTGGGAGCATTGGAAGCGCCGGATGTGCTGGCAATATGAGACCTAGTGGGCTTCGTTTTCTTTGTTTGGAAATCGAGACCATCGTCGATTGAAGAGAAGAAAGCGACGAAAGCAGGTATCTTGAGGACCTTCTACCAGAAAAAGCTGGCAAGCAGGATCGGTAGGAAAGCAATAGTCCCAGACCGTGCAAGGCTCTTGGTAGCAATAGCCTACTGGGCGGGTCTTTGGGGGTCCGCTAGGCGAGGCCATGGTGAGCGGTTTCAAGAAGGCTGTGGAGGAGAGGGAGGAGTCGGAGAGTCAAAGAGGATGAGATCACAGAGAATAAGGAGAGAAGAGGAAGGGAAAGGAGGAAAAGGGGCGAAAAGTGACAGAACAGACACATCTGGCCGTTGAGACTTGCGACAAGCAAGCGCGATCAAGCGCCGACGGTGTACTAAGTGGTGACGGGAACGCCGGCTAGGGCAGTCACGTTTTTTTTGTGCTACGAGGGCAGCGTGAAAATATGAGAACACTATGAAGAAGGCGCGAGTTGAAGTCTTTGTTGCAGTGGAGGACAGTGGGGGAAGTCGCGACGTAGCTTGAGTCCCAAACGGGAAAGATGGGGACGAACACGATAGAAGAGAAGGAAAGAGCGTTCTCACATTTGCATGATATGCACGCAAACAGTAAAGAGCCAAAAGACCATGTACGGAAACAGGCAAGAACGAATGGCTGTGCTCTTTACTCCGTACTACTGGTGTTCTCCATATTCTTTCATTGTTCTCAGCCTTCTGCAATAATGGTCAGGCACGGGACTTTGTCCAATAAAAATGGGCAATAGCAAAGCAAATCTCCGCTCGCTGGCGCCGTTTGACCTAAGGTTTTGTTCCCCGTCATTTCCTCCCTTGTGCCCTGAATGATTGCTGGAGCCAGCAAAGTAGTTGAAGTGATCAAGCCCAGTTCGTCTTAGTGGAAGTTTCCTCTTGCGGCAAATGCGTCCTAAGAAAAACCTAAGAAAAAGGGTGACATTTAGTCGATCGTTCTTTCTTTCCCTGTGTCCCGAGAATCTGTCAACGGTGGGGACGGCCTCGTCAAATGGAGGCTTCTGATTGGTCTATCTACGCTAAGCGGGGTCCTTCTAGGCATCTGCTAGAGCTCTAGCTTAAGGGCCTGCTAGAAGCCTTTCGGAGTCTTTTTTAGGGCTCTCAGGGCACTTTCTAGGCCTTCTAACGCGCTACGAAGCGTCTAGGCGTTCTGTCTTTCGGTGAGTGCGGCGGCTGGCCAGGCCTTCTGGTGCCCTGGCTTGGACCCTTCTGGCGGCCTTCTTCGTCCAAATCTTGTTTCGGAAAGCAATACGACGTATTACTCCGTACGAGTAATACGCACTACGGGGCCCTAGCGCGTCTCAAACCGGCCACTCTCATGGCACTATTGGAAAAAGAAGCAAAGAAAAACAGGGCAACGACGACAAAAGGCCACCAAAAAGACCAACTGCCACCAATAACATCGTACTCCAAAGGCAAAAGGGACCATCAAAAGCACGCCGAAAGCAGCTCTAGCCGTTGGAAGAAAAAAAATCGATAAGTCGGAAAAGTCGACTTGGGTCTGGGTAGAATACGATGTGGAGAGAATTGGATAGAAAAATGTGAAAAACTAACCAAAAATGTGAGACAAGTCGACCGTTGAGATGTTGAACTAAACCCCGGCTGGAAGAACCAAGTAATTACTCGGTAAACTCAAAGTCAGAATTTGGGACACAAGTGCAATGAGTTGTGAAGTCAATAAGGGAGACAGGTCTATGAGACGCATGGTTTTTGTTTTACTTTTGAACTTTTGATTGATTTCGTTGACTCTACTTTAATTATGGCACGTTCTCACGTTTACAGACTCTCTTCTTTTCAGGCCTCCCGTCCTTTCCCTCTCTCCTTACGACGTACAGGGCTGCACAAAAGATTTAGCGATTGTTCCTGACCTGTTGGTGCCGTTTTGGGAGAAAGATAGCAGTGAATAGTCCAGGCCGTAAATACTGAAGAAAAAGAAATTATGGCCATGAAAACTGGTTTCTTCCCAGTCGACGGGTCTTTTTCGTTTTCATCCTTCTTTCTTTGTTATATGCCTACTGTGTACAATCACGCCGAGCATCCGCGTCGGGCTGGTCTTTTTGTTCACGTTTCCCTATCCTTTTTTTTCTTCTCTCAATCACGTAGTCTGTAGCAGATAGGAGGATGACGTACGTAGTGATTTCCGGATGTAGAAGATACTGTTCGTGATGGACTGCTTGAAAACGGCCCCCGACGATCACAAAATTCAAACAAAAGGCGCCCTCTGATCCTTACACATCTGGGGGAAAGAGCTCACTGAGCCCACAGAACCCACAAAGCCTACCCTGTTCCCCGCCGGTATTTGTATATACAATGCCGGAACATACATTTTACAGCCGATGAGGAGGTATTTTTTCTTCTTCTTTTTTAACGAGGTCGGAAGTGGTGATGAATGGCTTTGGTTTTTTATTGATTTTTAACGTCGTTGACCATGAAGTATTGCCCACCATCTCGTCGGCAGCACCTCCGAGGTTCCGTCAGCAAGTGTATCGCGTCTGGCAGGCGAGGCACTATTGACCTGAGCTGAGCTGAACAGCCACTTTCAGTGGCCTGTAAAAATATTGATAGAAAAAGTCTCTTGACAGGGGACAAAAAAATACATCAATGCTAAAGACTGCTGGACAGCTCGACAGAAGTACTGATACCACCGTGTATGAGTATATGTGCTCGTATTCAAAAGTCTACATACTTTGTGCAATCCTGCACGCCAAGTTGGAAATGTCCGTGCATCCTTCCAATAGTGCAAGCAGATGTCCTTTTGTAAAAGCCTTCCGTCTGCAAGGGCCCATAAATCAAGGATTGAGGGTGTGCGCTCTTCTTCACCTGGACAATCATGAAAAGAGAAACGGGATAATGAGAAGTTGCAGAGACCTGACAGCTGCCCTCGATTTTTGTGCTTCTCTGTGCACAAAATAATTGTGTAACGACCAGATGTCCGTATTTTCACTCAGCTGGCCTGGCCGCAACAGTGTGCCGTTATTCCAGTTGGTGTTTGAAAACTCTCTGCGTTGTCGATATGCCCGTGGTCTGAGGTTGTAGTAGTATTCTCTCTCTTTTTCCACTTTGCCTCCCGGTGGCTGTTGTGTCTATCGAATTCACTAGAGCGTAACGGTGTTTGTGGGACGGGGCCTGTGTGCAGACGATGCAGGCAAACAAGCGCAACCCCACAGCGGTTACTCCGTACAGTGGTTTTATTCGAAAACAAATGTAAAAGAGGAAAGGGAAAAAGAAAACCAAAGATACGAACACGTTCGAGGCTGGAGGCACCCACAGGCAAGGAGAGGCGAGAGCTAAGAAATGCGAGATTCGGAGCCGGTGAGGAGCTTCGGTTTTTTTGACCTCGAAAGAATGAAAAATGGGAACATTTATGAGTACGGACACCCCAAACCACTTCAACGTCCCCTCCTTTTACTATCTTCCCTTCTCTCCGTGTCTCGGTCAACAGTCCGAGTGCCGTCCTCTAAATTTCTCCTTGCTTGACAGCTATGGTCCCCAGATTCCAAAATCCTTCATGGGAAGGCCTGCAGGGCTGGCGCAGCGAGGCGTGTAGAAAAAGCAAGGGTGCCAGATTGTAGACCAGAGTCCAGACCGCCAAGTTTTCGAGCTTGGTATATTAAGTGCCGAGTTGTCTCTCCTCGGTCTCTCCTTGGCTTTTCTTGTGCATCGTCTCCGTCGAGCATCCTTATTTTGGTATCAAATTTCTTGAGCCAAGCTGAATCAACTACTCCGTACAGAAGGATGCAACTCTGCATTTTGTTATCCGCCCTGTACCAAGAGCTTTGCCGGCTCAGCCCCACGCAGCTACCGTCGAAGGCTTCTCTCAACGGGGGATCGCCAGAGCTTAGTCCTGAGGTCCTCTGGTATACAGCCATGATTACAGCCATGATGCTCAAAATAAGAGAGTAAGGAAGCAGTCAAAGCTTTACCCAAGAGGCAGAATTTGAGCATAACAAGTCCATTTATGGGAAAACATCAACAGAGCCAAGCTCCCAAATTGGGAAACGACGAGAGATCATCGTCTGCCCATCCATGCTCATTGATGAAGAGGGTGTCTTGGTGGCAAGCGGAAAGTACGCGTAGAGACAAACAAAAGGGTGTGCGGCCCCAAGAAGGATGAAGGGGCTCTGCCAAGGAGTGCACAACCTCCTAATACATACTCCGTACTCCGTACACTATCGAGCGCCTCATTAACGCCTCGCTCGACAATGGCCAGGCGTCGCATCAAACGCTTCGGGCGCCTCGCTCACCAGCCGCACCTTGGCCGACAGTAGGTGTAAAGAGAAAAACTCTGCCTGAGGGTAAGTCAAGAAGCAAAGAAGAGAGGAGAAACAAAAGTAAAGTCAATAGTCTGATGCCCAAGACGGGGCTATTGCAAACGCTTGTCCGCGTTCGTGATGTACACTGTGCGAGTAGGAGTCGAACCGTTGACTGGATACGAGCAACGGGGGACAACAGACAGCAGAGTCCTTTGATGCAGACAGCAGCCACACCAATAAATACGACTGGTGCCACACCCACCCTCCTCCTTCGTCTACACACCCTCCGACTTGAGTTTGACCTGTCTACCGAACAGGGGTAGGCCACCTTGTCTATCCTCTTACCATACTACTCCATATTTAGGGCAGGACGGGGCACCGGTGGATCTTGAACCTCATCGTCTCCGGAGCTTTCACAGCGAGCTCGGATATGAATCATAACTCGACATGAAGATGAACACCGTGATGAGATATTGTGACGATCTAGGACGTCGGCCATAAACAGCAATTGTACTGTTAGACGTTCGTCGATGATATTGAGTAGGAAGGTTGCAGCGGTGTTTTCACGAAGGATGGTGATAACATCGACAAAGACTAGCAATTGTCGGTGTCAACCACAGAAATCGACGCATCGAGAAGATGTCAAGAAAATCGGCATTGTCCAGTTTCCCATTGCGAAACTCGAGAATAGGATATGAGCTGGTGACCTGTGAGATAAGAATGAGTGTGGATTCGGCCTGGTTGCATTGAAACGCAACTTGCCAGAACTCGGCCAAGATTGTTCGGCAGTGATGACAAGGTGACAAAATTAAGAGTGAAATGAACGTGAGATGCCGTGTTGAGTTATCTCGTTGAGTTGTCGCAGCTGAGACACTTATACGGAGTATCATTGGACTTGATCTATTGTTGTCGTTGCATTATTTTCACTGTTCTCAATCATCATTTTTTGTAAATTTGCATTCTCGTCACTTGTCGTGTCATCTTGTCGTGGTGTTGTTTTCGTTTTCGCCTTTCAATCTTCTTACTTTTGCTTCACTTTTTCTCAATCCGTACCTGCGGTTTTTGGCCCGTTGCCGGCACAATGCGTAGCCCCACCTTCTTGCGCTGCCGCAAAATGCTGCAGCGGTGACACAGGCCACATTTTGGCCGTATCGCCGTTGTCCTGCAGTGACGAGGAGGGGAAGCCGCGAAAAATCTGTTAAATCGTTTGAGGAAGGCACGCGTTCAATACACAACACGATTGGACCTTGAAGAGAAAGTGAGCGCGGTCGCTCCTTCTCTCTTGGGACGACGAGACGACGAGAGCAAACAGACGGGGCAAAACAGGAAAGCGAGCAAACAGAGGTACGCGCATCGAATAAACTGACAAGGAAAAGGGAAAGAGCGAAGAGGTCGAACATAAGAGGAGCAGAAGCATCAACCTCTTCGCCAAAACAAACGACTCACGAGCACAATCAAACACCCAGAGCACCGAGACAATTATCGCAGCATCTGTTTTGGCATTCGCAGTGGCAGCAGTTTGACATCGCATCAACAACGACTGCCCGGCAACAGGGCGCTCGGGGCACCGAATCCAGGCGGGCGACAGTCACTTTAAGTTTGCCCTCTCATTCACCACCATCAACTTGGGCTTGGCCAAAAGGGAACACACATCCTCGCCGGCATTTGGCGACATCATCCCACACAATCGTAAGTGCCGACACAAGACACCTTCATCCGTGCAAGATCACGACTGACTGTCCGGCGAGCAGGTGCTGCTTCCATTCGGATACCGCTGCTTGTACCACAAACCCATCTCCATCTCGGCCAAGGCCGTCTTCTTCATCTCTTCATCATCATGGCAAAGGACCACTATGCCGTCCTGGAGGTGACGATGGCCGCCGATGGCAATGCAATTGCCACAAGCTATCGTCGTCTCGCACGAATGAAACACCCTGACAAAAATCGAGAGAATCCAAACGCGACAGCAGAGTTCCAGGCCTTGCAGGAGGCATACAGTGTGCTCAGAGATGAGCAGAAGCGGAAGGAGTATGACCGCAAGATGATATACAAGAGCGGTGGCAGCGGTGCGGCCGGCACGGGCTTTGGCGGCATGCACAACGCGCGGCCGACCTCGAACCGAGAGTTCGCTGCCGCTGCCGCCGCAGCAGTCTCCAAACACGCCGCCGAGGCACTGAAGAAGCGGCAGCGCCAACGAGCCCAGCAGTTCGACAAGAACGAGGGCGGCGAAGGCCTCAACTCGTACAACGCAAACGAGTCTGAGGATCCGGCAGGACAGCCCATGATGAATCCGCGGGGTCCTCCCAAGGGCCGCAACAGCTCGATGCCGTGGGAGGCCAACGCTGCCGGCTTCGCGGGTGGCTTCGGGGGCGGCTTCCGGAGTGGCTTCAACACTGGTGGTTTCAATACCGGAGGAATGGGAGCAAGTCCCTACTATGCCAACAGCTCTTACCCGCCGGTGCCCGCCAACGAGCCGAAGTGGCCAAACAAGCCAAAGCCAAAAGACCACGCCCTCGAGAAGCAGATCCGCGACGCCCGCAAAGATATCCGTGCGGAAGCCAAGGCTATTCGCAAGCTCACTCGCACCTCAGAAAAGGCGGCCGCTGGCATTACAGCGCTTTGGCAGACGGTCCACGAGATCGGCGACCAGATTGCTCACGCCCACCGTAAGAAGGCGCAGCTAGAGCAATCTTCGGTCGCCCACGAGTGGTACAATGGGCTCTTTGGGGTGGATGGCATTGACACGATTCCCGCGCCCCCGGTTGCCCAGCCGAGTTTTGAAAGCCAGGCCAAGGTCACTGAGCGTCTGAAGAAGAATCAGCTGGCCATCGACAGCCTACAAAAGAAACTTGACAAGGCTCACGCGGAGATTGATGGTGCGATGGGCCAGTCGCGGTCCATTGCGGCTACCATCCAGGATGCAAACAGCCGCAAGACCGCAAAGCAAGCGAAACTCGATGAGCTGTGCCGCCGCTGGCGCATCCATGAGTTCGGTGCCAGCAGTGGCGGCGCCGGCGCCGACTTGTGGAATGGATGGGCCGGTTGGGACGAGGCGGACGAGGAGGAGGCCAAGAGCGATGACGACGAAGATGATGACGAAGCCGACGAGGGTAACAACAAGACCGGGCCTGGCCACAGCTGGTGGAAGGAAGACAACGATGAGAAAGCCGGAGAGGACGGCGGCACCACTCAGTCTCGCGATGCCAACTCCAGCTTCTCGTACAACCCAGCTGCCAAGGAATGGGCGCCAGGTGCGAGTGTGCCAGGGGCCCGGGCCAAGACTGAGAGCAGCAGTTCGAGCAGCAGTTCGAGCAGCAGCAGCTCGGAAAGCGGCGTGGATGGTGCAGAGGAGGCTCAAAGCAATGTTCCCAAGGCAGAAGACATCCCAGCTCCAACTAAAGCGGCTCCTTCGAGCCCTGGAAAGAAGGACCTCGAGGGCCTTGTCTTTGATGCTGAGCCCACAAAGGCGACTGAGGAGGTCAAAATTAAGGGCGATGCAACCGCGAAAGAAGTTGAGCAAAAGGTTGAGCCGGCAAAGGCGGAAGAGACCGCAAAGGCAGCACAATCGACAAAGACCTCCGGAACCATGAATACCTCGAACACGGAGCAACCAACAATTTTGGCCCGCAACTACGGCACCAACACCGGTAACACCGGTCACACACGTTCTTTCGCGTACTACCAAACCTCACAGCAACAGCAACACCCAGTCCTCTCCCACGGCCAAGCCTTCCCCAACTATGGTCAGTACGAGTACTATGAACAGTACGGTCAGTACAGCCCCGGCTACGGCGGCCAGCACGAGCAAACCACCGCTGAAGACTACGTTGCCTACACTGCTCCTGAAGACGGTCTTGTCGTTGACGACACAGTTTACTACGAAGAGCACGACGGCGGTGTGTCCATAGGTGGCGACTACCTACAAGGTAAGGGCAAGCCCAGACCAGATTGCGAAGTGACCAAGCATATGGGACAGCGGGAGCAGCAAGATCAGAACAGCCATGCAGGGCATGTCGGGCAAGGCTTGACAGAGACTCGGGGAGGTCAAGCAAGCCAATCGCTTTTCTTGTCGGATTGTGTGCCAGCGTCGAAAACAACTACAAACCGCAGAGCTGATCAGCCCCAGAATACTACTACTACTAGACCGTCCACCGCCGCAATCGGGTACGAGAACACGAGCTTCAACGAGAAGGGTGCTGAGGAGGACGTCATCGACTTTGAAGAGGACGGCGTCGACGACCACGACGACTACTACAAGCACAACGAAGAAACCCGCATGAGCGCCTGGATCGAGGAGAAAGATGCCGTCGACGACCTGTTGGGACCCCTCGAGGCGGCCCGCTTGGGTGTCGACCAACACATGCCCATTTACAACGTTCCGGGTTCGGGTTCGTCCGCACTTCAGCCCGGATCAACGACTGCCGTGACTCAACAACAATGCCTGCCAGAGCGACCAGGACGCGTGAGTCGGGCTCGTGTGCCTGGCCAGTCTGCTGTTTCGGCGGCCATTGCGAGTCTGACAGGCGAGGCCGGTGTTGGCAATTTTTCTCAAGTCTGGCAATCGGGCGGTGAAGAGCTGGGCACGGAACAGTCGTCGTCGGCTTTCAACGACTACGACAGCCGTGAGCAGGCATGGCGGCAATCCATGTGGCAGGGTTGGTAAATATTGGTGGTGGTTGGCTGAAAGTAAAAGTCCAAGGGTTCTTGTTTTGTTCTTGCTTTTGACTTGGCGGTCTTTCTCTTTCTTGTTTTCGATTTTTTGTTTTTAGCATGTCGCCAGAGGAGTATTGCCTCCTACGACGACATTAGCACTTCTCCTCGGGCATGATACACACGACATCATGGCAGGGGATTGGCGACTGGTCTGACATATTCTGCATTGGCGTTTTGAGAAGGTGTCATAAGAAAAAGGAAACGACACACATTCATCATGGCATGGAACGGAGTTTGGTGTCAAATGCATGACATCTGGGTGGAATCTGGGAAGCTCTTTGATCTGTTTTCTTTATCTTTCTTCTCTTTTATTTTCACAGCCGACTGCCAGCTTAGATCTTTTCTCAGCTTTCTCTCTTTCTCTCTTTCTCTCTTTTCAATTTGCGTTTTGATTTCTACTTTTATTTTTATTCTGCCCCGACTTGTCCATGCAAAAGCGGTGCATATGTCTCAAGCTGCGATCAGACTCTTACAAGGACAGTGATATGCCTTGGCTCGTTGAGGTCGGATACTCTTGTTCCACGGTGCAACACGAAGATTGCACATTCTCATCGCTCATCCATCACTGATCTGAGGGCGAACGGGCACCCTCCCCTCTTCTAACAAACTTCACATGTCGATGCCGATACATTTAGTAATAATGCATATGTCGGTATAAATTAAATGGATTGGACTGGCGCACCCAAGCGGTGGCAGTCACGTGGATTGGGAGGTGGCTCACGAGGAGGGTGACGCTGGGGGGGATCGTGTCAGGGTTAAAGTCTCTGCGCACGCATTTCGCCCGCAAGTCGTACTTACTATTTAGAGAAGACAACGCATTCACCATAGATCACTTGTATACGGAGTATTACTTGCATAATCTAAACATATGACGTAGTGAATGTAAGTTGCGATGCCAGCAAGGTAAGCCACATCTCATTAGTTGAGAGAGAAAAGACTGGACTGGAACTAACCTAGCATTTAAGAGTCTACGAAAATCACAACCTCTTCGAGCTCCTCCACTACAACGACGAGTAAATATATTCTTGAAGTTTTACTTCCGTTTACATAAGCCCAGCTCCACAGCTCCACCGAGCCCCGCAACAACTTTCTTCTTAGCCACGATAATCCTTCTCATCACAAATGGACGCCCATATCGACGTATCGTACGTCGGCAATGATTCTCTAGACTGGAGTCCGCAGCACGGCTCGGGCACCACACAGTCAACGACAGCCTCGATACCCGCCACGAAAACGGCGAGCTACGCCAACTACATCCAGGCAGAGATCAACGAACGTCGCGGGGAAACGCCAGCAGAGAGAGGCACGCGCCTCAAGTGGCTGCATGCTGTTCTCTATTGCATACAAGACGTGGATGCGGTGACGGATGCACTGCGCTATATCGGCGAGAACAGCCCCGATGCGGCCTATGAGCCTATTCTCCTCTTCCACATTGCAAAAATTGAAGAGATCACCAAGCCATGGGACATCACCAGCAAAGCTCCGGGTCAGCCAAGAGACGCTGATGATCGAGCGGCTCAAAGAATTGTCCCCGGAATCTACGGCAATCGCTGCGTCCTAACCGAGACCATCAAGCCGCAAGCCGCCCATATCCTGCCAGTCCGGTCCAAGAGCACAGACCAGTCAGAAATCTGGCGTATTCTCGGAATGTTTTGGCCTTTGCCGGCTATCAAGGATTTGCAGGCCCATGGCCACGAGAAACGCAACATCTTGCCTCTTACCCATACCGCCCACGCCATGTGGGACTGGTATTTTTTTGCCCTACGGCCCATTCCACACGCATCCGACCCCCTCCACCGCCTGTACATCCAGGTGGTCTGGCTACGCGACCCGGACGGCCACCTCGTCCAAAACGAGTGGAACCATGCGCGCTTTGGCGGCCCCAGTGACTGCCGCCGTAGCGACAACAGCAACGGACAGATTTTGCAACCCGCCGTGCGCCATGGTGATGTTTTCGAGCTAGCCACCGATGACCCCGCCGCCTTTCCGCTACCCGGCGAAGACTTTCTCCGCATACAGTTTTATGCTCACAAGATCAAGGCTAGCATGATGGCCGCCGGAGCCTTGAAGACCATTTTCGCCGAGGATCCTCCGCCGCCAGACGAAGACGCGAGCGCAGAGGGCGGGCACAAGCACGACCTTGACCACGACCACGACCACGATCACGATCGCACGCTCCTCGACGGCGGCGAAGTGCCTGGAGAATGGGCACTAATTCTGGAGGCCGCCCAGGAGCAGAACATCCTGGGCAGCGATGCTGCGGCCTGTTGGGCCAGAGCCTTTGCCGTTCATATTCGCAAAAAAAAGGAGGAGAAGGCCGCATCTGAGGCCGCCTGCTTGGCGTCTTACCGTCGTCGTACAGGAGAACAGGATGAAGAAGATGAAGAAGATGAAGAGCTGCAGTCCGGCGACGATGTTTCTGAGGGGCGCTAGAGCCGTCCTCGTGAAACCGTCCCGATGGCCCAAGCAACTGCGATGCCCAGTGCACACGATGCGCACAAAGGTACCTTCAGACCACCCGCAAAGCTGTCCCTGCCGATTCGAAAGGGCAACGAGATTACGCAGTCTGTTTTTGAGGCTACTGCTAGCGATGTCACCAATGTCGCTGCCAAACCCGCCACATCCCTTGTCAAGGGCACGCTGGGACGCAGGCTGAAAGGAAGAATCAAAAGTTTCGCAGGGTCACTGCGACTCCGGCGGCAGGGGACTGGAAATAATGAAGAGGTTGGGCATGGGATCATGGACGAGGCAGCCGTATAGAGGGGGCATCATAAATATAGTTATCACAGTGGCCTTGATTCGACGTATCCAAGAAGAGGCATCAGATGAGTACGCCAAAGGACGGCACACGAGAGGGGAGCCGAGGTGAAATGTGAGAAAAGCGAGTGGACGAAGCGAGCGAATACGGAAAAGAAGACACAGAGAGAGATATTTACCAAACGAAGAAACATAGGGCCGCACAGGCAGGGCATAAGGACAAGGACAAGGGAACGAAAGAAAGGAAAGGGAAAAGGCGCTTCCAACCAAGTCGAAGTCGGGCACCGCTGCACTATTTGATATCCACTTGCATTTTCATTGCCATATTCGTACTCTTATTTATTTTCATTCACATTCACATATATCACATCCACTCATATTCGTTTGCAGTCTGTAACGTGAGAAGTATTCTATTCGATGATACATATCTATGCAATAAAGAGAAAAGAGAAAAGAGAAAACAGCAAAACCAAAAACTATGCAATTCGTTTGTCGTGGTACAAGAACGCCGTCAAAGACCGTCTAGTCATGAGAAAGAGGTAGAAAAGATGAAAAGGAAAGAAACAGGGAGAGACAGGAGACAGTAGGAGGCAGTAGGAGACAGTACAGGCTGTCGCCTGTAGAGATACAGGTAGCAGGCTGCCGCCTGCTACAGCCGAACTGTTTAGGCCACCGCCTGGGCAGCATACGGCGTCACCGTGACACCCTCCTGCTTGCACGCGGTCGCATTGCTGCTGTAAATCTCGCCAATCTGCCAATCCGGGTTCTTGTAGTCGCTCTCGCTGCAGCTGAGCGTCAGGTTGACCGAGCCCTGGTAGTGGAAGGTGGCCGGGTACTGCGGGTCCTTGTCACTGCAGGTCCACGTCTGGTTGACATTGAGCGTGCCGGCAGGGGCGTTGAAAGCAAAGGTGGTGGTGGTCTCGGGGCCCTCCGAGGTGCAGTTGTAGATGACGTTGCCGTAGAAGAAGTCGGACAGCTGGGAGGAGTAGGCCTCGCAGACGGCCGGGTAGGCCAGGGCCGGGTTGGTCAGATTGAACTGCACAACACCGCTCGCAATCTGGTGGGCGGGCGTGCTGAACGTAATGGACTTGTTGTAGACGAACTCGCCAATGGACCAGTCAAAGTCGCCGAAGGAGGCGGCGGTGCAGCCCGGGTTGGCGTCGCGAGGCGCGGCGGGGGCGGCAGAGACGGCGGCAGTAGAGGCCAGGAGGCCGACGAGAGCACGGGGACTTGAGCGGACCATTTTGATGTGTGTGTGGTGTGAAGTTGAGAGATGAGAAGAGATGAGAAGAAAAGGTAGTTGAGTGTACAGTTGAGTTGAAGTGAAGAGGTTGTTGTGTTGTTGTTGATGATGAGAAAAAAAAGAGTCAAAGAAAGGGAGAGACACTGGATATATATATGTGAATGAGGTTGACCGTAAATGTATGTAACTGTGTAAGTGGACGGTTAAGAAGTAAGAAGCAGGAACAAGAAGACAAGACAGAGGGAGAGGAGAGGGTGTGGTTGGCCGATGTGACGTAGTGAACGGGGAGGCGGTTAATATTGTGGGGCAACCGCTTATACGAACGAAAGAGGAAAAAAGAAGAATAGAAAACGAGGTGCTGCGAAAAAGCGGCAAGGAAGAAAGGTACGGAAAAAAAAGAACAGAAAAAAGGTACAAAGTGGAAACAAAGTCAAAGCTTATTCCATATTCCTCCTGGATGGGATGGGAAACCCGGTTTTCGATCAAGTCGTGTCTCGTGTTTTCTTTGAAGAGAGGCAGTGTCTCAGAGAATAAAGAAAAGGGAAAAGAAAAAAAGAAAAAGAAAAAAGGAAAAAGCAACCTCGCAGGTCCTGACTACCGCAATCGTGGATCTCGGGTCTTGGCGTTTGCAGACATGTCGTACCGACAGTGTACTGAGATGTCTTATTTCTGGTCGTCTTTTCCTTTTTTAATCAACTTCTCCCTTCAACATCGCCCTTCTCCCTCCTCTCAATACCTCCTCAGCTCAATTGCTCCCTGGCAAAATACGTTGTTACGCAGGCCCTATTTTTGGACGACCAGCCCGTCGACCCGTGGGTCCATGAGCTCGTGTTTGCTTTTCGATCGACACTGTCCCGTTTTGCTGTAAAGCCAAAGTTTAATTCGACGCGCTTTTTTTTTCCTTCGTTTGGTTGACGATTTCTTTTTTTCTTCTTTTTTTCGTTCTTTTATGGTGATGACTTCTCCGCTGTCCGCCCTCCCGCTAAAATAAGGCCTTACTACTCCGTAGTGGTGGCCTGTCGCCCACTGCCGACCTTAGTACTCGTAGGTTCCGTACCTCTGCCGATCGGCCCTAAAATGGTGTCGATCTGCCCTTTTGCCCCACACCAAGTGGCCGCTGAGAGAGCCTGTGTCAACTTGGGCGAGTTCTGGGTTCTGAGCGCTGTCTTTCCCTCTTTGGATTTGTTGTTTCTTTTTTTAGAGGTTTTTTGAGGTGGCTTTTTTTTTTTTTTCTCTCACAATTGTTCGATTTGTTCTTTTCCTTCCTTCTCTGCACAGTGCATTCCTCATTCTCTCCATCGCCTTCCATGCCGTCTGTTGTGCTGTTGTGCAACGTGTAAGCCGGCTAAAGGTTAGTGATTTCAGATGCGCTGTAAATACAGTGCATCTTAGCACAGCCCTCTTTTCCATATCGACGGAAGACCCGACTTTTGTTGCACTTGTACTCTCTCTTCCACCTCGTATTAAAAACCTGAATGAACCTGGAGTGTACGATCGTACACATGTGTGGAGTACGACGTGCTCCGTACAGCTGCACGTTTCTCTGCACACATGCCTGTCCCACGGCAAAACCTCGTGATTGCGAGAAGCAGTTGCAGGGGCAAGATGCAGGGACAACTTACTCATATTGCCGACGCCGCCGACAGCCCCGACTACACTAATAATACAGGGCCATTTCCGCTGCTTCTCCATTCACGCAGCCCAACACCCCCACAGCCTCAACCCAGTACGACGTAGTCGCCTTCGCAATTGCCCCCATAAGGTCCGCTCGTGAGCCCGTGAACCCGCCATCGGCCCCATACCATCGTCAGCCAAGACTTGCAGTTGTTGTCCACCTCGTATTAGCAGCAGATCTCTCCGATCTCTTTTCTATTCCTTCTCCGTCAGGTCTTGTCCTACATCATTGCCCGCTGAGCCACATCGAACGGCCCGTCTTCCTCTGCCGTCTTCCGCCTGCCAGTCCACATTTTCTTCTTATGCACGACAACGTGTGATGAAGTAAAGGGAAATTGTTGGTTGCCAAGCCGACAACGTAGACAGACCCTGAGCTTATTGGCTTCTCTACTGAGTAGGTCCGATTTGTTGGCCACCGTGGGTTGTCCGTTGTCCGTTGTCCGTTGAGTTCCCAAAGTCGTAGGTCAGGGACCGACAGATGTCTACAAATGTCTTTCGGCGTTGTGTTTCTATTCTTGTCCTTGTGTCTGTTGTTTCTCCCAGCTCTCCGTCTTTCGGATTCCTCACCGCTTGGATCGGGACGGGCTGTCCGCTGTCGTGTTTCTGCTCCATGTCTCTTCCATCTATTAAGCACGCATACTGTCGTGTTCTCGTTCAACACTTCTGAACCTAAACACGTCAAGAGACATCAAAGAAACATCAAAGAAACAATGCATGTATACGGGTTTGTGGTGTGCATGCATCTGCATCTTGCATTTGTGTCTTGTCTCTTCTCGTGGCATATTAATTCTTTCCAGGCTGGGCGGTGAGGTTGTGCCTGGCTGGCAGACATATGCCAGCACAGCAGCAGCCAACGCTACATCTCGACACTGTCCGACTGCGCGATTACAAGCCTCAGACCGTCTCTGGTCCGTCGTCTTTTTTCAGCTTGGACTGAAGAGCGGCCGACTTTGCCCCTGGGCACGTATCGTTTGGTGGCACTTTAGTCGACACGCCGTTGTTTGGTGCTGCTTGTTTCATCTGATTCCCCGGAGAACCAGAACACCAGAACACCAGACCAACGAACGACTGCAGTCTGCACTACTTTGTGCTCTTGCACTACTCTGCGATCATGGCTTCTCCGGGGAGACTCGAGTTGGTGCCCGTGTATTTTTAGATGTTTTGCTCGTCTTGTCCGCCGGCTTTTCAAGTCGACTCTTCATCTCCTCCGTGAGTGAATGTTCAGCTCGGACGGCCTCTTCTAAACGACGCTCTTTCGCTTGTTTAGTTTACCGTATCCGCCGGACGGGAGAGCAAGATACGAAAGCAAGAGAAACCCGAATAGCGAATAGCGAATAGATGACCAGGCGATTGTTGACCACACAACTTGAGAATGAGGTCAAAGCGGACAACTGCCTCTTCTTGGGGGTGATTTGATATCAATCTGACATCCCCCAAGTTAACTAACTCAGACGAGTAACTGTATCCGACGTACGACAGCCTCATCACAGCTTCATCTGTCACCGAGGTCAGCCATCACCGTCCCTGAC
The DNA here is from genome assembly GCA_019925375.1 of Sporothrix euskadiensis. NCBI lineage: Eukaryota > Fungi > Ascomycota > Sordariomycetes > Ophiostomatales > Ophiostomataceae > Sporothrix > Sporothrix euskadiensis. The sequence goes on along the minus strand of JADHKQ010000026.1, from coordinate 489,121 downwards.
AAGATCAAAGCTCCATCCTCTTCTCGGAGAATCGATTTCAAGTGGATGGCTCCATATCGATCAGAGAGACGCATCGATAAGGACGAGAACAAACACAGCCACGAAAGGACCAAGTGGCTCCTTATCCTTCAATCACTCTTATCAGTGAGTCTGTTGACGACAAAAAGACGGTGTGCGATTTGTCGTGTCTTTGACGCGGACGATACGTCGTACTCGTCTTATCCTTTATCCTGGCTCACTTTACGTAAAGGAAGAGTGCGCATACCGGCGGTGGAGCCTCTGAGAATACTATTTACTCGTACAGTGGAGTTGGCTGCACGTGACTCTTACTACCAAAAACGGCCACCAAAAATTCCCCTCCTGACCCCTCTACCCGACGGTAAGCGGCCATGAGCCTACGTCAGAGAGAGAGCAGACAGGAAGAGTGCAGGGAGCACAGAAGCGAGGAAATGTAGAGAACAAATCACCGCACATGTGCACATCCTTTTCGACAGTTCCGACCGTCCATCCAACCCGATTTGTCGCCCAGAACAGCCATCCACTCAGAGCGGACATGAGCGGCATCCTCCCAGGTTGCACCTTCACTTAGGGGTATAGCCTCGCACGCCGCGCAGCAACGAGCCATCGGCATACCTTCACTTAGGGGTCTAGCCTTGTCCACTGTGCGTGGGTTTTCGTGGACCTTTCTGCGTGGATTTTCAAAGCATCGGCACACCTGCACTTAGGGGTATAGCTCCAATCTTGAGACCCAAGCTCTATCTCTCAGAGGCGCCAACAAACCTGTCCACAACGCGTTGTCTTTTACCTAATTGGCGGGGCCAGGGCGAACCAGGTCCAGGCTTTTTGGCCTTTTTGGCCTTTTCGGCCTTTTTGCTTGTCTCTTACGAGACATTTTGTTCTTTTCCTTTCGATTAACCTCCCAATCTTATCAATGGGAAAAAAAGACAAGGGAGAGCCGACACAACAAGGAGGGTGTCAGAAAAAGGGTCAGCAGGACAGCCCCCAGGCCGTAGAAACCGGAAAATCAGTGAACGACAAAAACATGTATAAAAGGGAGGACATCTCTTGTTCTTGTCAAGAGAAGAAAAGCAGAAAAGCTGCGATATTCATTCGCATCTCCATCTCCAGTTCTCTCCTTCCTCGTTGAAGCTCACACTTGCTCCCCCACTAAATTATTCCCCGGTCGCTCCTGCCCCTTGCTAAAAAGTGCCGGCGATAACAAGCGACGTCACGTAGCTACCGGATTTGGAACGACAACAAACCTCCTTACTCAGTACTGCAAACCAACTTGAACACAAAGCAACTGTTGGACTTTCAATCTCACAGCACTTTGTTTCTGACGTCCCCCCCCCCCCAACACTTCTTCTCTCGTCTTCCCCCATCTCTTCCTCCTTCTCTCTCCACAAAATGACAACCAACGGAAACACGACAACCTCCATGGTGAAGCCAAAGTTCCTCGACAGCCAGTCTGACCTGGGCGTCGTCGCTGTCGGCTTTTCGGGTGGTCAAGTAAGTTTTGTCCTCTTCTTGTCCTCTTTTGTCCTCGCTGTCGCTCGTTTTGCTCTCTTTGCTCATGGCTAACAACTCAGTGCAAACCCGGCGTCGACGCTGCTCCCTCGGCCCTCATCGAGTCCGGCCTGCTTGTCCAGCTCCACGACGAGCTCGGCTACAACCTCCACGGCGACGATAAAGTCCACCTCTACACAGATCTGGTTCCCGCCAGCGACCCAGACTACCGCGGCATGAAGAACCCGCGCGCTGTGTCGGCTGTCACCGAACGCATCGCTGAGCAGGTGTACGCGCACTCGCGCGAAGGCCGTCTTACCCTGACGCTCGGTGGCGACCACTCCATCGCCATTGGCACCATTGCCGGCACCGCCAAAGCCACCCGCGAACGCCTGGGCCCCCGCGGCGAAATGGCCGTCATCTGGGTCGACGCCCATGCTGACATCAACACCCCCGAGACCAGCGGCAGCGGCAACGTCCACGGCATGCCTGTCGCGTTCCTGACCGGCATCGCCAGCGACAAGAACAAGGACTACTTTGGCTGGTTGGGCCCTGAGCACAAACTCAGCACCACGAAACTGGTCTACATTGGCCTCCGCGACGTCGACGCCGGCGAGAAGCGCATCCTCCGCGAACACGGCATCAAGGCGTTTAGCATGTTTGATATTGACAAGCACGGCATCGGCCGTGTCATGGAGATGGCGCTGGCGCACATTGGCTCCGACACTCCCATCCACCTGTCGTTTGATGTGGACGCGCTCGACCCCATGTGGGCGCCGTCCACGGGCACACCTGTGCGCGGTGGCTTGACGTTGCGAGAAGGCGACTTTATCTGCGAGTGCGTCCACGAGACGGGCCAGTTGATCGCCGTCGACCTGGTCGAGGTGAACCCGAGCCTGGCGCCCGAGCAAGACATGGGTGCACACGAGACGGTGCGGGCGGGCTGTTCGTTGGTGCGCTGTGCTCTGGGCGAGTCGCTGTTATAAGGATGGGGGTAGTACGGATAGAGATGCGGAACTGTAATAATGAAAACCTAGACAAGGACATGTCCTGGGACAACTTGGAACGTTGGCTAATGACACAATAATTGGGAATGGGAATATATATATGGACTTAACACATTGGATTTTTTTTCCTCTGCTCATGAAGTGTGATGCAATGCAATCGTAAAATTGAGAGTTGTAAACCCAACCGGAACACCGTCATATGAATGGAGAATATACAATGAGCATGTGTGCTCTGATACGTTCGTTGACACGGTTGACACGGTTGACACGGCCTATCGGCCATGCCAATGGTCATGCCGCCGCTCTGCCGACTGCGCCATCAGCCCCGTCTCGTACGTACTCCAGCCCTCCCGTCGCTCCAGGAAGCTGCCCACTCGCCCTTCACGGCTCAGCGGCGCAATGGCCGCCTGCTGTGACTGTAGGGTCGATGAGATTGCTGCATGGTTCTCGTCCCGCATTGCCAGGATGCTTGCCCCGTTGCTGTTGGCCCGCGTCAGCTGGCCCCATCCCCCCAAAAAGACCAAGACCAGAACAATCACGGCAAACCCGCCATTCGACATGAACTGCTCCGCCTGTTTTGTGTTTGCGTCGTCCCCAGACGCCCCGCCGCCATTCTCCTGCCGCCACCGCTCCCAGTCCTCCCAGGTCGCATTGTACGCTGCCGTCCCCTTGCGCTGCCGCCACATCCGGTCCTGTTGCCGGCCGTAGTCGGACGCCTGCGCCGACCTGGCCTGGTCTCGCGCGGTCCAGCCTTGCCCGTACAGATCGTACATGCGCCGACGGCCTGTATTGCTCAGGATGTCGTTGGCCGCTACGACCAGCCGGTATCTCTCCAAACGAACAGACGCAGACAGGCCCTTCAAGTGGTCCGGTGCGCAGTGGTGCATATCCGGGTGGTACTGTTTGGCGAGGGCAAAATATCGTTTCTTTTGGTACGCGGCGGTTTTGTGCTGGCCAAAGATCTCGTAGGGTGTCGGGTTGGGGGAGGTGGGCCATGTGTGGTGGGCAAGGTTGCCGGGGCCGCCGGCAGCTTTGGTGGTGTTGTCGTCAGAGCGGTGGCCGCTCTCTCGTGAACGGCGGCCGTTGTCACCACCGCCTAGGGAGCCGTCGTCGTGGACAGCCGTGGCAAAGGATCGAGTAGATGTTGGCCGGGGTACTTCCAATCGAAGGATTGGCCGTCGAGAGAGTGGCCGTGCGGAAAATGGTCGTGATATTGACCGTGACAAAAGTGTCGATGGTGGTGTGATTGGCCGTCTTGGAGATCGCGTCAAGGCGAGACGTGCACAGCAGGGACACGTGCCCATGTTGGGTGTTCGGGTGATCATGTTGTGTGTGGGTAGAGGTCGGGCAAAGAACAAGAGCCTCAGGACGCAGAGAAATTATCCAGGGAAATTATCCATTACATCCGATCGTCTCCGTCGATTGAAGAATCCAAGTTAAATCATCAAGCGATAAGAAACTCTCTCATGCTCCTTCCGATACGGGACTCATCAGGGCACGTGCAGTCCTGGACAGCGGCCCCTCTCTCTCTCTCTGTACATCCGTCATTGCCACCACTTGCCACTGGAAGGAGCGCCCAAAGAAGTCTAGTCGCTCTTGCCTCCAGCGTCCAAGCTCCCTGTAACATGAACTCACTGGCGCCTTCCTTCTTTCTGTCCCTTCTTTCTGTCCAAAAAGCAGAGCCCCTCTCCACAAATCACGTGCCACGACCTACCCCTGCCTTCCCAATTGCCCAATTGCCCGCAACCCGCAGCAGGCCCACCGCTTTCTCCAGCGCACAAGCACAACCGGCGGGCACACCCCCAGGGATCGTCTTGGACAGACAGACCTGTCAGACCTTTCTCGCTCCGAAAAACAGAACATCCCTCCACCTTACCTTGAAACCTCTCCTCTCTTCACCTCTTTTTCACCACCAACCACGCAAAAACTAAGCCTCAAAAACAACCATTGTGATTTCGCCTTTGGACCGAAATCGACCAAAACATCATATACGCATCTGACTCAACAATCTACTGTGCTTTTTCAGCCTCTTTTCGCCCTCACAACGACCGCGACGCCGCAAGACCAAGCCAGCAAAACCCGAACAAAAACCAACAAAAACCAACAAAAGCTTGCCACCGTATCCGCCTCTCTTTTTCTCCCTCCAGAAAAGGCCCCAAAAAGCCTCGCGATACCCCTCCCTTGCCTCGCATGTCTGATTAAGCTTGACGACTACATCACTTCTCTGCCATCTATACCAAACTCTTGACTCTCGTCGACCACGATCGAGATCCTTTACCTCAACCTCAACATTTCTATCCAAGCGACGGAGGACCAACATCGGTCTCTTACTTGACGAACAAAAACGAAAAATCAGCTGAGCTGAAAAGAGCACAGCTCCAGAATCTAGACGACACATCTACAGACCAAACTGCATACCTTACTCCACAGCATATCTTGACGCCTGTCTTCTCCAACGAAGACTCAATCTCGTCTCGACCTCATCTCGACCTCATCTCGACCTCATCTCAAACGACATTGACATTGACCAACCACCCCTCCTCTTCCTTCTCTTGACGACTATCGAGATCCTCCAGTTGTACAGAAGTGATCCCATATACGACCAATACCACACACCCTTCCTTTTGACGATCGCTCGACAAGACCATACTCCCTTGTCTTGAGCGTGCACAAACTTCTTCTTCTATACCACCCACGCTCGTTTTTTCCCACTTCCCCCACACGACTACAATGAGCGACAGCCTTGTTGCACAGTTAAAGTCGGCGACGTTAAGCGACAGCAGCTCCGGCGGCAAGGATGACTGGAAGCAGAGCCTCAACTTGCCGGCGCGTGACAACAGACAGCAGACTGAAGATGTCACAAACACAAAGGGCCTCGAGTTTGAGGACTTTGGCATCAAGCGCGAGCTGCTCATGGGCATCTTCGAGGCTGGCTTCGAGAAGCCGTCGCCCATCCAGGAGGAGAGCGTCCCCGTCGCGTTGACGGGCCGCGACATTCTGGCCCGTGCAAAGAACGGCACAGGCAAGACGGCGGCCTTTGTGGTGCCCGCCCTCGAAAAGATCAACCCCAAAATCAGCAAAATCCAGTGTCTGATTCTCGTGCCGACGCGCGAGCTGGCCATGCAGACGTCCCAGGTCTGCAAAACCCTGGGCAAGCACCTCAACATCAACGTCATGGTGACAACGGGTGGCACGGGTCTGCGCGACGACATTGTGCGTCTGCAGGAGGCCGTCCATATTGTGGTCGGCACCCCCGGTCGTATCCTCGATCTCGCGTCCAAGGGAGTCGCGGATCTGAGTGAGTGCCCCATGTTCATCATGGACGAGGCCGACAAGCTGCTGTCGCAAGAGTTTACGCCCGTCATTGAGCAGCTGCTGCAGTTCCACCCCAAGGACCGCCAGGTCATGCTGTTCTCGGCCACGTTCCCATTGTCGGTCAAGGATTTCAGCGACAAGAACATGACCTCGCCCTACGAGATCAACCTTATGGACGAGCTGACCCTGCGCGGTATCACGCAGTACTATGCTTTTGTGGACGAGCGCCAAAAGGTGCACTGCCTCAACACGTTGTTCTCCAAGCTCCAGATCAACCAGTCCATCATCTTTTGTAACTCGACCAACCGTGTCGAGCTGCTGGCCAAGAAGATTACCGAGCTCGGCTACTCCTGCTTTTACTCGCACGCCAAAATGGCCCAGCAGGCCCGCAACCGCGTCTTCCACGACTTCCGCAACGGCGTCTGCCGCAACCTGGTGTGCTCCGATCTGTTGACGCGCGGTATCGATATCCAGGCCGTCAATGTCGTCATCAACTTTGATTTCCCCAAGAACGCCGAGACCTATCTGCACCGCATCGGTCGTTCCGGTCGCTATGGTCACCTGGGTCTGGCTATCAACCTGATCAACTGGGACGACCGCCTGAACCTGTACAACATTGAGCGCGACCTGGGCACTGAGATCCAGGCCATCCCGGCCACCATTGACAAGAGCCTGTACGTCTACGACAGCCCCGAGAGCATCCCGCGGCCGATTGCCACGCTGGCCCAGCCGGCGCCGTACAGCCAGCAGCAGCAGCGGGCCCCTCAGCAGCAGCAACAGCAGCAGCAGTACAACAACGCTCCTCCTCAACAGCAGCAGCAGCAGCCCCAGCAGCCGCCGCAGAACAACGGCCAGGCCATCCAGGGCGGTGCTCTCTTCCAGCAGCACAACCCCTTCCCTGTCATCCCGCAGCCCGGTCAACAGCAGCAGCAGCAGCACCGCGGCCAGGCCCAGCCTTCGCTGCCGCAAGCCCACGGCGGCTGGCAGTCGCGTGACGGCAATTCGAGTGGCGGTGGCCAGCGCGGCAACTACCAGAACAACAACGGCCAGCAGAACAACCGTGGCCAGTCGTCTGGTTTCCGCGGCGGCGGACGCGGCCGCAACACCGGCTACCAGGGCAGTCAAGGTCAGAATCGCAACCAGGGCGGTCAAGGCCAGAACGGCGGTGCTCGTGGTGGCCGCCAAGGTCAGGGCCAGTCGACTCCGCCTGTCCAGCAGTAGTCATCAACGATGCTTAACGACTTCACACCTTTTCTTCGACTGTATATATTTTTCACTGTTACGACTTTTTCACATTTTTTCATCTGGCATCATATCTCATACGTCTCTTTTTGGTCTTCGATTTTCATTTTGTCTTCGGTCTTCATTTCTCAACGTTCATTATTGAGACCTAGTTGAGACTCTCGTCTCATTCGACAGCGACCACTGTTTCTTTTGTTTTATTCTCGAAAAAAGCAGCAAAGCATTCGCGTTGTCTCATCCTTTTATTGCCTTTTTTTGTCTCTTCTCTCTTTTCTTTTCTTCTTCTTTCCGCCATCAGTCTCTGTTATTGTTCACAGGAGATACCAAGGGCGGGTTGGGATTATGCGAACATATCTTTGTTTGTTTCTTTATGCGTTTTCATTGGCGTTTTTTTGGAAGACTCGGGTCACGGGGGAGTATGTTATGAAGGTTGGTGGTGTCGGACTATTAGGGGACGGACACTCGGACTGATGAACACAAAAAGAGGGCATTGGAAGGATACTCTCGAGAAGGCGAGCGAGCGCTGTTTCGACGTGCGACGCCCTTTTTCTTCAAGGATGTTCTCCTACCAGTGTACTCGGCGTTTTGGGAGAAACTAGGAGACTGGCGTTTTGTGTCATTCTCTTTTTCTCTGATTTGGTCATTTCTACGCACTTTTCTTTCTACGCCGCACTCTCACTTGGGAGCTCGACACATTGTCGATCATCGAGGTCTTCCCACCACCCCTTTGATAACAAAACACTCAACCACCAAACAAGAACTACAACAACTACGCACAGCGGATGAACAAACGACGGACAGTGGAGGACAAAAGGTGGACGACAGCAGGTCGAAGAAGGAGATGAGGGGATGAGGAGATGAGGAGATGAGGAGATGAGGAGATGAGGAGATGAGGAGATGAGAGAAGACGACGGGGCCATTGAGATAAAGGGGACGCGAGCAGCCTCTTTTACAAGAGCGCGCTCGGCGAAAAGAGGAGGAAAAGCACACAAAAACATCATAAAACCAAACTCAACAAAACAACTTTTGAGAGTCGCTTTTGCGAGTCGCCGGGGGATAAAAAGTGCCATTCTTTTGAAGATTGACCGTCCCCCAGCAAAATCAAAACCAGAATAGATTCTACACGGCGTGTTCGCTTGCACAACGAACACACCAGACAAATACCAATCAAGATTCTTCTCTCTCAAAACCACTCCCTTGGCACTCGAAAAGTTATTGTGAATACCTCCCGGTTAATGTAGATGTAATTGTCAAGATGTAATAGCCGGGAACTGTCAAGTGTAGATGCAGGTACGATCTTGTCGTCGACCGTCGGCTGTCTACAATTGCCACATTCACACAGTCTACAGTCCTCACACCACGACATCACGACAATGTGCTCCTCCAAGTCCAAGTCTACAGTCCTACCCGACTACCTTGGCCTTCTCATGACGTTTGGTGGCCGGACTTTTCCAATCGCCGAAGACGCCGTTAGACCGGTGCCGTAGCGGCGAGCGATAATCTGGCAGGTGGTTCGGAGTATTAGTGGAACCGCCCGGAGTTTACAGCGAGAGCCGCAGTAGCCACCGTACTCCGTACAACGTAATTATGGCATGACAGTCTCCCTTTTCTTCAACCCAATCCATCTCTTCAGTCTCTCAATCGTCAACTCTACGAAACACTCAATCAACAGCTACGCACCGTCGCTATCACCGTCGATACGCACGCACACACAATGGCCGACCGTTTCTCTGCCGCTGTCAAGTCGGCCCTCGCCGCAATTGAAAAGAAAAAGGGCGAAACGCAAAGCACAACGCCCGCCACGCTCCGCCTGACTTTTAGCCACCAAGCCGACGGCACTGCCGACGTCGTCGTCGATTCGAAGAACGCAGGCATCTTTGTGACGCCCACCCAGGCCACCATAGAGCCCGCGCTCGCTCTCGCGGCCAGCGCAGTGGCCCCCGCCACAAAGTATTTGGCCGTGTCTCTCGACCCCGACGCGCCCTTCCCTTCCTTCCCCTTTCTGGGTCCCATTCTGCACGGCGTCCAGGCCGATCTGACGGCCGGCGAGGCTGTCGGCGGCTGGGCCCCTCTGACGACCGCCGTGGCGCCCCTCGTCGACTACATCAAGCCGGGTCCGCCGTCGCCCAGTGCCGCGCACCGCTACGTGTTTCTGGTGTACAAGCAGCCGGAGGGCCTGGATGATGCTTCGATTAGAGAAAAGATGGGCTGGGCGGCCGAGGGTCCGGCAGTGACGCGGATGGGCCGGATGCGGTTTGTTGTCGGCGATTTGGAGGCCAAGCTGGGGCTGGGCGAGGTGGTGGGTGTCAACTATTTTGAGTCGTCGCAGTAGACAGTCGCAGTAGACAAAGCCGGGAGCGAGAAGCGAGCCGAAGGCGAAAGAGGGACCTGGTGAGGATCAAGGAGAGGACAGACAGATTGAATATTGAATACCCGATGCGATGGCAATCAACAGAGACAGTAAATACAAACAACAGATCAACCATAACAAAGACACAAAAGACACCAAAGCAACCTATTTTGCGTGTCAACTCGTTCTTTTCACTCGCCCCTGCATTGTGGACAACGAGTGGTCGAGAGAGCACGAACTGGTGAGAATGGGGAGTGGCTGCATGGATTGGATAGGAAACCTCGAAAACCTGTCAAAGTGGTGGGGTGGGGTGGGGCGTAGAGAGAGGCCTGTTCCAGGCCGCGGCCCGCTGTAAACCCTTCTTTTAATGGTGTCCCAAATGCCAGTACTCGTATGAGACAGCTCAGAACGCGCTAACCTCGATTGGGCAAAAGTAAACAACACCTCACGACTGAAGCCTGACTTACACCGACAAGGATATTTCTGTGTGTAAGAGAACCACTTTAACAGACGCGGTTCGACGTACACTTACACGACCCCTCCTGCCCTCGAACTCCAGGAGAAGGCGACAGCCTCTCCGCAGCTCTCGACTTGGGTCAATGTCGTGCAAGGCGCGTCTGGATGTGGACCTCTTTTTTTTCTTCTTTTTTTTTACTGAGGTCCACCTCTTGCATCGGTTTGTTTACTTTTTTTGTTTTGTCGAGAACTCGAGGTGACCTCTTCCTTTATTTTGTTCTTCCTCCTCTCTTTTTCTCTCTTCCCTTTTCTATTTGTGTCACTACATAAACATAAACGCGTCTTGTCTACCAGTCCTTCTTCTCTCCTTCTTCTTACTTTTTCCTTTTTCCTTTTTCCTTCTTCCTTCTTCACCGCATCACCGATCACCACCTCATCTTGCCTACATCCTCACCATGGCAGACCTCCCTATTGCTCTTCGACGCACGCGTCGCAGCACTTCTTTGTCTGCCACGATCCATGGTGCTTTATCTTCTGCCGACATGCCAACACCACCGTTGACACCGTCCGCCTCTTCACCTTCGTCTGCGACTGCGGCTTCTGGACCACCAACTCCTTCATCTAGGCCTCGCGGCCGTGGAACTCCGCAGTCAAGAAAGCGCAGCACCACGTCAAAGCGCGTCCGCTTCTCCGACCCGGGACAGCTAACGCCGTCCACGCCGTCCACTCCGTCCACCCCAGCATCAGGATGTGACTGCTCCTCTGGCTTGACACCCTTTATCCGTCGTACTTCACTCCAAACTGGCCTTCCCGTCAGTGGCGACGTCTCGTTCTTGCCCCTGCGTCAAGTTCTCGATGGACGTGTCCAGCGCCGGCTGAGGCGCAACCACCTCAGCGAGGAGATGAACATCATCTTTGCTGAGAAAGCCGAGAAGAAGAGGCGGGCACAGGCGGCAGAGCAGGCGCTCGTCCTTCTCCGAGACGAGCTCAAAGAAAAGGACGACCTCATCCAACGACTCGAGCTGGAAGGAGGCGACCCCGACACCACCATCATGCAAGACAACGACCGCGTCATGGCATTGCAGAGAGAGGTCAACATGCTGAGACGGCAGCTATCGGCCAAGTACCGCGACAGCGGCAATGCTGACCAGACCATGGTGGACGCACGCACGCACAACTGGACCATGGCCGCGCGTGATCCGTTTGCCTCGACACTGAGCATTGACTATGGGGGAGAAGGAGTTGGCTATGCCGACGACGACATGACGGATGCTGACGATGCAGTCGATGCTGTTATCGCCGGCCGACCCAGCACTCCTGATATTCTCGACGTCGACGGCAACGACCTCTTTGGCGACGCCACCATGGCCGAGCTGCAGTGCAGCACGCCGAGCCGCCCCAGAAGACAGATTGCCAATAAGGGTGGCAACGACCTTGACAGCCAAATGACAATCTCGTTTGCACAGTCGTCGTTTCCCACGCCGCCGGCCACGAGTCCGGTTGCGTGGATGGATGACGATGCCGACGTGGGTGCAGGTGCCCCGATGACACCTTCGTCGACATCACCGGTATCACCGGCATCAGCGCCCGTCACGCCCAGTATGCACCTCTTCTCGACAAGACGCGTGGCCTTTACACCTGCCACATCGTCACCGCCTCACCCTCCTCCTACTTCTTCTCATAAAATGGTCGACGTGGAAGTCCAGGCTGCCTTCCCTGACCCAGACACGGAAAAGCACCCAGACACGGAAAAGCTTCGCAGCCAGGTCACCAATCTCCTGCGCAACCTTGCCGACAAGACGGCCGCTTTGGAAGTGCTGTCCAATGGGCTGGAGGGGCTGTTTCCTTCCGACAAAGAGTCGGACACGCCAATCGACGCCTCCGATATTGTCACCCGCCTGGCCTCGTCGTTCAGGACGGCCCGTCTTGAACTCGAGTACTTGACGCCGGGTGAGATTGAACTGCCTCTGACGGCACCCGCTGCGGCCGTCCTCGATTTACTCCTCACAAAACTGCGCTCCCTCTCGCAGCAAGTCCAGCAGGCTGACGCCCAGATTGACGAGTATCACGCTCTGGAAGGCGATCTGCGGCAGCAGCTGGGTGCACGAGTGCAAGCCATGGACGAGATGCAGGCGGAGCTGGCAGAAGGAGCCGCGAAAGCCGCAGAAGCTGCAAAAGCCGCGGCCACAATCAAGGAGAAGGAGGCAGTCATTGCTGCTCAATCGGCTACGATATCCGACCTCAACATCGCCGCCGACCGCTTCAAAGGCGCACTCGCCAGCTATGCCCGCGATGTGGCCGAACTGGAGGCGCTCGTCCAGAAACTGGAGGGTGACCTGAATGAGAAGGACGCCTCCCTCCAGAGAGTTACGGCCGAGGCAGCCGACTGGAAGAAGACGTCAGATGCGGTCCGCAAAGCCGCCCGCGCGGCCGCTGCCACCCACGGCCAAGCACTCGCGCTCCGCGATGCCAGAGTGCACGAGCTGCGCGGCGAGATTGAGGAGAGGGATGCTTCGTTGAGAGCCTCCCAGAGACGAAGCCACGACGCGGCACGCCAGCTGCGGGAAGACAATACTGCCCTGCAAGCGCGACTGGAAGCGGAGACGCAGCGCGCGACGGCAGCCAAAGCAGCCGTGGCGACGCTGCAGGTGTTGTTGGATGCACCCTCTCAAAATGAGAACAGCAAGAAAGAGACGAAGAAAGAGAAGAGACTGTCGCTGGGACGGCGGATATTTGGACGGAAAAGTGGAGGCACGTTGGCAGACGCACCCGTAACGGACGTGCCTACGACGACGACGACGACGACGACGACGACGACTGCTTCAACAGAAGAGACATCACCCACAACAGAATCACGCTCGGCAAAAAAGAGACGGCGGTACGACTCGGGGCTGGGATTCCTGGATGAAGAAGAAACGGAGGCTGTGTGATGTGGTGGGCGTTTAATGGAGCATGCTACTCATTTGGAGTACGGTGCACGGAGTATCTATCTGTATTTTTTGTTATTTTTTGCCACTCTTTCATATTTCCTTTGTCACATAAATCAATCATAATCTGCTCATCTTTATATCTTGAAATCTTGTGATTATTATTATGCTGCAGCAGATATCACACCATCCTCAACACGGACCCTTCCCACTAGTAGACCAAAACAAAATCAACAACAAAAGGATAGACACGAATCAATTATAGACTGCTTTGCTTTCATGTGTACGAAAAATGATGAGAGTATATACATTGAATATATACACTGGAATTATATGATTTTGTACCCATCACAGTGCGTAGACCATAAATACGGCCACGCCCAGCAGGGCCATTGTTGCATGTGCGCCGGCTGGTGGTGCCGCCCCCGCCGCCGGTGTGCTCTTTCCGCTGTCAGTAGAGTTTGCTGTGCTACTGCTTTGTGTCCCATTCGCGCCCAACGTCGCCTCCGTCAACAGCCCGGCAACCTCGGTCGACACGGCCGACAGTTCCGTCGACGCCGCCGTCGCGGCCTTTGCACAGATGCTGGGCGCCAGCGACTCAACTGCTGCGAGATCAGAGCTGCTGAAGCTGCTGTTGCTCCCCAACAAGATGCACGCGCCCAACTGCGCCGCCAAAGCGGATGCGCTGCTGCCCGTTGCACTCCGGCAGACACACGTTAGGTCGGTAGCGGCGCAGCCAAGGTCGGTGGAAGCACGGGCAGGGCAGGCGAGGGCGCAGGAGGGGACTGCGATAAGGTCTGGGAGGGCTGAAGCGGTTGATGTTGCTGCTAATGCGGTCGTCGTCTGCGGTGGTAGTGTTGCTGGTAATAAGGACGTCGAGGCTGCCGATGCTGGGGAGGCAAAGAGGAGTGGTAATATTGAGGGTCTCATTGTGAGGATAGTGTGGAGTTGTTTGAGAGGATATGAGATGAGGCTGATAAGCCGATATCGAGCCGTGGTCGACGTCGACGAGCTGAAGCAAATAGACCGAAGCCGTTGGAAAAGTTTGTTGATTGAGGTGAGTAAACTGTCGTCGGGTGTATGTTTATCGTCGAAGCTTTGCCAAGTCTCAAGATGAGGTCTATGTAGGTATGCGATGAAAATCAAGATCCAGATCTGTCGTGGGGTGAAATGAAGAATGAAGAAATGAGAAGAAAACGAGGGAATATTAAGGATAAGAGTATTAAGAATTGTAAACAGCCTTGAGCTTGGTCAACAGAGACAAAAGCTGCCCAATTAAGAAGAGTATTCAGAAAACCAATAAATATGAAATGCCGGCATAAGCTCGAAGAGAAAAAAAAAAAAAAAAGAAACGATGGAGTACAAATAAAGAGATAGACGTACGTCAGCCGCACAGCACGTCTTGAAGCTCTTCTCATCGTTTTTGGAGGGGAGAGGCGCAAATGCGACGAATAAGAGGGCTGCACGAAAGAAAAGCCACAAGCTAACAAGGCGCAGTGATGCAAAAGGGCGACCAGATAAGGCAATGCAGGAGGAAGCGGCACTGCACGAGAAAGAGGAAGAGAAATAGAAAAACTAAGGATAACACCAAAACAAGTCTAAAGTGCTAAAGGAGCGCCAGAGTGCCACAAGTCCGTGAGCTGAAAATAGAATGCAGGCTTAGCCTCGCTCCGAACAATGCGAGATCCGAACGAGAATCGAGAGAAGTGAGAAGATGTTAAAGGGCAAGGTTGAAAAGTGAGATTGATAAGAAAGAAAAGAAAGATAAGGCGAAGGTTCACATGATGAAGAATAAAAAAAGCAAAACATTCAAGTTTTGTAATTTTTACTTTACGTGTGCTGCTTTGAATTTCATGCTGATTTTGAGCTCGCTTTTCGCTTTAATCGCCTGCGGGAGGGCGTGTTCACACCCTCTCACTTAAATCTCACATAGATCTCACGCTGTCACCCACTTTCATCCTCTCTGCATCCTAAAACGGGACGGGATCTTCCGCCGGGCTGCCTCGAACGGAAAGCAAAAAAAAAAGTCAAGAAGGGGCGAAAATAAAGCAAGATACAAGGACGATGCAACAGCGTTTCTTGATTTTGCCTGTACTTCAGACGCACCAATTCTGTACTTCTCTCTATTCTCTCGCGAGTCCCTTTCCCTTTTCTCTGTTTTTGGGTCACCAGCCTGCCAGCGTGCGTCATGTTAACGGCGCAGCCGTTCGGGATCGGGCCACTAAACAGGCCTTTAAGAACTCGCGCTCATCTCGGTTTTATCTTTATTTTTGTTCCTTTCTTGGGCGACCCCTCTGATTTCTACGCATTGTCCAACGAGCCCGTCTTTCGCCAGCACTTTACGTACGCAAGGCTTTCCCAATCGACTCCTCGCAACGTGAGTGCCGCCTATACGAACAGATCCGAGCTCGCACCGATGGCGATAAGAGCTGCACCGGCGACCATCATAGTCGTGCGAGCTGTTGTCGACAGTGCCGGAGCCTCAAGATAAGCCATCTGAAGGTTAGACCGTAGACGTGATGGTGAAGGCGCAACACTCTCTCATCCCCTCGTATTTTGATACCTTACCATCTGGCTTTGAGAAACATGCAATACTGCACCCCAAACGAGCGGCATCAGCAGGCAGCAGTCTCTCACCGCCCTGGCTCCTTTCTGGTGATACTGCAGAGACAATATTGCAGGAACGCCCGTTCACAAGCCAACAAGGCTGTGACCACTTTGGCTGTCCCCTTGACAGACAAGTCCCACGTTGACGCGTCTCGTCTACTCGTACCCCCGCTGGTTCTCGGTTCTCATATCGGCATGCCCCCTGCAACAATAAACGCACTGCCGTCCAGAGTTTGTCCTTCTTTGGTAGCCCCGCCGCAGCTCATTTCTGCACGCACTTTGCCCTTTTTTGCGTGTTTTCATTTCACAAACATCATCTGCCGAGCGCGTCGTCGCACCACATCGTGAACTTCGATGCCAAGGATGCGCAGATCAACTCGTGTTGTTGACTTGCTGCTGTCAACTTAAGCTTGACTGTGTACAGTAGACACACTGTATGGATACTGTACGCCGACGGCCTCCAGTCGCCACTTCCTAACGTGACAAGCAGACTCTCCAACTCTGTGGCTCGCTTTGTGGCGGGATTAGTCATTCAAGGAGGCTGACCAATCACGCGTCCGCTTCTCCCCAACAGAAGCAACAAAGAAAGCGGCAGAATGGATCCACGATCGCACTTTACGCCACTCTGATTGGCTGAGTCGCTTGTCTTAGCCTAGCAACCGCTCGTTTGCCTGCGACGTACGACGTACAGGCCCTGTTGCTATGACGCATGAGCAAAGACCACTACAAACGAGGGGCAAAACCGCCTGGAGAGGGAGGTGAGGGGACCTGCCAAATTAAAATAAATAAAGAGGGAAGGTGCCGGCCACAACAAGACTGCTCTTGCTTTCTTCGGACCGTACACCACCCACTTCGTCCCCACAGTCAAAGTAAATAAGGGAAGGAGAGAAGAAAAATTAATTTATTGTGATTGTAAAGTAAAATAAACAATAAAAATTGGACGAGAAAAAAGGGCATCACGCAAACAGGCTTTGCTGTCCTCTTTTGACTCTCTTGGCTCTCTTGACCTGCTTTTCTTCCATCTCTTTGAGAATCAAGACCACGGCGCGTGTTCCCCTCCAAAAGCCACAAACCAAGACAAGATAGGCCGTTCGTCGTCATTGTCCCGCCATTCGCCCTTTCCCTCCAACTATTACCTATTTTCTGGCGTTCCTTCCCAAACGGCCAGCCTTACATTACTCTTGGACGCAAAACCACATTCCTTTCCATCTCGATTTCTACATCCATTCACGTCTTGCGCATTCTCCCAATTGCGCCCTCACTTTAGGCATCTGACACATCGCCACCCCGCTCTCGAATTCACATCCCACCGCGTTCCACGAAAACCCTCCCTCCCTGTCTCCGTGCCTGCACTGCACCGCGGGCCTCTCCAAGCATGTTTGTGCTCCGGAATGGTAAGTCTCCTTGAGTTTTCACTTTCGCCTCTCTATCTTGTATCTCTATCTTCTCAATCTATTCACCTTACTGACCATCTCTTCACAGCTGCCAAACTCCTCTTCGGCTCGGGCAGCCAAGAGTCGATGATCGAACTGCCCCAGGGCCAGCTCTACCTCGTCCGCCCCCTCTCCCCCAAGGGCTACTCCGAACTCCTCTTCAAAGACGCCGCTGCCCGCATCCGCCGTACCGCCCAAGATTTCCAATACCAGCTCGTCGTCCAGCGCGTCTATGAGGAGGGCGAGGCCGAGCTGCTCGCCGACGAAGAGGGCGAAGACGCCGAGATCGACCCGCTCGCCGCTGAGCGCGACGAAAAGACCTTTTTGCTGGACGAGGCACTCGAGTTCCGTGTCGAGAAGCGCGACCAGGACAGTGCCGAGCATGTTTTGTGCTGGCGCGATCTGACGGGCGACGCCGGTGACGTCTACGAGTTTGTCCTCGACCGCAGCACCACGCACGCTGGGCTCGTGCACCAGTTTGAGCTGGTCGCCAAGCAGTGCCAGTACGAGCGCAAGTACCGCAAGCCGTACACGACGGCCACCGAGGAGGACCTGGCGCAATTTGAGTTTGCCGGAAAGCTGATCCCCCCCGCAAGCCCGCTGCACAGTCCTTCGCTAGCACGGTCGATTGCCTCTACGGACTCGATGCTCGCTGGCGCCGGTGTCGGCACGTCCGTGATCGATACTCCTACCAAGGCAGCAGCACCGGCAAAGACAAAATCGGTGCCCGCAGCCACACCCGCAGCGCCACCAACAACCGACGGGGAGACGCCCGCTGCTCCTACTGCATCGGCAGGCACCGCTGCGGCGGCGCTCAAGACCAAGGTCGGCGAGGCCCCCGAAGCCAAGGAGATTCTGTCCGCCGAGCTCGCCGAGCTACACTTTTTCGATTTTCCGTCTGGCTCGTTTGTTCTGCAGGATGCGTCCGTGACAGCCATTGTCAGCGAGACCGGCCACTGGCAGTACTGGCTACAGGTCGCCAGTAAGGACCGCGACTGGCTGGGTGTGCCTGTTGTTGCCGACATCAACCCCGTCTTCAACTTTGAGTTTCTCAGTTTCATCTTCAACCAGTTCACCGCCGACGGCACAGCCTACTCGTGGCTGCTGCGCTTCAAAGACCAGGCCACGCTCGAGCGGTTCCAGGAGGGTCTGCTGCGCGCCCTGTGGGAGCAGCTGAACGAGGTCAAGTGGTCCAAGATCAAGGACAAGGAGCGCGACTATGTTGCTGACGCCTTCGCCGACCTGGCCATGACTGATGTAGCCGAGGAGGACGAAGAGGAAGAGGAGGAAGAGGAGTCGCACACCGAGGAGGAGGACGAGGAGGAGGACGATGACCGGCCAAGAAGCGAGCACTACGACAGCGACGAGGAGGCCGACGATGTGAGCCTGCAGCCCCGCGACAAGGCTATGAACAAGTCGCTGGCTGTCGGCTACAAGCACGACCGCTCCTTTGTTGTGCGCGGCTCACAGATTGGCGTCTTCAAGCACACGCCCCAGAACCAGCTCGAGTTCTCTACCAACATATCCAAGATCGAGACTCCCGGCGGCAAGCTGTTCAGCCCCAAGAAGGTCATGCTGCACAACGAGGATCGCAACATGATTCTGCAAAACGACACCGATCCCAACAAGCTGTACCGCATGGACCTCGAGTACGGCAAGGTTGTCGACGAGTGGACTGTGCACGAGGATATCCCTGTTGTCACTTTCGCACCCGAGAACAAGTTCGCCCAGATGACCCACGAGCCTACATTCCTCGGTGTCTCCCACAATGCCCTGTACCGTGTCGACCCGCGTCTCGCCGGCTCCAAGTTGGTGGATTCGGAGCTCAAGCAGTACGTCTCGAAAAACGACTTCTCTGCGCTCGCCACCACCGGCAAAGGCCACATTGCCGTCGCCTCCAACAAGGGTGACATTCGTCTTTTTGACCGTCTCGGCATCAACGCGAAGACCCATATCCCCGCCCTCGGTGAACCCATCCTGGGTCTCGATGTCTCGGCCGACGGCCGCTGGATCTTGGGTACCTGCCGCACCTACCTGCTGCTCATTGATGCGTTGCAGTCGAGCGGCAAGAACGAGGGTCGTTTGGGCTTCGAGAAGCCGTTTGCTGCCGACAGCAAGCCCCAGCCGCGCCGTCTGGCCCTGACGCCCGAGCACGTCGCCCAGTTCGCCCACGAGACCGGCAAGGGTGTCACCTTTACGCCGGCCAAGTTCAACACGGGCGAGGGCACCGAGGAGACCAGCATTATCACTGCCACCGGCCCCTATGTTATTGAGTGGAGTCTCAAGAAGGTCCTGCGCGGCAGCAAGGCCCCCTACATGATTAAGCGCTACCGCGACGACGTCAAGGCCGACGACTTCCAGTACGGCACCGACAAGAACATTATCATGGCCCTGCCCCACGAGGTCAACATGGTCGACAACAAGTCACTCAAGCGGCCCACGCGGGAAAGCATTGCCGGCGCCACGCTCGCAGGTGCGGGTGGTCGGCGGAGTGGCGGCAACCGCATCTCTGGTGTCAACAGCGGTCGGTACAAGCTCGGCAAGGACGACGTCGTGAACTCGCCCTACTAAGTGGTGGTCTGGTGGAGAAGTGTGCTTTTACGGGAGTTCCGGGGTGTTTACGGTCTTTCTTCTGTCTTGTCTATTGTACGCTTTTTGCTGCCTTGCTTGGCTTTCTTTGTCTCTCAGGTCTCGTTCCGCCAATCTTCTTTACCGCGGTCTGTTTTGCTTCTCGTCCCTTTGCCTCGCTTTCGATCACTCGGACCCTTTTTTGCAGTTTTCTGTTTTCCGTTGATACCTCAAGCTTTCCGAACAATAAAAAGGATTTTAAAAACAAAAAAAAAAAAAAAAAAAAAACTGGTCCGTTGGGATGTTCTGTTCTCGTTATATTGTAGGCTCCTTATTCAAGATAGATGCAGTGAAATAGATATATAAATTAGCCAGCCCAACATTGACCAGGCAGCACGTGAGTGATCTTGTAAATACAACTCGTTTATTTTGAAGCTTAGGTGAAGCCAGAGTGGTGTTCGCCCTCAAAAGGCAAGATGAAACTATGAAAGATGTGTGAAAAATAGCAATGACAAAATAATAAGAAACTAAGTAAATCCGCATGCAAAACGCCCGTTTGTCGTGTTTCCGCCCTTTCGCTCGTGCGTCTTTTTTGTGGTGAGAGAGATTATGTCCTCCAAAGGAAAGAAGCAAAGAAAGAAAGAGGAAAAAGGAAAAAGGAAAAAGCAGGATAAAATCAAAACCAAAACATGTCAAAAAAGAAACCCAATTCGCCCATCCTGATAACGTGTCCCATACTGTGTCGTCACCCTTTTACTGCATCTCCTCCTGTTTCTGTTGCTCCTCGTGTCCGTCACTGGTCCCCCGTCTTGACAGCCCGCAGCTCCGACACGAAGCTCTGGCCCCACCACTGGCTCGTGTACTGGTAGACATACCGCCGCAGCTTCTGGAAGTTTCCGTCCCGCTGCTCGGCCGGCATCGTCACTGCCGTGTGGATTGCCTTGGCCACGTCCTCCGTGTTCCACGGGTTGATGATGAGCGAGCCGTTGAGGCTTTGTGCGGCACCCGCAAACTCGGACAGGATCAGCACGCCGTGCCGGTCGTTTTGCGCAGCCACGTACTCGTACGACACCAGGTTCATGCCGTCGCGCGTCGACGTGACTAAACAAACGTCCGACACTGCGTAGAGCGCCGTCATCTCCTCGAAGCTAACGCTGTGATACAGCCAGTGAATGGGCATGTACTCGACGGTGCCAAACTTGCCGTTGATGCGGCCTACCAGCTCGTTGGTCTCCTTCCAGAGGTCACGGTACTCGTCGACATCCTGCCGCGAGGGCACGGCCACCTGGACAAGCACAATCTTGCCGACCCACTCGGGGTGTTCTGTGAGGAAAAGCTCAAAGGAGTGCAGCTTCTGCGGCATGCCTTTGATGTAGTCGAGACGGTCGACACCGACCACGACCGACATGCCGGCAAACTTCTTCTCGAGCTGCTGGATGCGGTCGAGCACCTTGGGGTTGTGGAATGCGTCGTCAAACTTGGTCACATCAATGCCAATGGGGAAGGCGCCGACGGTGACGAAGCGGTTGTTGAACTCGGCGCCGTTGGGCAGCGTGTTGACGCCCAGGATGCGCGAGCTGCTGCTCAGGAAATGGCGCGCATAGTCGTACGTGTGGAAGCCGACAAGGTCGCACGACAGCAGACTCTTGAGGATGCCCTCGCGCACGGGGACTGGCAGGATGCGGAACATCTCCGACGAGGGGAAGGGCGTGTGCAAGAAGAAGCCGATGCGGACGTTCTTGCGCTCGGGGCCCAGCTCCTCTCGCAGCATCTGCGGCAGCACAAAGTGGTGGTAGTCGTGGACCCACACAATGTCGCCGTCCTGCACGTTCTGAGCCATGGTCTGGGCAAACTCGCGGTTGACGCGGTTGTAGGCAACCCACGACAGCTCGTCAAACGTCACGTCCGACGGGTGGTAGTGCAGCAGCGGCCACAGGATGGAGTTAGAGAAGCCGTTGTAGTGGCGGTCCATGTCGTCCTTTGACAAGAAGACGGGCACCGCCGAAAAGTCCTTGGCGAGCGTGTCAATCATGGGCTGGCGCTCCTGCTCAGGCACCTCAAGGCCAGGCCAGCCGTACCAGGTAAAGTTGACCTGCTTGGCCATGCCCATGATACCCGTCACCAGACCACCCGAGCTCATGGAGAAGTCGTACTTGCCATCGTCCTGGCGCTTGACGGTGAGCGGCAGGCGGTTGGACACGAGGATCAGGTTGGCCTTGTCGCCGTCGTCGGGCTTCTTGGAAGGGTCCATAGCGGCTGAAATACTTGTAGATGTAGATGTAGGCTCTACTTGTGCTGGCTTTGGTGCGGAATTGGCCGGTCCTTTTAGCTCAGGAACGCTTTCGTCGGCAGCCGTTGGGGAAGCGGTGCGCAGTCGAGTTCGCGGAGGCTGCACTGGAGAAGAGGAAGGGGCAATGTCGTCTGGGAAGCGGTCGTCGTTGTCGTGTCGAGGATGCTTGGGCGGCATCATGATGTCAAAGACCAAAGGTTAAAGAGCGTAGTGGGCGGCTTAGCTCTTTATAAACTGGCTCAATGGAACTTGGCTGCTGCCACCAGCAAAAAAACAGGTCTTCAGGTTCTGGGTCAGCAACGGCTAAAAAATGGTGCAGAAAAACTGCTCCGTAAGTCCACTCGCAAAGCTCCAGAATCCCAGACACAAACCCAGCCAAGCCGAGCTTGCTATTGGGCAGGTCCGGGCGATTTGGAGCGATTTGGGGCGATTTTGGTGTTATTGGCTCCCGTTTTGGCGGGGCGCAGCGCCGTGTAACACACTTTGTTTTTTGTTGCTTTTTGTTGTTGCTTGCCTCGTTGCGTGCAGACGTCGCACTAGGCCACTTTTCTCCCAACTGGGGGGCTGCTGCAGATCATAGGTGCGGGCATCAGATGCATGTCGGGACGGAAAAGAAACGATACGATGTTGCAATCTCACGATTTTGAGAAGATGCGGCCTTTTACGGAATCCCCCTTTTCTCTCTTTCCTCTCTTTGCTGTCTACTGAAAGGGAAAGAAGGGCACATGTAACAAACCCGGCATGAGGCAGGAGCATAGGGAGGAAATGGATTATGCGGGCAGGTACGGTTGGGCGGGGCAAAGGGCCGAACTGAAGGAGCAGAACGAGCGAGACGCAGAACCCAGCAAGAGAGAGAAAAGCCCCGAAAAGAACGCTGCAGAGTGAAAAAAGCGCCGCCCCACCAACGACGTAATGCGTTTTTCTTACCACGCAACACAAATATGTCCAGGCGGCAAGAGCTATGCATCGTTCCTGCCCGTTCTCGACCGTTCGTCGGAAGGAAAGACCGTTATTGATTCTAGACAGCGGAAGGCGCGATTGATGAGCCTTGGCTCCCGA
Source organism: Sporothrix euskadiensis (assembly GCA_019925375.1). Lineage (NCBI taxonomy): Eukaryota > Fungi > Ascomycota > Sordariomycetes > Ophiostomatales > Ophiostomataceae > Sporothrix > Sporothrix euskadiensis. The sequence continues at coordinate 466,361 of JADHKQ010000026.1, read as the reverse complement.
CAGTCTGTTGTCATTTACTTATCTTGGCAGCTGTCTGGCTTTGACTTTTTCGCTGCATGTATCTTTTCGATGATTGCTCTCTCGTCTCTCACGTCGAACCATCGGCATGTCTTGGCCAAATAATACCCCGTTGCTCCACACCCTCTCGCGACGAAAGATGGCCAGAAAGCCACAATGCCTCTCCGTGCCTTGCCTCTTTCCTTTTATGTTCTCAAAGTGGTCGCCTGAATGTCACGATAAAATCTCGGGCATGTGCCTTCGGCCCTGTTCCATCGCGCCTTCTGTACTTTCTGTTGCCGGTGATTTGCTCGCGATCACTCTTTCCGGATTTGTTTGCCGCTTGCCCATTCCCCTCGTTCCCCAGCATCGTTCTTTCCCCATTGTGCTTGAATTACTACCTAGGCCCGGGCCTTGCTTTCCTAATTCGATCCAATGCAGGGGAGGTGGTTGCAGAGTAACGATGCCTCTTGTGCCAGTGGCCACAGAGCTTACGGGGAAGGCGCGGCAGGCTTCACGATGTAGCTCGGCAAATCACTTACAACAACATCTGTGCGATTTGTGGCCGGAATCGTACTGTGTAGAATAAAATAAAAAGTAAAATAAAAGGTATAGGTTACGGTGTTGTGCAAATTTTTATTTATTTCTTTACCAAGACAATTCAAGATAAAAATATTAAATGAAATGAATATTCAAAGAAAAGAAAAAAGACACTCTACAAAATGCCATACAGATATAGCCGAAATAAGAGAAACGAACAGGTCATTTTTCAACCTCCTGTCCTCCCGCACAAATGCCCACGATTTCTGTCCAATCCACCCTGCACATGGACATTAGATGCATTTGGCTTCGGCTGGCCGCTTCTGAGTCGTCATCGACTCAGCATGAGACATACCGTTGAGATGTGGTATATGCACGTGACTCAACACGTGCCACGCCCCAAGATTACATAACTTGGCAGCGCGTTGGCGGCGCGATCCCTGGGCTGATATTTTGGTCCAAACAAACCTTGAGCTCTGAAGCTTCACCAAACAGCTCGGCTTCATGCATTTTCCCTGCCAGTGATTGCTTGACTGCTCCCGCCCACAACCATTTTTACCCAACTGGACGACGCATCAGCTTCATCTGAGCGACAACTACCACCGCATTGCCTTATTGCATCCATTTACGACCCATAACATCCTCAACTACCTCCACGACTGCAGCCAAACATTAATTCAACCTCGCATTTTTCCCACCTCTCTCAAAACATCGTCACATTTCCACCACTCCACTGCCTCTCTTGGACGATGGCGGTCTACGGCCAGCGCGTGCGACAGACGCCTCACAACGTCCAGTGCCTGTGCGTTCAATCAGGCCTCTTCTTCCCTGTTGAGAGACCGGTCTGCTAACCAAATCTTCCCTCCCAACAGATACGACCTCGATCGACGCGTCTACTGCGTCAAGACCTACCCCGTCCTCTCGCCCCAGGGTGCCAACATTGTTATCTACGGCCACGAAAATGGCATCTCGATTGTCTGGCGTGGTGGCCGCCGTCTCAAAGATGTGCGCAAGCCCGAACCAAAGCCGGCCGCACCATCCAACGCCGACTCGGTTATGATTCTCGACTCAGACGATGACGATGCTGCCGCTGCCTCATCCGCTGCTTCTGCAGCTAACTTTGTCGACAAACCCGTGTTCGAAGACGCTCCCGCCGACACCAATGTGGGCGGCTTTGCTGAGGTCGTGCAGACACTCGATCTGGCCCTCAACCAGGCCGTCCTCAGCATTGCTGTTCTGCCCATCGCACCATGTGCAGCCAAGGAGGCCGAGCCCAGTCTTCTGCAGGAGAAGATGGTGTTTGCCATTACGTGCCGTGCAACGGCCGACGTGTTTGTGGTCACTCTCCCACTGACGCCTCCCTCCAATGAGAGCAAGAACCGGCCGCAGCTGCGGACAAACTTGCTTGCAGGCAACCTGGGCCGTGGCGCGTTTGGTGACGTGCTGATTCCCCTTGGCGGCCAGAACCGCCGTGGTGAAGGTGTGGCAATCACCCTTGCTAAGCAAAAGGCTGCATCTACACCTGCATTCGGCTCTCGCTCCGCATCTGCAGCTTCTTCTCCAACACGGGTCATCGTGGCTGTCCACGCTTGTGAGGCTTCGGGCACACTGCGTCTGTGGGACGTTACGGTTGGAAACAAGCGCTCTGCCTCGGAGCGGCCGATTGAGCCCTTCCAGACCGAGTACCTGCCGAGCCCCTTGACAGGCGTGGCGTTCAACCCAACACACCCAACACAACTCCTGGCTGTCGACCCGCAGCGTGCTGTCCGTATCTACGACTACACCATCCCCGCCATCCCCTCAGACGACATGACTGAAGGTCCCTTCCCGCCGCAGGGCTCGTGGCTGCTGTCCCTGTACCCGCCCTTTGCTCGTGGCGGCCTCACACAGACGGCCAGAAAGCCGCTTGTGGCCGCTTCATGGATTGCACACGGCCACGCTATCCTTGCACTGCTGGCTGACGGCCAGTGGGGTGTCTGGGATATTGACCGGGCAAGCTCTGGCAGTGGCTCTAGCGGCGTTTTTGGCTCTGGATCCGCAACTTCCGGCATCCGCGGCGCTGCTCTGACCAACTTTACCATCTCTGGACAGATTGAGGGTACAACGCCTCTGCGGAACCCTGCCACCAGCTCTCGTAAGTCGGCCGAGGGTGACTTTGTTCCCATGACGCCGCATACACGCCGTGATGCCCTCGCAGCATCGTTTGCCGGCGGCGTTGAGCGCCTCGTGGCTACTCCCGGTGGCGTAGAGGTTGTGCAGCAGCGTTCGCTCCGCGGCACGACTGCTGGCAAAGAGTCTGCCGTTCTGTGGCTCGGTGGAAGCGACTACACAGTGGCCGTCATCCCCGATGTATCTCGTTTCTGGGACTCGCAGCTCCGCCGGTCATCTGGTGGCGGCGGCGTCGGCCTCTTCAGCGGTGCTCGGCCAACGCGGATGGTCCGCATTCATGATCTGGGCACGAGTCTGCAGGGCGAACGGTGCTGTGGTGCCGTTGCCGTCTCCTGGCCTTCACAACAAAGCCAGCGTAAGGTCTCTGGCGATGATGACGAAGACGAGGACGATGAGGAGGAAGGTGCTGGCAGTGACAGCCAGTCAATCGAGGTTCTTGTCCAGGGCGAGACCCGATTGGTGGCTACCCGCGAGAGCGGTGAGGACGCATACGCCGGCGGCCTGACAACGCGTCTACTGGCAGCCTCGGCTCGCCGGCGGAACGTGGGCGACACTGTGACAAGTGCTATTCTTGTCGAGCCTCGTACACGCAAGCCAGGCACGGTCAAGTTCGACCTCGAGGCCAACCAGATCCAGCAGCGACAGAGTCTCCTGCGTGGCGACAGCACGCGCGGCAAGCTACCTCCTTCGGAATCGGGTGCCGGTGCAACGCCACGCCGTGCCCCACTGACTCGCTCGCTGTTCGAGTCACCTTCACGCTCAGGTGCGTCGGGCGACAACAACAACGCACTGACTCAGACGCCCCAGGGCCGGTCCCAACGATCTCTTTTTAGCGAGAACGAGGTCACCCTGACCCAGAGCATGATGCGCCCGCCGCCGCAGCGCGTCGCCGTCAAGTCCGACCTCTTCTTTGCCGGCGGCCTCGACGACGCAGCTAACGCTCTCGACGACGAGGAGACCGTGCAGGACCGCAACGTTGAGGAAGAGATGCTCGACATCATGGAGATTGACCGTGCGCTTGAGTCGATGGAGGGCCGCCGTGACGGCGGTTCCCGCAATGTCTTTTTCGAGGGCGCCTAGGGCTACCCTCGGAAGAGTTACGTGAGCTGCGAGAACAACACCGTGTGCATGCGTGGCGGTCTGTTGCTGTTGTCGACAAACGGCCACGATTCTGACAGCGAGCCTGAGGATGGCCGTGGTGACAAGCCCGACGACGAAGATGACGACGAAGGGCCCAGCGACAAAGAGCCTGACAAATTTGACGATATAGACGAGTCTATCTAGGAATCCCCAGACTCGGACTGGGACTGGGAAGATGGTAACAGCAAGGAACACATTTCTGAGAGTGGAGATGCAACCTCAACCTCGGACGGGTCGGAGAGCGACGAGCACGAGGCGTTGATTACGATGGACGAGGCGAAAGCGGATCTAGAGAGGGTGGAAAGGGAGGAACACCTGCAGAGACAGATACTCGAGGCGGAGGCAATCCGGGCAAAGCTACAACAGGCTTACGAGGCAGCATCTACAAAGCTTCACAATACAGGGCTGGTCAGCCCTCCTCAAACAACGATAGCCCAAGAGGAGGCAAGGCGACAAATGGCGGAGAGCGAGCGCATCAAGGCAGGCATATGGAGATACAAAAAGGCTCATTCGGACCTATCGGCAGACTCATCGAGTCGACCCGACATTTGGGATCGCTTCCGTATCGCCATCCAGCCGATCAAGGACGATGTGGAACGACGGGAGGCCCTCCCCGCCAAAGCCCAGGCCATACGCAGACGACACCATCGGCGGTTCCGTCTTCTTGACAGGCTGCGTGACCGGATTCGGGCACCAGTAGAATACAGGAAGCAGCACGAGCAGCAGCAGCAATGTTCCAAGCCGTGCGGAGGCTTCTTCCAGCCGTCCTTGCCCGTCGAGTTTGGCCAAACAACACCGTGGGGCCGTCTTGATGAGCCTGGCGAGGACGTGCAGCCCATACCCCGGCCACCGCCCATGTCTCGCTCGCACAACCCAGGCTATGTTCTCCGCAGCTGCATGCCGTCCTTCATCCGGGCGCGTAAAGCCGACGCCGCGAAGCTGACCCCGGCCAACAGGCGGCTGCACAACCGCGTAGTGAAGAACCGCAACATCAGGGTGCAAGGCCACGAGGCTTTCCACCGGCACCTGCAGGACTAGAACGCCTGGAAGGTGAAACAAGAGCAAGAGGCCAGAAAGACGTGGGAGGTGGCTCTGGCGGCAGAGGGTGCCGACATGTTGTTCGCGGACGGCTTGATCAGCCTGCACGACGGCGACAATGGCACGTGTGGGTGTTGGCATTGCTTGTACGCCCTCGACCTGGGCCCCCGGCCGACAACAAACTATATTCCCGGCGAAGTTGACATTGCCGACAATGCCCGTCCCGTCAAAACGCCTCTGCTCTTCTCCTGGCGGACACTGCCGGACAGCTCATGCGTTCCACGTACGCCGCTGGCCAAGCTGGACGAGAAGGACGAACGGCTGATGCGTGCCGACACGCCGGCTGTCTTCTCTGCGTGATGCGGTCTATCCGCGCGGTGCTGGCCTTTCTGTTGCCCTTGTTGTTCTTTTTGCTCTTTTTGCTCTTTTTGCTCCCCATGCTTACCATCACATACAGCCTTTCTCCTATCTTGTATCTTGTCTTCGTTTCGTCTCGTCTCGTCTCGTTTTATTTTTCATTCATTGTTTTACTATGCACAGTATTGATACCGAGATATACAAAACTTAGCCTCTAGCTACAGACTACAAAAAAGCGAATCGTTTCTTTCTCAAGGGGTCCAGGCCCGTTTTCTCGCGTCCTCTGCACTTCCTTGATATATCCTCTTCCCCTTTCCCCCGATCACCCTTCCGCACGGCATGGTGGAGCACAAGGCTTTAAACTTGTCCATCCTTGTTCCAGGCTCTGTATTCCGAGCGGTATATCAAACCAAACCCCGGGGCAAAATCATAAAGGACGAGGCTGTGATGTCGAGAGAGGCAACGACTTCTCCCTCCTCACGGCTTCACCATGTCCTTCCGCCCGGGTCGACGCGCTTTCAGCAGACTGCTCTTTACCTTGCCTCTGGCGAAGTGTTAAAGATGTCCAGACCCTGCATTACAAAAACCACTTTTGACCAAATGGCCTCCCCGTCTTCTTTTCCTTCCATGGAGACTGGGCGACAGCGCGTCGAGACATTTCCCCCCATCACTTTACCAATGTATATGTTTTGTAGTCTAAATAGACTGGTCGTAAGGAAACACGTCCGGGCACTCTCCCGCGTGCCTTAGGCATCAATGCGGGTGCTGTGCAAGTGCAGTCATATCGAAGTATCCGTACACAGTATATTTAAAGCAAATCGGATTGGCCGGAGAGAGTCCCTCTGTGTGTTGCTCTGTCACAGTATTTGTACGGAGTACGGAGTTTGTACGTCGTATTCGTACTGTATTTGGCTTCCGCGGCCCGCGTTCTTTTTTGGTGCCTGACCGCCGTCTGCAACTCTGTCTGCACAGTACTTGTCCACGTCGGTTCCTGCATATGCACCTTCAAATTCTGCACAAGCTTGCATGTGTCTCTGGCTTGATTTCGGCATGTTTAATGAAGCGTGGCAGGACGCGTTTCGTTTCTTGTTTCTCTGCCGTCCGAATTCTGCTCTCCTTGCTTTCACTTCAATTTGATATATGCAGATGGTGTTGTTCGCATCAAAGTTGTCATCAAAGTTGTCATCAAAGTTGTCGTCTTTTGCGTCGACGGATTCGAATTCGAGATAGCCATACGACGTACGAAGTACCCATTTGGGACATCCGGCACTGCTACTCAGTACTGTGTACAGAAGTGCGACGTAATACGCATACGAACTACGGGCACATCTTCTTCCATATATTTATTCCGCCATCGAAATACGAGCTGGCAAGCACACAACTGCCCAAAGCTCACACAGCGTTCTAGAGTCTCACGACCACCGGACAGGACTTTTGGCCACGCTCACCATGAGAAAAGAAGAGAAAAAAATCCAATAAAAGAAAGCTGGTGCCCGTCCTGCCCACAAAAATCTCGAAAAAGAACGGGGAAGCTAATGCACGCCGCGGGTGGGTACTGTGTAGGCCGAGCGAGGATGGGGTGATGGAGTGATGGAGTGATGGATTCAAGAAAATGCCCTCACTCTCTCCTGTCGAGCTTGTCTCGCAGCCGTCGCTGCTGGTTTGCTTTGTTTGTGCCTGCCTTGTTCATCTCCTCTTCTCCTGCATGTGTGTCTCGCCGGCACGACACATGTCTCTCGACTATGTAAAGGTCGTACTGCCTGTTATTTTGTTTCGTCTCTTCTCTCCTATTCTTCAATTTGGCCGTTCAGCTGCGAAAGCACAGTAGTGCGCCCCGGCTAGGATGCGGCCCGGTTTTCTGGTACTTTTCGAGGCCGTCCTCGAAAAATTGTTTACTTTCCGTACTCCGTACTCCGTACGTGTATGTACATATTGAAATTTTCGCGAGCCAAGACCCACGGTTAAAAATAAACATACAAAGCTGGCTCCAACTCTAGACCGCTCTCCACGGGCAAGACAACGCAAGGCAAATTTAAGAAACTTACGCATTATTTGAGAAACTTATCGACATGCATATCCACCTCAGGGAAAAGAAGAGATAGTATCTTGTATTTTCTTGTTTGTTGATTCCAGCCTGACATCCTGGGACGATGTGAATGGCTGGCTAGCACTGCGGTGGGTGAAGACAGCTCTTGCTGGCTGCATGTGCGCATGTCCTATCTCAATGTAGTCCACTCCCCGTGAGACGCAACCCTTGGGTATCAATCTTGGTAACAAACGGAGCAGTCAGGACAGCACACTCGTGTCTTCAACAGCATCAAACGCGCACCACAAAACAGGTATCCGACGAAAGCAAGTCTGGACATCTCGAGATCGATGAGCATCAAATGTCAACATAAATAGTACTCCGTACATCAAAAACCTCGAAAGGCAAGTACCGTTCAGTACCGCCCTTGTCTCACGTACTTTTTGCCAAGACTCAAGATCCAGCGAGAACGCAACGGGCAGCGGTAACCTGTGTGGACCCTCACCACATTCTGGGCATTCTTCCTGGACTTTTTTGCACTCCTTTGGGTCTTCCGAGGCGTCTGGAACGGCCAAAAAAGGCTCCGGGCATCTTGCGTGGAGTTGCGTGTTGAGGTGGGGAGGGTGAGGGTGGTTCGTGCTTTTTTTTTTTTCAATGGAGTGAGTGCAACTGCAAAAACTCTGCAGACAGTGAGAAAAAATGACTGAGATACGGAGTACAGTGTGCAGTCAGACAGTGTGGTTCGTAATACACGTACGTCGTATTCTCAACAACTTCAACACGCCAACTGGCGGAAGGATCGCAGACACTGACTGCTATTGCTATTTCGGGCCACAACCATCCACCATTATCCCAAATAAATCCAATCTTGGGAAGATGAGGCTGCTGGCGATGAACGGCAAGACGTGGGTGTGGATGTGGATGTTGGGTTTGGGCGATAATAATACTCCGTAGTAGACGCGGGCATGTTCAATATCAGCAATCACGGCGGTGGACTTGCGAAACTGCATCGCGGTCTGCACTCTGCAGCTTTGACATTACCGTCGCGTCGAGAAGCAGGTTTTTCTGTTCATGCTTGAATGCTGCCTCGCTTTCACGCAGTATCGACCAAAAAAACTTGGTGGGCGATGCAGCGTCGATCCACGCAGTCAAAGCACGTCGCAAAACTGTCTGGCACTGTATTACGCATTTTTCCTCTTCTTTCTCCTTTTCTTTTTCCTTCTCATAAACTTCGGCGTACTCCGTACAGTTAGGGAGGACACGCTCAATAAAGTGGCACATTCCATGCCCGAGGGTAGTTGGCAAAAGGGAGGAGGGGAAACAGAAAAAAACGCGTCTCCCTCGCATCGCCCACCCCCAGATCGGATCGGAAGGGGTACAAGAAGGAAGAAGGAAGAAAAAAGAAAGAGGATCATAGCCCACCCAGACTATGGCCCTCACATCTCTTTCAACTCTGATGATTCACGAAACAAACGCACGAACCGATACTCACTTTTTGTTTGCTTTTCTGAGCCGACCGAACCAAAATCCAGGTTGACGAAGCTTAGTCCAGTTGAGTTGCACAGCCTTGGCCTCTCGTTGGCACAGAGAGGGGAAAATGGGACACGAATAAGAGATGTTCAATGCAGGGCCGATCTCCATGTTTCATCTTCTGGCGGCACAAGAAAGGAGGAACAGAAAAAGAAGAAGAAGAAGAAGAAAAAAGCCACGAGAAGCGGCGTGGAAGAGAAGGTGCTGCAAGCATGCAAGAGATATCAAAGCAGCTGGAAATGCCGAAAAGAGGCATCCAAGACAGGGTCTAGGGAGACCAAGAAGAAAGGAGGGGGAGCAAACACAAAACAGCGCGTCGCCCGTCGATGGTCGATAGTCGATAGTCGATATTCGAGACCGTGGCTTCGTTTCTGTTTGTTCTCGGCCTCTTTTGTCCCCTCTCGATCCCCTGCATTCGTTGCGTATATGCTCTCATTTCCTCTTCTCTTGTCACTCTCATGGTTTTCATGCCTGCAGTCGGTCAACTCATCCATCACTCCGTCTCCAGGGATCTTGGTGTCTTGGGACCTGCCCTGCATGTGCCTGTTGTTTCTTGGAAATATTCTGTTTCGTTTTGTAACAGGGGACAGGGACGGCGACAGGGGATGACCAAGGAAAAGGCAGTACGGAGCAAGGACGAAGAGAAAAAACGAGAACCAACGCACTGAGCTTCAGCGTCCTTTTTGTCTCTTTATTTCGTTTGTTTGGGGCGCAAGCGGCAGTGCTGCCGTGAAACGCTGCAGCTATCCGCGAACTTTCCCTGAATGCAGCGGACAAGGACGGTGCCTCGGTTACAAGTTGGCACTGTCTGCGAGTTTTTCTTCTTTTCTCGCGAGATGTCGCTTCTCTTTTGCCTCGATGAGTTGAGGCGATGGTCTTCGACTCTCCTCATTCTGCCCATCCGTTCTTCTTAACCTCTCCCTAGATTCCCGAGCATTGTAGTAGCCATCATGGTCATGATGACCATCACGAACCAGCCAAGCCAGCAAAGGGAAGAGAAAAGAGCCAAGAGTTGAAGAAAAGAGAAGAAAGAGAAGCCAATCCCGATGCCAAGCACACGTCCGTCTTCCTTCGGCAGGAAGCAGTTGGCGGGAGTGTGAGTGCAAGTCAGCAGGAAGCGGGCAAGGGCCACCAAAAGGACCACTCATACCACTTCACCACAAAACGGCTTTGCCTAAAGACAGGCCCGCCCACTATTCATCTCGGATCGCCGCTGGTCTTTTCCGCTCTCTGCTGTTTTGTGCCTTTCTGTGCCTTTTTTGGGGGGGTCTTGCTGATCTCGTGCCCAGTCGATCCACTGCTTGGCTTGTCTCGCTGTCTATGTGGCCGTGCAAAGAACTGTGTTGATACGGTGCTCGTTCAAGGGGATCGAGGGGAATTTCGATTCCAAAGCGAAAGAGTGCCTTGCGTGGAATAAAAAGAACGCGCGGTTGTAATCTCTCTCGTTCGCGGGTATCTGGATATCTCGGTTCTTTCGATTCTTTTTGGTGCCCTCCTCTCATGCGTGTTTTTGTCTTTTTCGCCTTCGACTTCCGGACTGACTCGTCCTTCTCGCCGCCCTTCGTGCCTCTGCTGCCAACATTCATAAGAAGGTAGTCTCTCATCTTGCCATCCTCTTCATCAACTCGTTGTCTTCGTAGCCGCCTTCATCTCGGTTGAATGTCTCTGATAAAGCGATTTCCGTTGTCTGCCGTGCCCGTTCATTAAGTGTCCGTGGCACAGGCACAGAGCATAGCCGAGTGTGCACAAGACAGCGCTTGTGTGTGCTGAAGATATGAAGCCGAGAGACCTGTGTGCCGTAACCCTCGTTGGGGTGTCAACGGCAGATTGTGTCGACCTTTCTTCCAACTACCTTGTATTTGCTTCTCTCGCACCGTGCAAAAACCAAACGATCGACAGTGTCTTCCATCTCCCGTCCCTGATACCGCGAAACCGGGCTTGGCCAGGCACCCTGGCACACCCTGGCTCACTGGCACTCTCTGCCACTTTCCGTATCTTGTCGCTGGTCTTTTGGTGTGTTGTGTGCTCATCTGCTGGCCGTCTGCTTGTTGTTTTGATTGAACGCGCGCTCTCTCACCATGCATCCACCCACCACTTCAGGGAAAAGGGGGGGATGTCCTTTGCTCTTTCCCCTTTCTTCGCTAGTGCAGCTCACATCCCAGCCAACCACAGCACTGGATCAGCAGGAGGTATCCACTTTAACGGCCTCTGATTGGCTTGTCCCCCTACATTAGCTCCTCCAGTGACTTAGTCCAGAACGGGATGCCCCTGGTGTCGTCTGGCCCAAGTCTGACAAGCTTGTGCCTGGTGGCTGAGCAAAGTACCCTCGCGCTCTATCTCTTCAGATGAATACTTTCTAGTCTGCATAAAACAGCGCTCTTGTGCAGGGACGGCGCGTGCATGTGTGCGTACCTGCGTCACGCCCGAGTGCGACATAGCGCCAGGTACCGCGTCCCTCCGTCGCCCAGTCGCTCCTTCCCTCCAAACAGCAGCCATCGTATCGCTCGTTGTTGCTCTTGTTGGCGATATCCACAGTTGCAATTTCCCATTTTGCAGGGCTTGTCCTTCCTCTCTCCCTCCTTGTTCGCTCTCTTTGCCCTCACTTGTCTCGCTATTCCATAGCTCATGGTGCAAAGAACCCTGTATTTCACAAAGTATCTCCGTACTCCGTATTTTGAACCTTGTTCTTTCTGTCTTTTTCTCGTTCCTTGACACGCTTTCCCGCCTGCCAGTCAGGAATGAAGGCTGCGTGCTGGTGACCCACCCTGCAACACGCCCAGAGTCGCACCTTCCCCAGTAGTCATCCACACCTTATCCACAACCCAGGCTTATCCCATCCTTTCCCTCGCGTGTGAGGAAATAGCACAGGCAGAGGCAGGAACAACCCCAGTTGAAGTGCGCCAGCGTGCCTGGCCAGGTCCCCCTCGCTCTTTTCCCCCCCTAGCCTAGCCTACCAGCCTGCCCAGCCCTCCTACACCCCTACCAGCAGAATCTTCCTCGCCCAATTTTCTTCGTAATCTCCTGTTTTCTCGCTCTTTCCCCTTCCACACCCAACACGCCCCTACTCCCCACCCGCCCGTTCCTTCCCCTTTCCCGCTTTCGCTCTTTCCCTCCTTCTCTCTCCTTCCCACTCTGCTCGCTCTTTCGACCTTTTTCCCTATTCCCCTTTTCTCTCATTCTTTCCATCGTCTCCTTCGAAAGCCTTCACTTCTCTTCTCTCACCCACCGCCCAACAACACATCGCCATTTGTTTACGGACAAGCCACTCGTTTAACCTCCCTTTCGTCTCTCCTTTTTTACCTACGCTCTTTTTTCTTCTTTTTTCAGTTTCTGTTTTTCTTTTCGGTCTTCTATTTCGCCCCAGCCTTTCTTTCTTCGACCCATTTACGATCTCTTCCCGTGTTTTCCGCTTTCTCGAATCGACGACATTTCAATTTATCCCGACGACAAACAGCCAACGCGTCTGCATCTCTCCCGCGGCACGTTCGATCATCGGCGATCATCGAATCGAAACAACAACATACAGAAGGGTACAGCAATTCGACTGGCTTCTTCAATGTCGGCACGCTCGTAAAGAATTGAAGCGACAGAAACGGTCTCGACGACAAATACCAGACATCGTCAGAAAAGCAGTCTCTTCGATCAAAGAGACAGCAATCCAAACAACAAAAACAACAACAGCCCCGTAGATCTTGAAAGTCGATCGTGGCAGGACCAACGCATCGGCGCCCCTCCATCCATTCACATCCGCTTATCGAAATCGTGACGAGACTCTTCTTCGCCTTGAGTCCATCGCAGTTTCGACGCGTCATTTAGATTCGATTTCACTCAAAACACCAACCCCCCCACACACAACAAAAATGAAGCTCACTACATTACTTGGCGTCACTGCCGCTGGCTTCGTGGCATCCGCCGCTGCCGCCGCAACGACGACCAAGATGGGTGTTGAGCAGCCGTCGTCGACCCCCATCTACATGCAGCCGGTCGTCCAGGGCTGCTTCTCGTCTTCGGGCGACCTCGTCTTCAACTCGACCCAACCTTTCAACTCGCGTGGCCAGTGTGGCCAAACTGTCTGCCAGGCTATAGGCAAGAACGTCGCCGCTTCCACCGAGGGCAGCAAGTGCTACTGTGGTGACAGCTACCCGCCCAACAGCACCCTCGTCGACGACAAGTACTGCAACGCGCCGTGCACGGGTTTCGGTCAGGATGCCTGCGGTGGCACTGGCTACTGGACCGTATACAACACCGGTCTTGAGCTGTACGGTGTTCCCTACGCAAACGACTCGTCGTCGTCTTCTTCTTCTTCTTCGTCGTCGCCTTCTTCTTCTTCGTCAACATCTGCCTCGACGACTGTCGTTGGCGGCGCGACTGTGTTCGTGACTCAGACCAACGACTCCGACAGCACAACCAAGAAGTCGAGCACCAACACAGCCGGCATCGCTGCTGGTGCCGTTGTTGGTGTTGTCGTCGTGGCTGCTGCTGTTGGTGCTGGCTTCTTCATCATTCGTCGCCGTCGCAACCGTGCCATTGAGGAGGAGCACCGCCGTAACCAGGCTGTCAATGCCTTCTTCAGCGGTGGCAGCGGCAAGCCACCCAGCATGACGGGCAGCCACAGCATTTCGGACTCGCGGCTAGATCCCGTCATGTCTCAGCGCCGCCTGAGCGACGGCAGCATTGCCGACAACGAAGACTACTCCAGAAGGATTCTTCGGGTACGTAGCCTTTCTGATCTTGAATCATGACATTGAATGCGTAACTAACAAAACAACAGGTTACCAACGCTTGAGTCAATCAACTCCCCCGGGTCACGACGACGCACGAACTTTTGTTTGTTCTTTACTTCCTTGTCCTCCATCGGCATACTAGGCGTTTGGGTTTCTTCGTTTCTTTCTCTCTCCACCACCACCACCGCTCTTCGACGGCTATACTTGGTTTCAGTCCTTACGATGACTTGATCCGGCTTTCGACGAACTCTTCTAAAATAACCACCACCTTTCTTATCCGAGGCGAAAACACTCTCCGGCAGCCTCGTCCATTCCCTTTTCTGCGATTTTGATTTTACAACCATTTTATACACTCCTTTTTTTATACAGTCATGAATCCTCTACCCAGGACTTGACTTTGTGGGCTGCCGATGGGTCGATGTGTTGATATATTTATTTTGTGGCGGGCGTTCTATTTCTTTTCCTTTTCCTATTCTCTTATTTTGTCTACCTCTCTTTTCCCATCTCTCTCTCTGATCTTCTTTTTTATATTCTCTCTTGTTGGTTTCGAAATCAGTTTTGGACACCTCGATACTTCATTTTTATTTTTGCTCTTTTTTGGACTACCTTCTATCTCTATATCATTTTTGTCTTGCGAGGCTTGTGGTTGGAGACGAACGCAGCACAAAAAATAACACCACCTACCTAACTACCTACCTACCAATACTACCTATCAAATTCTTTTTGACCTAGTCTGTCAACAATGATGGAGTGATCGTGACTATCAGCTGGTGATACGAGATGGCTGACTGCTCACGCATTAGATCATCACGACTACATCTCTTCTTAACCGTGGCAGCCGTGCCTTGTACGGAACAAAGGCATAGTATACGATCGTTGCGATACACCTCGACATGTTCTTGTGTTCGCAGGGCACTCGACTTTGAACAGCACCATCGTTAACCTTGATCAACGGGTGTCTCCCTTAGCTCGGTCAATACGCTCACGCAACATATCCGTATCCAACCTCGTGTCGACAAACGGCCATCACTCTATCATCAACCGCTTTCCTACCATTTATACCACACGTCGTGTCCATCGACAACCGATACAATACGCTCATAACACTTTCAAACTAGACACTGCTACACCGGCAATATGGGACGCGTATCCGTGGGCAGACGTCGATAGATATGGGTGGTAGCTACGGCTACAGGCATTGAGTGGCTTTCAGGTCCCCTTTTGAAGATGGAATCCATCGGGACTATCGCGTCAGCTGACGGAGAGAATCGACTTCGGCGCTGGTAGAAGACGATGCGTACTCCCGCAAGGTGCGCACGCACCATACGCATGGCCATGTCCGCGATCAAAGCCATCACCACCTCCGTCGCCGAAACGATGATGGCATAGCATCACACCAACATCTCCACAGGAGCTTCCTCTCTCCCTTTACACACCTACGATCCTGACCACGATGCCTTTGGCAAGCTCCTCTACACATATCACAGCAGCAACGGCGTGGTCTTTATCTTTCATGTTGCAATCTTCCTGCTCGGAATTACGTGAGCAACCTCGAGTATGACGACAGGAGAGTGTTGTGTCGTCTTTGGTATTGATCTACCATGCACACGACAAGCCAGCAGACATCCCTCCCTCGCGAGACGGCTGGCAGTTGACAGCAAGTGTTGGTGCCGTCACCTACACCTACACGCGAAGCCTTACTCCCACACTTCCACTTGCACACATTGCTATTGTTCTTGGATAGACAAGACCTGTTGCCAGTATCAAGCATAACCAACAGTCAGGGTCTCGTGCTATACATGTTTGGGAGAGGGCCGGCCATGGCCAGGTCTAGACTCGATTGTCAACAGTAGAGCTCCAACATCGGAGATCGTTCGCCAACAAACCACCATCGTCTCGGAACATCAGTGCTTTGTTGGTCACAACTGACCGGTGATAACAGACGAACTTTAGCCATATGCTGCCCTTTCCGAACATGTATAAAATATATAAAGGTCTCAGGTCAACAAGACGCCTCGTCAAAGGATCGTGGCGACAGCCGTTGACGGCAATGAGCATATACTCGAAGCACGGAGCCGTAAGAGGGCTCTACCCCTGCTCCTCTTCGCATAACGAACGAACATGCACTGTACCAGCATAAGAATCGACCCAGCTCGGTGTACTATGAAACTGCAAGCACTCCGTATATGGATCAATCACCATTTCGCACATCGCACATAATCAGGCCTCTACTCTTCGCCATGGGACAAAACATCAATCCGGAAGCAAGTTATTATCTCCGTTGTCACATGCTCTCGCTCGCCACCGGGCCAAGAAGAGTCTATATCGCCAAGCCCTCCTTGGACGCCCGAAAAGGTATGCTGACAGGTCATCGCCAATCTTGGCAGTACGTTGCCCGGCTGTTTGCCAAGACTTTTGTTCGCCAAGACTTTTGCCATAAGATTGCCTCTCTCGGTCTGGCTCTTGCTCTCTCTGAGTCTTGTCAGCTGTGATGCGAATCTAGTCAACATAACGAGGGAGAAGGGGTGGCTGTGCATCGATGTCGATATTGCCAAGACCTGTGATAATGGATGTCAAAGGCGTCCGTGGTGGGATGAGCCAGTTACTGCCGTAGACAGGTATCAAGCTTCACGATATGGCTCACGTTACGATTTAAGACCGCTTTAGACAATGTGATACCAAATCGCCTTAGCCATACGAGCTGCTTACCGCCGTCTACGAAAAGATGCCAAGACCGACGATGCTCCTTTCAAGGCAGCTCTCCGTCAGGCCGTCCTTGTCAAGGAGTGCCGGCCAGGTGGTTCCAGGGTGCCATCAAGGTAGGGTCCATTACCAGTTTGCAACTTGCAACCAACGACGAGACGGTCGTAGTTTTCGATAGTCTCTCTCGGTCGACAACGATCATGCCGGCTCGTGTGCTCTCGTCGTCTCTTTCGTTGCTTCTCCTCACGCCACGCTTTCTCCAATATATCGTGCCCATGTGATCATGGTAAACCCGAACAATGGGAAGCTTGTCGGCTTAGCAGGGCGTCGTGGTCACACTTTCTTTCAACTCTTCTACACAATACTCTTTCGTAGACTGGTCGTTCCCGATGGACTGGATTCGATGAAACTATCCCACTGGCGTCGTGCGTCCAATGTTTAATTCGTATTTTCTTTTTAAAATTCGGTATAAAATTTATTTGATCATAGAAGCTTCCAAAAAAAAAAGTATAAAATAAAAATAAAATAAACAGATACAATAAAAATTCCCAAAGTCAGTCAAATAAATGACAACTGCCTCCCTGCATTCATTCTCGTTGTTGCCGAACAAATGGAGTCTTCATTGTGGGAACGAGCAGGTTGAGAACAAAGAAAATCGAGACCTCGCGTTAAGTCGTAGGTATCGCCCTCAAAAAAAAAAAAGCAAAGCAAACTGGCGCCCCAGCTATCCCAAGGCCACGCGTTTGGTTAGGTGTGCTTCGGGGATCCGCAACGGCTTGCTTTTTTTGGCCTGCTATTTCATTTCTGAAAGCTGGGAAGGATGTGAGGGGGCAGCCTTACTTGGCATCCCAAGAAAGAGACCATGCTCGGGCATCTCCATCATCGTCTGGCGGCTGCTCGCGCTGCCTTTTCCCCTGAAGCAACTGCTAGGCCTGGCCGGAGGGACATTTCTCGAGTCTTCAGAGGAAGACCGGCCTTGCGAACAGACAAGTTAGACCCCAACTCAGAGCTATCCCCTTCTTTGGGGCGAGAGTTTTTTCAACGACGGCGGGGGATGGTGCCCGGTTCTACGTGACTACGTCGTACTCCTGTCTACGTTGCACCTGCCTGTCATTCTTGGGACGTCCTAAGAGCAATCCAGTTTTAAGTCGATGGGAGACCATACGGCGTAATGAACATCTCCTATCTTTCGTGTTTCTTCTGCTTGGCCTTGCGTACTTTCTGACTTTGTTTCAATGGCGATCGCCAGAGAAGGCAGGAGGAGAAAGGCGGGAAAAGGGCACGCCCGAGGCTCTCACTAGTCCTTTGGGAAATTTTAACGTGGCGACAAAAAGGATGACAAAAAAGCAGGAACAAAAGGACAGGAACGGACTAGCAGCCGGACTCAAAAAAAGGGACCACAAGACAAGACGAACTTGACAAGGCCAGCTGAAGCTCGTATTGCAGCGTGCTGTGCCCTTTTACTATTATTCTTGCGAGCTTGCTTTCTTTTTTCTATTTCACTATTTGAGTATGTTTACAGGCTGGCGGGATGGTGGTTGTATGTTCATAGTAGGTCCATTGGTTGGTGAAGAAAGCGCGTATGAAGAAAAGAGGGGTCGTTTACTGGGTAGAGGAGGAGAAGAGCACATTTTTTCTCGATTTTTTCCTGATACTCGATGCAGGATGCGAACTAAAGTGCAACCGGGAAAGCAACCCGAGAGGACAGTGTACGGGGAGTCGAAAAAAGGGGCCTGGCCCCAGATGGCGTCGTATGTTCGGTGGAGGACCAACGTGGGCAGTGGGCCACCGGCGGGCTGCGACGGATGTCGATGGGCGGATGGTAAGGATGGGTCTCCTAAGTTTCATCGACGATGCATACAATTATCGACATGCCCGACAGTATATCGATAGACTTGACAAGTACCTGCCCCGAAAATGGACCATTGGGAAATGCCTCGCCTGCCTAAGCCTCAACGGGCGAGACGCCGTAAAACTCTGGAGTTTTTGTGCACAAAAGTAGCTCCTCAGTTTCGTTTCCCCTCTTGCCTGCACCTTCTCTTCCAGTTTCTGTGAGCGCCTCGGTGTGTATCTCAGACCCATGTCCATGTCCACGGCCTGCAGATCGCGCCTGCACTTATGCAATGCAAGGTGCATATGCTGGCGAAGAGCGAAGAAAACAGTAATAGTATTACAACGTACATGTACTACTGAGCAGAAAATAGTCGAAACAATAGTCTGCATGTTTCTGTATGCACGTCCGCCACTAAAAGAAGTGAGAAACGGCCCTGCAGCTGCATGTCCATCCTTGACATCCAATGAAAGACGAAGCGGTGAGATACCGGAAAGGACTAGCCACGTTTTCCCTCCGACTTCTCCTCTCTTTCCGCTCTTTTGAAAGTGACATGTCCTTGTCACCGACTCTCGTCACATCCAAGTCTGGATATCACATTTTTTCTACTCAGTCTCGACAGTACGCCGACAGATATTACCACTTTTCTGCAATTCTTCCAGACGAAACAATTCTACGTGCAGAATGCAGCTGCAGCAGCTGCACCTGCAGCTCCTTTGGGAGAGGAGGGGAATGGATGACCGGGCAAAGTGGTTCTCAAGGCGCGGAATGGGAACAGAACGAGAAGTGGATGTGCAGAACGAGAAAGATGGACAGGAGAAGCAAAAGCCGCACAAGAAAGCTAGACGTAGATGTAGATGTAAAGGGGTTACTCGAAGACTCGAGCGATCGAGGAAACGAGCTCGACGAGTTATCAAACTGTCGAGCCTCTCTGCACAAGAGAGCTCACTTCACTCTCCTCATCTGTATGACAAAATGTGACACTGGAGCTGGGCCATGCACGGTTTCTTTGCGCTCTTTGCTTTGGGCATAAACAAGCGAAGGGACATAAACTGTAAAGAGTATGGAGACTGCTGATAAAAAAGCACAAGCTGCTAAAAAACAAGGCAGGACTAACAAGAGAAAAGGGAATACCGAGACGAAAAAAGAAAGAAAGGGCTGAAAGGGAAAACGACGTGCAGCAGTTTTTGGCGGATACTGCAACATAAACAAAGTGATTGCAAGCGATAGTGGAGAAACAAAGGCCCTAAAGCAACGACAAGCAAGGACAGAACAAAGAAAAGGAAAACACACCACGTGTCGTGCGTCGAAGATTCAAAGTGAAAGAGAAGAGGGAGAGAGACGGAGGAAAAGAAGAAATAAGAAAAGGTAAATTGCAGAAAGATGACAAAAGCCGGACAGGGCGTTTGCCTCTTTCGTCATCACGGCGGGCTTTGCATGGATCCTGTGGGACGGACGTTTGTCTGGCCTGTAATACGACGTATTATCTGGACGTATCACGGAGGATGCCTGTGAGAAAGTAAGACGCACATTTCAGTCTTTCCCCTGCGACATTGGCCCTCTTGTCGTCGTATTTGACTTTCCCGTATTTCCGGGTTTTTTTTCTTGCTTCTCTTTCTTTTCTTTTTGTCCTCGTTTTCCTTTCACGAAACGATATGCCGAGTCTTAGGCGACAAGGCGCCATCGCTGCCAACCGACCGAGATATGCAAGATACTTCTTGTTGGATGTTGGGCAAGGTGGCAGGGGGCATCGCATCGGTTGCACAGAATTTAGCGAGGGCACAGGCCAGGTCAAGCCGAAGTCAAGCCCAAGTCAGGACAAATCAAGACAGATCAGGTTGGAGCCCAATCTCGACGAGGAGAATTGCCGTAATCTGTCGTAGAGATCGACTACCTCAGGCTTGAAAAATATGTGGGCTTGTCTCTGATTCTTTTCTTCTTCTCCGGCTTCTGTGTCTTCTCTTGATCTCAGTTTTCTTTCATCGTCTGGGATCGTTCGAAAGTAGTCATGTCTTGCCCGAGCTCCCTTTTTAGCAGAGACACGTATTATTACTTCGTACCAGCTGAAGGCTGAGTACGCCGTAGATGTGGCCACCAATAACTCTCTGTCTCTCTGTCTGTGCGGCCTGCTGCCAAGTGCCAACAGGAGACTAAATACTAGTTTCCTATCGAGTCACCCACCACCGGATTTACTGGAACTCTGGGACTGCCCAACCTCCGAGACCAAAAAATGGCCCCCATTACCACCTGTGATGAAAGACACAACAAGAACACAAAGCCACTTGGAGCCACAGTAGACAAGACAAGAGACAGCACGAGGTGCTTACCAGATCGGGGCCTTTTGAGGCACGATTCGGGACGAAGATCCCCTCCAACAAGCAGGCCCCCTTCATGGCCCCCCCCTCTCTCTGAAGCCCCCAAAGCCCAAAGGGAGAGAGGGCAAGAGGCCGGCGCCAAACATGGGGGAGAGGAGGACAAGTAGACAAGTCCAGGCCCCCAAGGCCCAGAGGCCAATAGCCAACACGCCCCCAAAAGACGTTGAGGCCGTAGTCTTTCCACGAAGAGAGTAAGTAGCAAGCCCACTACCCACTACATTGGTCGAGGAAGCAACAAGTGACCCTTGCCAAGACAAAGGAAAAGCCCCCCCCCCGCCCCCCTAAAAAAAGGCCACCAATCCTGGGTGTGGCTCCAGTGAGGCGATATAGTGTAATTGGCCCGGAGACCTCTGACGAACTGATGAAAGAAAAGAGCGAACAAGTGACAGGGCAGAAAGGCAAAGGTAAAATAGAAAAGAAGTGGAGGAGGGGCAATTCGAGCCAGTTCAAGCCGGTCAAGGTAGTGTAAGAGCCAACGGGGAAAGGCTCGTTGCAAAAAAAGGGACCATAAAGACTCGAAAGGGCTTGGGAGAGGGAGTCTATGGAGGTTAGGAGAGGTTAGAGGAGGCGAACGGGCAATAGACCAAACGAGAAAAAAGAAAACATCACATGTGGTTAAATCTAAACAAGCTCGTCAGGGCAGGTGACACGTCGTTGATGCGAGTGAGGCGAGGACTGAAGACGATTGCGGCAAGAGCAAACGTGGACCCTGAGCTCGTATGGCAGAGACGGCATAAATGGGGAAGGAGCACGCGAGGATTATAGGATGTACAAAGTACCAGAGTACAGGCACGATGAGTACAAGCACGATGTACACAGCAATTACGTGTACTCGTATTGGTAGGGCCGAAGGTGAGCGCTGCCGTCTTTCTGCCTATCTCGCTGAGAGGCCAATCACAATTAGACGAGGAGAACCACGTCGTATTACTCCATCCTTGTAAGGTCTCGCCGGTCTCCAAGGTTTGATGGCTTTCTTTGTTGAAGATGCCGCGATTGATGCCTATCCATTCTTTTGCTTCATTCTTCGTCGACCGTTGTTTTTCGTTCCTCGTCTGCTCGTCTCGTTCGATGCCGAACAGTCTGCACATTCCTCAGCCTAGAATAGAATTGCCTTCGCCGTTGACGCCCGTCGGAAAATAAACAGGCGCGGTTGTCTTCGCCCCTCGCGCCCCAGTTGTCTCCAGTAGATCCAAGATCAGCTTGCTCCAGTCGCTCCTTCTGTGGCGACGTCACAGGTCACAGCACTCGTCCTTGCCAGTCGCTCTTACCGTTCCTCGGCCGCCACGGCCTCACCTCCAGTCGCTCCTTCCCGCAGACGCACCGTCCTGAAGCCATCCCACGCCGTTTTAGGAACCACAAGGCACTTGTAGCACTATAATCCCTCGCGGCTCGCAGTCGCTCTTTCCCCGTCTCGACTGCCTCAACGACGTAACTGCCTCCTTCCTCGAGCCGCATATCCTTCATGCCCCTTTTCAAAATCTTCTCGGATCTCCTTCTCCTAATTATCTCGCTTCCTCTCTTTCCACACATCATCATCTTGATAAGATCTCCCGCCGTCTCTCTCTCTCTCCGCCTCTCCACCCACCGCCTCGCTACGACACCACACATACTATCCTCACCAGTTTCGCGCTTCTTGTTGCCGTTCTGGTCGTGCCAGCCTAGACCTAGACCTAAACCCTCGACCCTCTGCTGCCCAGATTACCACTGCGGAGTAGATAGCAAAATAGCAAAATACAACGTCAGATCCAGGCAAGCCCTCTTTTGGTTTTTGGTCTCCTCCAAAAGGCTCCAACAAAAGCCACTCCAGACCACGCTGCTCGGGGCCTGGCCGACGCCCGCCCGCCCAGCCTTTTCGTGCCTTTTCTGCGTCTCGCTGCCTCCTCCGCCATCGCACCCAATCCTCCACTGGCACCACAACTGCTCCCACCCTGTCGAGACTGTCTGTTCCTGTTGCCGTCCAAGCTCGAGCAGCAAGAGATCTCAGCCAGTCATTTTCACGCATCGCATTGCTCCTAACCGCTTTCTGACGTCGCTGTCTCTGTCTGGCCGTTTGCTCCCTTTTGCTCTCTTTCTGCACGCTTTTTGCTTGTGCTGCCTCGCGCTCCATTGTCGTTTGTCCATTTCATCAGGCTCGCCTCATATCTCGTCTCCCCGTCTAAAATTTCTCTCGTTTTTCATCTTCTCTCATACTCGCCCTTCTCTCTTCTGTCGCATCTCGCATCTCGCCGCATCTGTTGTAATCTAGTCCGCCGGATCTCGTCTGCGAGGAACCCTGGTCCATATTTTCTTTTCTTTTTTTCTCTCAGTTTTTCCGAGTTCGGGCTCCCTGGCTCCTGCGCTTCCTGGAGCCTTTTTTCCTTTCGACCTTCTTACCTGTCACATTGCGCACTACTTTTCCCTTTTTACTCTTTTTCTCTTGGTCCTAGTTCTTCCTTATTCCTCCTCCTCCTCCTCACCAACAAACTGCAACAACCCCGACGACGTGCATCGCCCACATCTGCGCCAGACTGCGACAAACTGCGACTACGACCTGTAGCTACCCTCGCTCGTTCTCAAATTCGCAAGGTACTTTGTCACCCAAACAAGTACCCTTCTTTTCTTTTTTCTTTATTCCGCGCGCGCGCATTGCCTCTCGTCTCCAAATCCACGCCCACGCCCCCCCACACTTCCCACACTTGCGCACCTCGCATACGCCGCCGCTGTCGCTCACACACACCCCCCTTTGTTTCCCTTTCAGGAATCCGCCCGATACACAAGTCAATAACACCACGCCTACATATTAGCTTGCATATTTTTTACTATCATTACCGCCCGCCTCCCGCATTCAGCAAGGTCCCGGGCCTGGCCTTTCATCTCCTGGTCTTCTTGTTTTCTTGGGTCACTCTGGGTCAAGACTGTCTACTGCCCTGGTACCTCTGGTGGTCCTGGTCCGTGACGTGGTCTGTGTTCGGCGGTCCCTCTCTTGTTGCGGTCTCTTTGGTTGCTCGTGCGTTGCGCCGTCGCGCGCTCGATTCCGTCCTCAACCTACTCGTCCTTCTTCTTTTCTTTTTCTTCTTTCTTTCTTCTCGTCCCTTTCCCTTTGGGCTCAACTCCGTTGCCGACGTCGCGCTCCGCCTCGTTTTCCTCCCTGCTCCTTTTCTTCTTTTGTCTTTCCGTCTACTTTCTCTCTCCGTCATCCTTCTTCTCCTTTACCTCCCTTCTCGCCTACTCTCCTCCCTGGTTTCTTGTACACTCTCTTTTTCCATTCTCGGCCGTTCGTCTTACCTCTCTCTACCTGGAAACTCCCAACATTTCGGACTGTCGCGGGACCGACTTCTTTCAGGCCTCGCCACCTTCGTCGCATCCCGTCCAACCCCTTGCCGCGCGCCCGCGATCCGCGATCCGATCTCCTTTCCGTTGAGGGCCCTTTGACTTCCGCCGTCTTCCGCCATCATCGGCTACGGTCCCCTCATCCCCGTTGTATCTTCCGGCGCATAACGATCTTCGTTTCATATCCGCGCCCTCCATCACCACCGCCGATCTACACCGAGTACCAGATGCTTTCGAATATCTAGAGGTTGCCGGCCGCCGTCGGTCGGCTGTGTATCAGGGCATAGATAGAACGCTCTCTTCAAACTTCGCCAGCTTCCGCCCCCTTCTGTCTAGGGGGCGCTTCCCAATCTTTGGCCCCCTCGGGCCTCGTCCCACTCGCCTCTTCTCCTCGCCCTCGTGCGCCCGCATTCTGATTCACCATTCTACTTAATCACCCACTCGCCTAATCGCCTAATTACCTCCTTCTTCACAAAGCAATGGACGCCGTCAAGTTCGTGCCGCCCGGCGGCCACCGCGCCTGCCTCAGCTGTTCAGCCGCGAAGGCCAAGTGTGTCTTTTCCGACGACGCCGAAGCCGGCGACGGCTTCATCGACGGCCTCGACTTTATCAACAGCACAGGCAGCGACCTCGCCGGACCCTCCCAATCTGCCTCCTCAGCTTCATCCGGCCAGGATGGTACCCCGGCTGTTCCCCGGTGTCAACGATGCGAGCGCCTTAACCGGGACTGTCTCCTGCCCACGCGCCCGCGCAAAAAGCGGCGCGTCGGATCTATAAAGTGCGTCCCCTTGTCCTTACGAATTTATGTAGGAGAAAGTAATGCTAACCATTTAGACCTGGTACGAGTCGTTCCACCTTCTCCGTGGCGCCGCAGACTGCATCGCCGCACCAAAAGGCGACGCCGTCACGAATCGCCAGCGCCAACCTTGGTGGGCATGGCGCAACTGCCTCCCCATCTAGGCTGCCCGGAGCTGCAACAGGCTTCTCAGGCTCGGGCTCTGGTACTCGCCAGACCTCGTCATTCCCTGTGAGCCGGATTCCGTCGCTCTCTAAATTGCCTACACCAAGTGGTGGTGCAAGCAGCGCAAGTTACAGGGGCGGTAGTAGTCAGCCGTTGCAAAAACGCACCACTTCAGGCACACCACATTCGACGTTGCAATCAGGCTCCGCCATAGCTGATCCACCGTCGTCGCTCCCTATGCAGCACCAACAGCAGCAGCGGCATCAGCACCAGCAGCAACAACTGCAGCACCAAGACCTCCACCTCCAACAACAACAGCAATACGCAAATGGCGTCACACCTCCCGCCAGCGTCAAAGCTGCTCCCACCTCAATACCAATACCAGCAGCACCATTAGTGCCGCCACCACCGCCCACATTCTCGCTACCACCGCCGCCACCCGTTAGCTCTCCCCCCTCCGTCGACCCAGCGAGCTTGCAATCCTATGCCGGCAGCAGCTCCTCAGCCACGGTCATCCCGCCAGGGGGACTTTGCGGCAGCACAGGCGCCACGTCGTCTGTCACGAGCCCCATGCCCTCTGGCCCCGGTGCACCACCACAAGAACCGGCTGCGCCAGCTGTACCCTCACCCAACGCGCACCAAGTTCTGATCGATTCCGTTTTTAATATGGAAGAGCGTGAGGCCGAAGAGCTTCTACGCTTTTACCGCGATGCTTTCAGCAAGTTCAATCCGTACATGGAGCCGACGCCGCCCGACACCAAGGTTGCCGACCTGCAGGCTCAGAAGCCGCTTGTTTGGTTAACCATTGTCTTTGTGACGTGCTTCCACGACTTTGAGCGCCAAAACCGCCTCGCCCGCGCCATCATTTATTATATCACGGATCAGGTGTTTTTGAACAGCAGCAAGTCGCTGCATCTGCTGCAGGGTCTTCTCATTTTTGTGAACTGGTTTATCTCGCAAAACTTTGTCTTGCCCCAGTTCACCAACCTTACTCACATCACCATGGCTCTGATTACCGATCTCGGCCTTAACAAGCTCGAGTTCTCCAAGACACACGCCCGCTCGCCGCTCGATCGCTACGTCACCAAGACGATGCATGGCCCCGGCATGGTCGCTCCCGACGCGGGCCACACACTGGAAGAGCGTCGCGCTCTGGCCGGTGGTTTTGTTTTGTCGCACGCCATGTCCGACGGTATTCTTATGGTCACGCCGCTGCACTACACGCTGCAGCTCGAGGATACCTGCCGGTTCTTCGAAGCCGCTTACTACGAAAAATCCAAGGAGTCCGAGTCCATCACGGCCGCGGTCGCTGCCGACTACCACCTCGCCATCACCGTCCGCTTCTACTACCTCATCAGCCGCGTCCTGCAGGTGCAGCGCGATGCCGATCTTGCTGGTGGCCGCTTCATGATCCCCGTGCGCACGCACATTGAGAACTTTGTTGCCGAGCTGACGCGTATCTGGGGCGGCCTGTCTCGTGAAATGCAGTCAGACTGTGAGTCCCCCCCTTTTATCTTTACCATGTATTGTTCCCTGCTAACCGTCTAGTCAAAATCCAACTGGCTTACTCCACGGCCAAAATCTACATTTACGAGTTGAGTCTATCGGCCAACACAACACCCTTCAAGTCACACAGCACGCCCAGCCGCGAGTCGGACGACGGCTCCGCACCTGCCGAGGGTGACATGCCCATCCAGTGCTACTTGGCGACCAAGTCGTTCTTTGACGTCTACCTGACGCTGCCCGTCAGCCTGTATCACCAGTTCCCCGTCACCATGATCACACAGCTGGTGCATGCCGATCTCACGCTCGCCAAACTCACGGCCTACTTCCGCGGCAACACTCGACCGCCGGGTGTGCCTGAGGGCGTCACGCTACCCGCATTCGCTGACGTTATTGAAGCCGTGGCCAGCCGGTTCCAACGTGTCCGCACTGTACCTCACCCGCTCGGCTACACGGTGCGCAACATTATCTTTGATGCCTTTGCTGTACGCCTGCGGTCATTCAAGGTGCTGGATCTGGCGGGCCGCAAAAAGCAGAAGAAGAAGGAAAAGGAAAAGGCAGCCTCTCAGCAACAAGAGCAGCGTGGTGCCTCCCAGGGTCACGGCCCAGGCCATGGCCAGAGTCGTGGTCAGGGACCGCCTGCCCCATCCAACATCTCTTCGTCAACACGCACACCCCCTACGGCCAATGCTGTACTGTCCATCAGCAACCTGATTGGCAACGTCCCCGAAGCTATGAACACGGAGCCCGACAGCGGATCCGAGTTGGCCGGTCCCAACCCGTACCCGAGCATCGAGATGGATTTGGAAGTGGACAACATCAATATTCACGGCGACCTCCCCGACCGCAGCCGGCCGTTCACGGTCGACGAAGAGCCCATGATGAACAATGACGACATGGACATGATGGAGCTCACGGGTTCGGATGAAGAAGACCAGGCCGAGTGGTGGGCGTGGTTTGGCGATTTCCAGTCATCGTTAATGGGCCCGCCCAAAGTGCCAAGCACGACGGCTGGCAGTGTCAGCGGAACCAGTGCTGCGGGCGCGAGTGCCGCGGGCGGTGCTATGAGTGCCGGTGCGAGCGTCGCAGGCAGCACGACCGGTATGAGCGTCAGCGCCTCTGCGGCGGGCACCGAAGACAGCTACAGCCACGCCAGACCCATGCCTGGTCAGTTCCAGCGGCGGAAAGGACCCGGCAGTGTGGGCAGCATTGACAGTCTGCTGAACAACAACGATCAAGAGCCGAACCTCAACAGTTACATCCAGGCGAGGAAGAGGTAGTCTCTGCCCCAACCTAATGTGAGGCGCTATTTGCAGTCTTGGACATCAAAGGCTGCAGAACCATTGGAAGTGGCCAATGGGATATTATTGATTTATTGGAAGGGGAAGAAAGCGTGTATATAAAAAGCGTATGGTTATACTTTTTGTTGTTGTATATTCTTTTATTTTATTTTTTTGTGTACGGAGTACTCTTGTGTACTTGTCACCTTGGACTCTTTCGCTTTTGGTTGTTATCGGATATCCTGGCGAAGTAAACAGACTTGCCTTTCTGATTGCAAATGGCAGCAATGCCAACAACAAACAAATCAAATCAAACTAAACCTACAAGTTTACAGACATCGAAGCGG
Organism: Sporothrix euskadiensis; assembly: GCA_019925375.1. Taxonomy (NCBI): domain Eukaryota; kingdom Fungi; phylum Ascomycota; class Sordariomycetes; order Ophiostomatales; family Ophiostomataceae; genus Sporothrix; species Sporothrix euskadiensis. Next base: position 438,531 of record JADHKQ010000026.1, on the reverse strand, counting down.
GACAGAGTGTCGGGATACTGTGAGAATTGCCTCTTTGGGCAACCGGTTGTCAACGGTCGACAACCAACGAGTCAACGACAGCCAACGACCAACGAACCAACAGTTCGCCTGTGGAGACTGAGGATCGACCTCGCTTGTCCCCTCGCCTGTCAACTCCGCTGCGGTGTGGCGCCCGGTCTGAACATCACATGATGTTGTTTCTCTTACCAGATTGCGCAACCGGCCGGTGTGCATTCACCTACAGAGAAAAAGCAGCCGGCCGGAATAGAGTTGCTCGTATCTCTTGAAAACGAATTGGGCTGAAGGGTGGGGGTACACCTGAGGGTACTCACACAAAGAGCACCCCCAGCTTTGAGTGAAAACCCCGGGGCGACCTGTTAATACACCCTCTCTTTCTCCAACCTGGTTTTTCTTTTTGGTGGAAAAGAGAGAGAAGTGAGGGGTCCAGTCACACACAACGGCTCAAAAAGGCTTACTATTTAGAAACGGGTGTCACGCGCTCTTGGCCAGCTGCAGTCCTTCAGCGTCCAAAAAGTACCTCACCCAACGACGTACTCTTGACCGTTCCTCGGCTCTGTCGCATATCACATTTATCGACAGAGTTGAGGCTTTTGTGAGATTGGGCTGCCTTTTTTCTTTCGTTGCTGCCAGCCCTGCCCATTTTGTGAAGGTGCAGTTTCAGGAACAGGGCGACGAAAAGGCGACGGGGCGGCATTCAACAAAATGCACATTATCGTCACATTTGCATACCCTCGGGCACCTTTCTCGCGTGGCAGAGTCCCAACAATGATCTCCTTCTCCCAAAACGACGTGTTCGGCTCATACTAGGCCACGCTACAAGATCCACGTTGTATCTCTAGAGGGCCGAGGAAAGGCAGGAAAGGCAGGAAAGGCAGGAAAGGCAGTGTCTCTTGACCTCTAATCAATCGAGATGTCTTTTGGTCTTTGTCGGCTGCCCCTCTTTTCCTCCACAGGCACAAGAGCGCTATTGTTGCTGGTCTCCCGCTGCTATTCTTGTTCGGAGAAAGAGGAGAGTGACTGACTTCAGAGGGGATGTGACTGACGACTTCGGACTGAGTGAGAGTGGAGAGAGATGAGCCGATTGCTGAGAGCCAACCAATTTGAGCGTGTGAGTGGAAATGGGGAAATGGGTTGAGAGAGGAGAGAGCCGAGTTGTTCCTCAATGAGAAAGTGAGGGTTGCGTACTCCCGAAAAGAAGGAGGGGAAAACACAGATACACGAATGAGTGACTTCCAAGTCAAGAAGTTATTCTCTCTTTTGTCGATTTGCATTCACCTTGTCTTTACGAAGTATTCGACTCTCTCTTTGAGCTCTCGCCTTGGCAGCCGCACGCGGAGCGACTCCACTACCTGCCTATTTACAGCGCACAGTCGAACTAAGGGAGTGAGGCCTGACTGGACGCGGCCTTGCCACTATTGTACTCTTGTGCTCACTCGCCACGGTGTGTGTGACCCGACGGGCAACCTCACCTCCTCTTTAACTCAATACTCTCTCACCGTCGGCCATCGTTTGGCCTCCCTTATCGACTTTCACGAACCTCGACCTTTTCCACAACATCTTTTCTCGCCAGATCACACATTTATTCTCCTCTTCCTCCGACAGACCACTTATCATATCGACCATATCGCCCTGCATCGAACCGCGTTTCGCCACTTTACGTATCTGCCTATCTGACCACCCACCTTCCTTTCTTTTCTCTCCCAGCCAACAACCAGCTGCCTGTCCATGACCGACTCGACACATCCTCCAACGCCTACCCCGGCAACGGAAGCAGCAGCAGCAGCAGCAGCAGCGATCGCACCTCTACCACTACTGCCACTTCCTTCGCCGGCACCTTCACCTGCCAAGGCCGCGACGACGACGACGACGACGACGACGACGACAGCGGCTTCCGATATGACTTCTCCACCAGAGGCGCCTGCGCCTGCGCCGGCAGCCTCTACGACAACCACGACCAAGCGGAAACGCGACGACGACGACGAGTGCGACGTGCAAATGTCCAACCACCAAGAACACGCGCACGCTTCACCACCGCCCCGACCGATCCGGCCTCGCACCACAACCATTGCCCTCCATACCGCGCCACCGCGGCCCCCAACCTCCTCTCCTCCTACCTCGACCGCACCGCGCTTCTCTTTTATTGCACCACGGCCAGCGTCTTCGACGTCAACGGGGGCTGAGATTGACGGCACACCACCCTACCCACCCTTTGTCCAGACATCCGGGCTGGCGTTTGCGCCGTTTGTCGCGGGCAGTCTGGAAGCCCAGGAGGCGGGTGCCAGCAGCCCCAGAACCCATGTCGCGAACCGCTTCAACAGCCTGGCGATTGCGCCCGGGACCCGAGCCAAGGGCGAGGGTGAGGGCGAGGCGAGCGAGGCAGAAAGCTACTTTGTCGGCTCCGCCAACACTACTGAGAACGACGACATCAAGCCTCTCCTCCACAAGCGTATGAAACGGGACGACATCAATGAAGAAGACTCGAGGACAGCAACAACAACCACAACAGTCTCGTCCTCCCCCGACCGTATTATTACCGACCCTCTCCGCGCCTCCCTCACCTGGCAAGACGACGAAATCACAGTCTACGACCCCAACGACGCCGACGACGACGGCACCGGCGTCAACGGTATCGGGTTTAAGCCGACACCCGCCATGGCACACGCCCGGGCCCTCAAGCGACGGCAGCAGCTGGCGGCGTACCGCAAGCGGGAAGAGCGCGAGGCAAGAGCCAGGCGGAGTCTGCAGCGGACGAGAGGGAACCAGGCGGCGCGACGAGGGTCGGCCTCTGTGCTTGGGGTCGAGCAAGGCCCAGAGGGACCAGGACCTTCTTCATCACAGTCTGCCACCGAACCGTCGTCGTCCTCCCAGTCTACATCCGAGCCATCCTCGTCACAGCCCGACGCCTTTGGCGCTGGCCTCGGAATTGGCGACCCCCGCACACCGCGCTCGCTGGCAACGGCTGCAGCTGCCGCCGCCGCTCTCTCTTCACCACCCGCCACAGCCTCGCCCTCCGTCCGCCGCGTGCGCTTCCTCGAGACGGGCCCTGTCACGATCCGGTTCAAGGAGCCGGATGCCGTGCCCAGTCCCAGTCCGACGTCCATCATGTCGTCGTAGGAGGAGGCAGACGCTGCAGACGCTGCAGACGCTGCAGACGCTGATAGCCAGGACGACTGACGTTTGAGCAAGGGATATATGCTCTTGGCTTTTTCCTTATTTCTCTCTCTCTTCACTCTCTAACACGAGACCACGTCTTATGATTATGCTTCTTCTATTTCACTTTTCTTTCCGTTTCTTTCACCTTCTGTTCATGCGCCGCTTCTACTATACCTACATTCTCACTGAGTCGATACCCAGGTTACGTTTCTGTCTTTTCTTTATTCTTCTCTCATTTCTCCTTTCTCTCTTCTGTTCTTTTGTCTCTGTGGCATGTTCTCTCATGTGCCTGCATTACTGTTACTCGAACAAACAGACAACCAATCAGTCAATCAAATCATAAGACTACATGGCTTTGCACTTATATATTATGCGCCCCTGCGTGCACCCTCCTGAGTTGAGCTTATTTTGTATTTCACTTTTGTATCATATCGTATCGTAACAGCTAGGCGTTCTACCAAAATTTATACCATCGCTTCGCCGCCGCCCTCGCCTCTTCTTCCAGCCGCATCTTTTCTTGTAGTGCCGCCGCCGCCGCCTCCCGCGCCTTTTGTGCCTTTTGTTGTTGTAATTCCGCCTGCTTCCGGTCGTACACTTCGACCACCCGCTTCATCTTGGCCGCCTCCGCCCGCCGCGACGCCTGGCACACCTCGAACGCAATAATGCTTCCCGCCGCAAACGCGCCCACCGCCCAGTTCGCCGCCTTGGGTATGCTCGCGCCCAGAATGTACCGCAGGCCGCCAATCGCTGCACCGCCGCCAATGCCCGTCAGAAAACCGGTGCGCGCGCACGGGATCTGGTAGACGGTCAAGAAATCGCTGGGCTTGATGGACTTGACGGCGTCGGTCACACTGGCCGACTGTTTCGTAGCCGACGAAGTCGGCGGTTGTGTTGACGTTGACGTTGACGTTGACGTTGGCATTGACTGTGCTTGTGATTGTGACTGTAACTGCTGCGCGAGCTGTTCTTGTGTCGGCGCCTTGTCAAAGTGCTGTGTGCCCCAGGTCGCCGTCGGTCCTGTTGTCGGCGTCGGCGGTGCCGGCGTTGAAGAAGAGTCGCCGGCCATTGTGATACGAGGTGGGGTAGGAGGAGAGAAGGAGACGGTGGAGAGCTGTGTCTCTCGAGAGTGAGACCAACTGATGTCTGTCGTCGATTGTCTATGAGTTGTGTGCAATCGTTGTTATGCGCTCGTGTGACGTTGTGGGATTTGTTCTCGAATATCGAATATCGAATCGTCTGATTTCGGCGACTGAGGTTAAGAGAGGTGCAAGAAAAAACTGTACTGCTAAAAAGGCCCCACTTGGACCTTCCGACGTCAGAGCAGTTGGACTCTTGGAGAGAGGACCAAGTGAGGGGAGCGATTGGCTGGTCCGTGCGCTATTCAAAAGCCTTTGCTAACCACTTTAACGGGCCGCGGCCGACGCGTTTTCGTTCAGGGGGGGGTGGTGGTCGCTGTTGACCGCCGAACGTCCAGTGTGGCCACAGCGCACTTGTCACTGCTCTTGCCACTAATTAAACGTCTCCCTGCGACCTAGCGCCCGACACGTTAAAAACGCGTCTTTGCCTCTTTCTGCTGCAGGCGGGACAGTCCACGACGCGTCTTCGTCGTGATTGTCGGTGGCCCCTTCCCTGCCAAAGTGGTTTTACGCGCAAAGACGCAAAATGGGGAAGGCGCTGTCGACAACAGCCAATGCCTCTTGCCCTTTGTAATGCTTTGTACGTCGTAGCCTTTGGCGTGTTCGTTCCTTCCTCCATTCTATGTGTGTCTCTCTGTTGTCCCCTTCCCTCTTTTCCTCTTTTCCTCTTTTCCTCTTTTGCCTCATTCTCCATTCTCCATACTTTGTTCACTTAAGACATCACGATACCCCCTCCTCTCCCCATTCCTCATATACGAGACGACGACATACACGACCACGAATGAGCCGAAACCACGAACAACAATCCGGCCTGCACAGCGTTGATGACCTTTCCCATATACACATTTTGTCCATGTCAAGAGAGTAGACTGACGAGGACCTCCTTGTTCCCCGTTCCCCGTCACTCTCTCCTCCCCCCTTCTCCTTTTCTTCTCTCTCCGTCTTCCCCCCTCACACACAATGCCCAACACAACATTACGGCGGCAGCCCCAAAAGGGCTTCCGCAAAGGCGGCCAGAAGAAAGCATACCATGGCGGCGCACAACAACGCACTTTCACCGCTGGCGGCGGCCGCAACGAAGGAACTTCGGCCGACGAGAAGTGGGAACGCACACGCCTCGCACACGCCATTGACGAGAAGATGGGCTTCCCGCGCTACGAGGGCAGCCGCCGACGTGAGGGCTGGCTTGTCAACGTCGAGCCCACATCCATTGAAGACGACCGCGTCGAAGGCGGCGGCGGTCGGTCGGCGGTCGACCTCTACTTTATCGACCTGCACCCCGACGGCAACGAGAACTCGGCACCCGACGCCGACGCCACCACATTCAAGGCCACCATCGAGTACGAACCCTACTTTTTAGTGGCGGTCCGCAAGGGCCACGAGACCGAGGTCGAGGAGTGGTGCAAGCGTGTACCCGGCGGCGGTGGACTCGTCAAGCGCGTGCGCCGCATCGACAAGGAGGACCTGCAGATGCCAAATCACTTGCTCGGCTACCGCCGCACCTTTCTCGAGCTGCGCTTCGACAATGTCCAGAATCTCATGGCCGTCCGCCGCGACATTATGCCCATTGCTGAGGCCAACAAGAAGGGCATGAACGCCATGGATACCTATGCCGAAGTCGCCGGTGCCAGCACAGTTCTTGGTGGCGGCAGAAACGGCAACGGCAATGGCGACGGCGACGGCGACGACGGCGGCTACGGCTACGGCCATGACCTGTTTGACGACGACTCGCGCAATGCTCACGCCGACGACCAGGCCCGCCGCACCAACACGTCTGTGGCTGAGGCCAGCGACTACATTGTCGACATCCGCGAGTACGACGTGCCCTACCACGTCCGTGTCCTCATCGACATGGACATTCGCGTCGCCAAGTGGTACAATGTCGACGTCAAGCACGGCGTCACCACTGTCACCTGCAACGAAGAGCGTCTGGCCATGGCCGATCCTGTCGTCATGGCCTTTGATATCGAGACCACAAAGTCCCCTCTCAAGTTCCCTGATGCCACCATCGACCAGGTCATGATGATTTCGTACATGATTGACGGCCAGGGTTTCCTCATTACCAACCGTGAGATTGTCTCCGAAGACATTGCCGACTTTGAGTACACGCCCCGCCCGGAGTACCCTGGCCCCTTTATGATTTTCAACGAGCCCGACGAGAAGGCCTTGCTGGAACGCTTCTTTTTGCACGTCAAAATGTCCCGTCCAACCGTCATCGCCACCTACAACGGTGACTTTTTCGATTGGCCCTTTGTCGAGGCCCGCTCCAGCGCCAACGGCATCGACATGTACCACGAAATTGGCTGGCGCCGCGACTCCGAGGAGCAGTACAAGTGCGACTACTCCGTCCACATGGACTGTTTCCACTGGGTCAACCGTGACTCCTACCTGCCCCAGGGCAGTCGTGGTCTCAAGGCCGTCACTGTCGCCAAGCTCGGCTACGACCCAGACGAGCTCGATCCCGAGTTGATGCTGCCGTACGCCCAGGAGCGGCCGCAAACACTCGCCGAGTACTCGGTCTCCGACGCCGTCGCCACCTATTACCTGTACATGAAATATGTGCACCCCTTCATTTTTTCCCTGTGCACCATTCTGCCCCTAAGTCCCGACGAGGTCCTGCGCAAAGGCACCGGCACGCTCTGTGAGATGCTGCTCATGGTCCAGGCCTACCAGAAAGAGATTGTGCTGCCCAACAAGCACGTCTCGCCCAAAGAGTCCTTCTGGGAAGGCCACTTGCTGGACGCCGAGACCTACGTCGGTGGTCACGTCGAAAGTATCGAGGCCGGTGTCTTCCGTGCCGACATCCCCGTCAACTTTGCCGTCGACCCAGCTGCCTGTGACGAGCTCATCAAGGATCTGGATGCCGCTCTCGAGTTCAGTATCACTGTCGAAGAAAAGAAGTCCATGGACGACGTCACCAACTACGACGAGGTCAAGGCACAGATCATTGCCCAGCTGCAAAACCTGAAGGAAACACCGAACCGCAGTGAGCGGCCCCTCATCTACCACCTGGACGTCGCCTCCATGTACCCCAACATCATGACCACCAACCGTCTGCAGCCCGACTCCATGATCAAGGAGGAAGACTGTGCCACCTGCGACTTCAACCGCCCCGGCAAGACCTGTGATCGCCGCATGCCCTGGTCCTGGCGTGGCGAGTACATACCCGCCAAGCGCGACGAGTACAACATGATCCGCCACGCTCTCGAGAACGAGCGTTTCCCCGGCAAAGGTCCCTATGCCGCCCAAAAGACCCGCTCTTTCCAAGAGCTGTCGGCCGACGAGCAGGCCGGCCTCATCCGCAAGCGTCTGCAGCTGTACTCTCAGAAAGTCTACCACAAGATTCACGACTCCAAGACCATCACCCGCGAAGCCATCATCTGCCAGCGCGAGAACCCCTTCTACATCAACACTGTGCGTGACTTCCGTGACCGTCGTTACGACTACAAGGGTCGCGCCAAGGTGTGGAAGGGCAAGACCGAGTCGCTCAAGTCGTCTGGTGCCGCTGCATCGGAGATTGACAATGCCAAGAAGATGATTGTGCTCTTCGACTCGCTCCAGCTCGCCCACAAGGTCATTTTGAATTCCTTCTATGGCTACGTCATGCGCAAAGGCTCTCGCTGGTACTCCATGGAAATGGCTGGTGTGACCTGTCTGACGGGTGCCCATATCATCCAGATGGCCCGTGAGCTTGTCGAGCGTCTCGGCCGGCCTCTCGAGCTGGACACGGACGGTATCTGGTGCATGCTGCCCGCCACCTTCCCCGAGAATTTTTCCTTTAAGCTCAAGAACGGCAAGAAGATGACCATCTCCTACCCCTGTGTCATGCTGAACCATCTTGTCCACGCCCGCTTCACCAACCACCAGTACCAGGACCTTGTCGACAGCAAGACCTTCCGCTATGAGACGCACAGCGACAACTCCATCTTCTTCGAGGTTGACGGTCCCTACAAGGCCATGGTCCTGCCCACGTCCAAGGAGGAGGACAAGAACTTGAAAAAGCGGTACGCCGTCTTCAACGACGACGGCAGTTTGGCTGAACTCAAAGGTTTCGAGGTCAAGCGTCGTGGTGAGCTCAAGCTCATCAAGATCTTTCAGCAGCAAATCTTCAAGTTCTTCTTGGACGGCACTACTCTGGCCGAGTGCTATGCCTCTGTCGCCAAAGTCGCCAACCGCTGGCTCGATGTCCTGCACAGCAAGGGTGCCACGCTCGCCGACGAAGAGCTCATGGAGCTGATTTCCGAGAACCGCAGTATGAGCAAGACGCTCGAGGAGTACGGCACCCAAAAGTCCACCTCCATCACCACAGCCCGCCGTCTCGCCGATTTCCTGGGCGAGGGTATGGTCAAGGACAAGGGTCTCAACTGCAAGTTTATTATTTGCGCCCGTCCCCGCAACGCCCCTGTCACCGAGCGTGCCATCCCCGTCGCCATCTTCTCGGCCGACGAGCCCACCAAGCGCTTATACCTCAAGAAGTGGCTGAAAGAAGAGCCCCAGGACACGGATCCACGTGCCCTGCTCGACTGGGACTACTATCTGGAGCGTCTGGGTTCCGTCATCCAGAAACTCATCACGATCCCTGCTGCTCTCCAGAAAGTCCGCAACCCCGTGCCCCGTGTCGCCCACCCAGACTGGCTGCAGCGCCGCATCAACATCAAGGACGACAAGATGAAGCAGAAGAAGTTGACAGATCTCTTTGGCAAGCAAACCGGTCCGCTCGAGGATATCACCGGCAACAACATGCGCGTCAATGGAGGTTCTGCGGCAGACATGGAGGACTTTGGCTCGCTGTCGGCAAGCCAGAAGCTGATCAAGCCGACCACAACGGCCGGTGCCGTCGCCGAGATGATGGCCACCGAGGAGGGTGCAGAAGCAGGCGACAGAGCCTCGTCGTCACCGTCCGCCGCTCAGAAGCGCAAGTCCCCGCCCGAGAATGAGGACTCCGCCTCACTCGACCCCTTTGCCGCCCTTCCCAAGGTCGCTCCCTCGGCCAGCGAGGACTACGTTGCCTTTCTCGAGTACCAGAAGAAGAAGTGGGCCATCCAGAAGCAGGCGCGCATCCGCCGGCGTCACTTGTTTGGTGACCGCGCTGGTGGTGGCAGCGGCGGCGGTGGTATCACGCAACAAAAGGCCAACAACATCCAGCAGTCGTTCCAGCACCGTGCCGAGATTACCTTCCGCAACAACTGGCAGCTGCTGCAGCTCAAGACCACCGACAGCCCCGGCATCGTGGCCGCCTATGTCCTCATTGATGCGCGCATCCACCATCTCAAGATCAAAGTGCCCCGCCAGGTATTTTTGAATCTCAAGAACAAGGACCTGCCTGATATCGAGATTCCCGGCTGCGAGGTCGAGCAGGTCAGCCACACCCTGCCCAACGGCCACTCGTCGGTCTACCTCTTCAAGCTTAATGTCTCCGAGGAAGTCTACTTTGCCGAGGCTGAGAAGTTTGCATTGTTGTTCAACCACCCTAGTGTCGAGGGCGTCTACGAACGCCAGCTCCCCCTCAATGTCCGCGCGCTCCTGCAGCTCGGCAACCGTTGCACCATTGACCAGTCGCAGCAAGGTGTGCTCGGTAAAGGTCTGGACCAAGGTTTCGATCTGTCTGGTCTCATCCGTCCGCCCAAGACTCTGAAGCCCTACCTCGACCCGGCGTCCATGGCCTACATCCACCTCTCGCACATTAGCTCTGGCGAGCGCCAGATCTTTGGCCTCTTTTCGACCACTAACAGCCAGGCCCACATTGTTGTTTTGCACAAGAACCGCGACAGTGTCCAGGATATGCCCAATGTCGGTAAGCTGTACGGCGACATGCTGGCGCGCCGCCGCGATGCCGAGACCGAAGCCAAAGCGGGCGCCACTCCTACCGCTCTCGCAGCTCTCTCGTCTGATGCTGAGAAGGAAGCCGCCCAGCAAGCTGCGGCAGCCGCCTCGACCTGGCGCGACTGCTTCCCCTACCAGGATGCCCTTACCGTCAAAGTCACCCAGGTCACCACCCGCCGCAAAGCCTTCCTCGAGATTGGCGACATTGTCAAGAAGATGCGCAAGGAAGAGATTGGCCGCCCCCAGATTCTGGTCGTTCAGTCCTCCCAGCGCAACATGCTGGTCCACGATATTCCCGTCCTCGGCGAGTTCCCCGTGCTGCCGCTCAAGTACGACCCGCTCGATAGCTCGCTCCCCCCGCTGGGCTGGCAGTCTGTGGTCGCCCGTCGCCTCGTCAGCCACTACCTGGCCCTGGGTGCCTGGGTCATGCATCTGGTCGGTCTCGCCCGCTACGGCGAAGTCCCCGTGTGCAACCTCGAGCGCGACGACCCGCGCTTCCTCATTGACGTGGCCTATGCGCGCCGCCTGCAAAACAACAATGTCGTGCTCTGGTGGTCTGGCAGCCCGCGGCCCGACCACGCCGGCTACGAAAAGGACGATGTCGCTGGTCCCCTCGAGACCGTTCAGCTGCCCAAGATCAACAACCCGGGCACCTATGCTTCCGTGTGTATCGACATTGATGTGCGCAACCTGGCCATCAACACCATCTTGACGTCGTCGCTCATCAACGAGCTCGAGGGTGCCGATGCCGCTGTGTCCTTCAACCCAGCCGCTGATGCAGGTGGTTTTGGCGACGATGCCGACGGCGGCACTTCCAGTCTCTATGCCGAAAACGCCTTTTCCAATGCCAGTATTCTGGTCCTGCGCGAAATGGTCAAGGGATGGTGGGCCGAGGCCTGCAGGGGCAACGCCATGGCCGATCTCGTGGTGAACAATCTGGTGCGCTGGGTCGAGAACCCCGACTCGTTCCTGTATGACCGCGCGCTGCACTACTATGTCCAGATGATGTCCCGCAAAGCCTTCCAGCAGCTCATGGCCGATTTCCGCCGTGTTGGCTCACAGGTTATCTTTGCCAGCGCCAACCGCCTGCTCCTGCAGACAACAAAGGCCGAAGTCACCAATGCCTATGCCTACAGCCAGTACATTATCAAGAGCATCAAAAGCCGGCCGCTCTTTAGCTTCATTGAGATGGACATCAAGGAGTACTGGGACTATCTAGTGTGGTACGACGAGTACAACTACGGCGGCAAGGCCTGCCAGACCATTGGCGGCGGCGAGCTCGTGACACTGCCGGACGGCACCCAGGCCGAGGCCGAGCAGCCGCTCGAGACCATTATGCACTGGCAGATGAACACCTTCTTGCCGGTGCGCCTGCAGCCCGTGTTCTCGGGTTGGGTCGTCGAGTTTGTGCAGTTGATGCATGCGCTCAAACGGCCTGCTGCGCTCAACGGTGGCGGCAGCCAGCCACGTCTGACCCAGCTGCCACCGGCCGTCCTGCGCAACGGCAACGGCGATGCCGAGGGCAAAGCTCTGCTAGGCCCATCCTTTGAACGGCCCCTCAAGAAGGAGATTGCCGGCCTCATCTCCACACGTAACCGTGAGATGCTGCACCCCGAACTGGCCTCTGACTACGACTACCCTGTCCTGCCCGGCACGCTCGTCATGCCGGCCGTCAACAAGGACGCCAAGTCGTCCAAGAAAGTCGCGGCTGCGGCCGCCGCCCGCGATCCCATCTTGGAGCTCGTCAAGTCCCTCATGCAGGTCTTATCTCTCGACAAGAACATTACCATGGAAGCCCGTCTCCTGCGCAAAGAGTTGCTCGCCCTCTTTGATGTCCGCGAGTTTAGCCGCGACGGCGCCTTCCAGAACCCCTCAGAAAGCTTGAAGCTGTCCCAAATCAGCTGTGACAACTGCACCACGTCGCGCGATCTCGACCTGTGCCGCGACGAGGACCTGCTGCCCGACCAGCAGAGTGGTGGTGGTGCCGCCGCCAAACCTTGGGTATGCACCTTTTGCCAGGCCGAGTACGACCGCATTGCGCTCGAAGAGAGACTGGTGGCTGCCGTTGAGGCCGAAGCGCTGGCCTGGTCTGTCCAGGACCTCAAGTGCGGCCGCTGTGGTTCGCTCCGTGTCAACGACTTCATGGACCACTGCACGTGCTCGGGCGAATGGGGTCCGACAGTGCGCCGCGACGAGGTGGTGCGGCGGCTGCGCGTGTATCGCAATGTGGCAACCTTTTACGGTCTGCGCATGTTGAGCGATGTTGTGGAAGAAGTGATGGGTGGCCTGTAGAGGAGGCTCACAAAAAAGATCCAATGTGTAAATATGATGGAGGAAGTTTTGGTTTGCATATGGTTTGCGTTCTATTTGTTTTTTTGTCTGTTTTCAGCCGTTCGGCATGGCGTTTTTGTTTGATATGAAAAAGGGGATCATCTGTCTTTTGGAATTAATAAAGTTCCGCATCGCATGATAGCATAACGCATAATATGAATATGTCAAAAAGTTAAAAAGAAAATGAATGACAGTGTCGGAACAAAATTGATAAAGACAAAACCAAGTTGCTGACCGCAAAAAGTCAAAAAGAAGTATTTCATTTGCCCGCACCTGGGATCGAACCAAGGACCTCAGCATTACGAGTGCTGCGCTCTACCACTGAGCTATACGGGCTTTCAAAGGAAGCCGGTAGTAGGCTGATTGATGGAAATTTGCAGTCCTATTGGTTCTTATACAGGGCCTAGCATGGGACCAAGAAAAGTCTGCGGAAAATTCGAGTATCAGGACTAAACCATCAGTGAAGGAGACGGGACGCTGGAAATGACAAAAAAAGAAGAAGAAAAGCAACCGACAGTTAAACGCTTTCAGGATGAATAGATAAACGAGTCTGGCGGTCGATGAAAAAGGAGGCTCAGGAGGCAGGCCGTGATCTGATTGCTGTCAACTGGCCTCTTCTTGCTATGGTTGGCCTCTGAGAACTTGAGGCGACTCCTTTGCTGTAGAGTAAGGGAACAACAAGGATCTGAGCAATTGAAGAAGGGCCAAGTGAAATGAGTAATTGCAGAGACAAAGCGTGGGGAAGGGGGAAGAGAGAAGAGTATGAAGGAGAGAAAGGGAGTTGGAGGTTTCGAGAGGATGCGAACTTTTACAAAGCACAAAGGATTTGCCACAACAACGTGAATTGCAAAGGCAGGTGCGATACAAGCAAAGAAACACTGTTGCCTCGCTGCTCTTTCCCAGACCGTACGAGCTCAATTACCGCCTTCCCTACGAACGTATTCACTACCTCCTTTTTGTGTCTATTTCAATTTCTTCTACAAGGGTAAAGAACGACAGCATTTTAGGACCGCAACAGGAAACTGCCGTGTACAGCCGTTCTTGCCGTGCGCAGGCACCTGCACTGTCGCAGTTTCTGTGAATGCACGGTTAGCCCACCAAGAGAAGGAGCGACCGCGACTTTGCAAAGATGAAGATTGCCTGAAAGGAAGCTGAACACTATAGGTTGTAGCCATATTTACTAGATTAGTCAGAATATTCTCCAACAACACCAATAGGTCCAGTGGCCAAATGGCAAGGCGCTTGGCTACGAACCAAGAGATTGCAGGTTCGATCCCTGCCTGGATCGGATTTTTTTTGCTGCTTTTGTGTACGTCGGTCGTACTTGGGACAGTTTTTGTTGCTTTTATGTACTTGGACAAAGTAACATCTTTCCTAACCTTTTTTTTTTACAACAATGAATAATCATCTATGTTTTCGTCTTCATCATATGCTCCTTCCTTTCTAATGCATCGGCTACTGCCAACTTTTTTTTGGCGAAAATGGCCCAGTCATTCTTTCCAAATTCATCCATAGCAACCAAAGCAACAGACTGTCGCCTGTTCAAGTCCATCGTTCTTTCCGTAAATTATGCTTCTTCTCATCATGTTTATCCCCTTAAATCTTTTTCGAAATGATATGTCGGGAGTTCTCAACTTGCTTCTTACAACTCCACATGAATCTTACTTCCCCTTCACACACACTTCTCACCAATTTGCATCCATTTTGTGCTCTGCCAGACGAGCATTTGAATACTCTTTCCGTCGCTCTGCGATAATCAAATTACTCATCAACTAAATACCTTTTACCTTCACCCCTTGAGTCATGTCAACCTCAGACCAATCATGAAAGGCATCTTCTCTCCCGAATGAGTTGATTGTGCTCATCTGCAGCCACGCTGTCGATCTGTGCCGGCTTGAGAAAATTGATAATTCCTACAGCAAACGCAAAACAGAAAGTTCCTCCACCCTCTTGCTGCCATTTCTGTCCTCTCAAAGCGATGGATGAAATGCATGGAGAAGATATGGTACAAAGTACTGTACATCACTGACCGTGACATTGACACGCTTGCCGCGACGGTATACGAGCCGAACGGTACTCGGTTGGAATATGTCCGGCATCTGCGACTGGATGTGACCCTGGATCCATACAGCTGTCCAGATTGCGACTTTGTCGAGGGAGAGAGCGAAGCGTTGAAGAACAACAGAGTATTCACGACAAGCGTGTCTAGACTGCTGCGCATCTTGGCCTCGGCCGCGGATAGAGAACAGCGATATGGCCTCACACTGGAGTTGAGCGCTGCATCCCCGAGCGAGAACGAGCACTTGTTTAAGCTTTACCGGTGTGACCCGAAATACCCTTTTCAAACAGAAGAAGACTTGGTACCAGACTACGACTACGACGCTCACAGGCGACATGCAATAAAGGTGCACGACAACCCGACGCTGGATCATAATAAAACTTGTACGGCCCTTGATGCCACAAGCCCCTAACCAAAAGCAAAAAGATAAATCGCCATCTCTCTTTCTTGGCTATGTACCTCCCAACCGTTTTTCACCACTGGACGAAGACGTTTAACAACTCGCAAGGTCCCGCAGACGACTCGATCCGAAATGCGACGAGATCCAGAGTTTAAGCCGCCAGCTGTTTGATGCCAGTCTCAGGTTGGAAACCGTGTCAGCGACGTTCATGGCCGATGCCGTGTGGTTTCTCAACTCTGGTATCGGGCTCCCTGACTATTCCTATACTGCAAGTCAAGGCGACTGGGCTCATCTCAAGAAGCTTGCTTTGACTGCCTTTCTCCTCCGGCCCAAAAATACGAGCATTTGGGGCTCACGGCCGTTAGCAACAGTGCATCCTGTGGACCGATTCTCAGATTCTCCCACTGTTGTCGATTCTCCGCGCTCGTCGCCAACGAGGCGCTTCTGAGAGCTTCTCAAAGGCTTCGTGCCTGTTTGTGTGTTGCCTGGATTTGGATTCAGGGGTTGGGTATTGATTACTCAGCTAATGTGACCCTGGCTTTCACACGTGACTAGCAAACTGTTGTCCTTAATGTTAATCTGCAATCAAGAAGTGTGCGGGGCCTTTTTCTTTGGCGGCGCCAGCTGTTTGCTAATCGTGGCGGGGAGGGGCGCGAAATAGGGGGGGAAGCAGCGACCAGCGCAAGCGTGTCCGTGCCTGCTGTTGTTAACTGTCTGACCCTGAGCCTGCCTCCTGCCTAGACCGCCTGCAGTGGCCGCCGCCTGGCGACTGCCAATTGGACTAGGCGGCAGCATTGTGGGCGGTTTTTTACTGGGTAGGTGGGATGGCAATTTTGGGATTTTTTTTTGGTAGGGGCGAGATGGGAGCTTCTCGAAATCTTCGGTAGCTTGGGCCTAGCAAAAGTAGTACGTCGTAAAATAGTAGGTAATCGAGACAAAGCACCAAAACGACGTCCCCTCCACTACCCCTTTGAGGCCTTGACAACTTTCTTTGCAAACCCGCTTTCGCGAATATCACGAAACGTCGACAGCCGTGAACGAGCCAAGACACGCGCAGAAGAACGACGAGCAGACAAGCAGACGAATTTCGGACGAGAAACCGCCGACGAAGCCCAGCAACAATTCTCTCCTCCTTTTAGTGCGGTCTGAGAATTGAAGCATTTCACACCGAGACTTTTTCGCACCGCGATTGTCGACACGCCTCTCCCCTGAGATTGAAGAACCTTTTGTCTCGACAGCTTCGTTTTCTTCCTCGTTTCCCAGTCGCCTTCTCTTGCCTCTGCAACCATGTCGTTCGGAGGGCAAACCCCCACAATCATTGTCCTCAAAGAGGGTGAGTGCCATAGAACCCCTCGTTGCCCTGTCCCTGTCCCCCTTTTTGACAATAGCTAACCTCTTGTCTCTCTTCCCCTCCCACAGGCACCGATACCTCCCAGGGCAAGGGCCAGATCGTCTCCAACATCAACGCCTGTCTCGCCGTCCAGGCCACCATCAAGTCCACCCTCGGCCCCTATGGCGGCGATCTTCTCATGGTCGACGCCAACGGCCGCCAGACCATTACCAATGACGGCGCCACCGTCATGAAGCTGCTCGACATTGTCCACCCGGCCGCCCGCATTCTCGTGGATATTGCCCGGTCACAAGACGCCGAGGTCGGCGACGGCACCACGTCCGTTGTTGTCCTTGCTGGCGAGATCCTCAAGGAAGTCAAGGAGCATGTCGAGCAGGGTGTCAGCTCGCAGATTATCATCAGGGGTCTGCGGAGGGCCTGCACCATGGCCGTCAACAAGATCAAGGAGATTGCCGTCAACACCGACGAGGCCAACCGCCGCGAGACGCTCAGCAAGCTGGCCGCCACCGCCATGACCAGCAAGCTGATCAAGCGCAACACGGAGTTTTTCACCAAGAGTGCGTGCCCCATTTCCCGGTTTTCGTTTCCCTGTGATCATGTACCCCGCCCTCGCTCGCTCACACTCGCTAACGCTCGTGTTCGCTCACTTTAGTGGTCGTCGACGCTGTCCTCTCCCTCGACCAGGACGACCTCGACGAAAAGTTAATAGGCATCAAGAAGATTCCCGGCGGCTCCCTCACGGACTCCATCTTTGTCGACGGCGTCGCCTTCAAGAAGACCTTCTCGTACGCCGGCTTCGAGCAGCAGCCCAAGGCTTTTACGAAGCCCAAGATTGTCTGCCTCAACGTCGAGCTCGAGCTCAAGGCTGAAAAGGACAATGCCGAAGTCCGTGTCGAGCAGGTCTCCGAGTACCAGGCCATTGTCGACGCCGAGTGGCAGATCATCTACCGCAAGCTCGAGGCCGTCTACAAGACCGGCGCCAAGGTGGTTCTGTCCAAACTGCCCATTGGCGATCTCGCCACCCAGTTCTTCGCCGACCGCGACGTCTTCTGTGCCGGCCGCGTCGCCGCCGACGATATGGAGCGTGTCGTCCAGGCCACCGGTGCCACCATCCAGTCCACCTGCTCCGACATTTTGCCCGAGCACCTCGGTACCTGCGGCGTCTTTGAGGAGAAGCAGATTGGCGGCGAGCGCTTCAACATCTTTGCCGAGTGCCCCGAAGCCCGTACTTGCACCCTGGTCCTGCGCGGTGGTGCCGAGCAGTTCATTGCCGAGGTCGAGCGCTCTCTGCACGACGCCATCATGATTGTGAAGCGCGCCATCCGCAACCGCAGCATTGTCGGTGGTGGCGGTGCCTGCGAGATGGAGATTTCCGCCTACCTGCACCAGTTCGCCGACAAGAACGTTCCCCACAAGCAGCAGGCCATCATCAAGAGCTTCGCCAAGGCCATGGAGGTCATCCCCCGCCAGCTCTGCGACAATGCCGGCTTTGACGCCACCGATATCTTGAACACGCTCCGTGTCGAGCACCGCCACCGCGGCCACACCTGGGCTGGTGTCGACTTTGTCCACGAGGGCGTCGCCGACATGATGGAGCGCTTCGTCTGGGAGCCCGCGCTGGTCAAGATCAATGCGCTGCAGGCCGCCACCGAGGCCAGCTGCCTGATTCTGAGTGTCGACGAGACCATCCGCAACGAGGAGAGCGCGGCGCCACAGGCTCCTGGCCGGGCGCTGCCTCCAGGTGCCGCCCAGCGGGCACTCCGTGGCCGTGGCCGGGGCATGCCGATGCGGTAAATGTAGTTAGTTGGCAGATGGCAGGGTTGCTGGTATAGGAGGAGAAGCAGCGGAAGAAATCCACAAAGACTGTCAATAGAAAAAAAATGGGAGGTGGTGTTTCATATGGTCTTCTTATTCTTTCGTAAAGAAAAAGTAATCTCCGCGATAAAAACGGAAAATGGAAGTGGGGTGGACATGTATTGTGGACGTGATACCTATTTTTTTGGAGGAGTGGAATAGATCAAAAAAAGAATCAAAAATTACTCAAAAGAAAGTACGAAAAATGTGCCTATGAAGGTGCAAAGGTTTGTTGTTGTATCCTATCATAAGGAGATAATCATAAAAATATGTACGAAGAATAGAGAAAAGAAAGGAAGAGTCAAAAAAGTCAGGCAAGGGATATCACCACACCATGCATTGAGAAGAAAGAGGTATGTAACAAAAGTCCAAGAGAGGAAGAAAAAAGACAAAACCTAGTTTTGTACTGTCCAAGAAGAGAAGATGAAAATGAGTGGTAAAAAAATCCAATGGTCCAAAAGCCTCACAAAACGTCGCTATCAAGAAAAAATTGCCGACCGCTCGCTTTTCACTTTTGTCAGTTTTTTTCAGTTTAGCCAAGTCCAAAAATTTGTCAAAATTCCAAAATCCAAAAGAACACGAACAACACTACCCCTGCAGACCACTGAACTGGACGTCCTCGAGCCGGTCGTTGTCAGGCAGCTTGTTTGCACCGTTATTAGGGTCGACACCAACACCGAGTTCACCGCCGCTAACGTTCGGGCCAGGCGCGTCCTCTAGACTGCCGTCACCGTCAACGCCCCGTGCAGCCTCTTCGGCCGACGACAGCAACCGGCCAATGTCCATCTTGGAGATGAACCGGTTGATGCTGGCGTCGCCGGTGCCGTCCGGGCTCGGTTCCGGATCGGGCTCCAGGTCCATGCTGGGCCGCAAACTATTATTGTTGCCGCTGCTGCCAGTGGTGTTGTTAGCGAGAGCATTGTGGCCACTACCATCATCATTGTTGGTAATGTCCGTCAAGAGGATGGTGTTGCTGTGGCTGGCGTTGCTGTTCCGATGGCTCATGTGGTGATGTTGTTGTTGCTGCTGCTGTTGTTGTTGCTGTTGCTGGGAGCGGTGTTGTTGCTGTTGCTGGTGTGAGTGGCCATTGTCGCTGATATTGACGTCGTCCACAACGCCCGCAATATTGTCGACGATGTCGTCGTGGATAATGGATTCGTGGTGGGGACCACCTCCTCCTCCTCCGCTTAAAGTCATGCTGTGGTGCATGCTGCTGTCGTCGTTCATGTCGTGATTCATTATGCTGCTCATGTCGTCATGCAGGTGGTGCGGCATGCCGCCGGCGCCACCATTTCCGTTGTTGCTTCCGTTATTGTTGTTACCAGTGTTGCCGACAGTACTTGGATTGCCGTGACCTTGGCTGTTGTGTCCCTCCACGCCGCCGGCGCCACCACTGATACTGTTGCTGTGGCTGTGCAGACTGCCAAGATGGCTTTGTGCATGGCCGAGGTTGAGGTTGGCATCCTCGTCGTCCTCGTCTTGTGGCTCGATAAGCATATCCAGATCGCGGTAGACGGCGGCTTCGCGCTCGCGCTCACGCTCAGCCTCGTCGTCGTCCACGCCCACAATGTCGCGCGTATCGTGCACACCGCTACTCATATGACCATGGTGTTGTTGTTGTTGCTGTTGCTGTTGTTGTTGTTGTTGTTGTTGTTGCTGCTGCTGTTGTTGCTGTTGTTGTTGCTGTTGTTGCTGTTGTTGTTGCTGTTGCTGCTGCTGTTGTTGCTGGGCATGGATGAGTGGGCTGGTGTGTGCATGGGCGTGTGCGTGTGCATTGTGGTCGCCAGCCTGGCCGTGTGCCGGGTGGTGGATGGCAATACTACCACTACCAGGACCACCGCCAACACCAGGACCGCCTGCACCTCCGTGGCCAACGCCAGAGCCGTCACTACCGACAATATCGTCGTCGTCCGGCGCATTGAGGAGTGAAGTGAAGGCATCGGTGGTATGATGGTGCTGGTGGCTGAGCTGGTGGTGCGCACTGTGGGCATCTGCATCATGGAACGAAGCAAAGGGATCATTGTGCACGATGCCTGTGTGGTGGTGCGGGTTGTGGTGTTGACCACCAAGCGCATGACCGGGCTGCTGATTTAGCTGGTGATGAGCGTGGTGGCCTGCCGCCCCGCCTGCACCACCACCAGCGCCGCCTGCACCGCTCATACCAGGATGCACAGACTGGCCGTGGCTGTGGTGTGCGTACTGGGCATGGTGCTGGCCAGGCTGGTGTTGGTGCCCTTGCGGTGACGGTTGGCTAATAATCTTGGGGTCGATGGGCTGGAAGGCGGAGGGGTGCGGGTTGGGGAGTGGTAACATGGCGTCAAGAGTATGGTGTTGTACGGGATGGAGACCGCCGCGTGGCTGGTCTTGCAGCATTGGGTTGTGACCTGGCAAGGCTGCATGCGGCGGTATTGGGGATTCGGTGGGTGCGCGGAGGATCTGGCCGATGGACATGGCAGATACGGGACCCCGAATACCCTTATAGCTGTCCGGGGTGACGGTGAACGTAGGGTGTGGTGGTGGAGGCGGTGGTGGTTGTGGCGACGACGGGCTGTTGTGCGGGTGGCCGTCGTCCGAAGGCTTGCCATCCTGCTCCATGGGGATAGATGTAGAGGAGATGACGTCGACAAGAGATGAGGGGGAGTGTATTGGTGGGGCGTTGGTTGTGGGCATGGATGTGGATGAAGAGGAAGAAGATGAAGGGTTGTTGTTAATGCTAATGTTATTCATATTGTTAATATTGGTGATGTTGGTGTTGCCAATAGAAAGAGAAGACGACGCGTCGGCCGCAGGGTTGGTGGCGCCCTGCGACTTGGACGAGTCCTTGCAGTGTGCGCAGTTGCGGATGACGTCCGACACGGTGTCCTTGATGCGCGTCCAGTGGTAGCGCTCGGCAATGGTGGCTGTGGTCTTGTTGATGCCGGCGTGCTGCTGCATGTGGATCTCGCGGGAGATGGCGAACTGGCGTTCCGGGTTCGAGACAACCTCCTTATCCTTGAGCATGAGAACGTCCCCGTCAAGCAGCTTGTATGTGGTAGCGGCACTACGCAGTCTGCTTTTCTCGGCGCGGTCAGCCCCGTTGGGATACTCGCCGTACTTGAGGTAAAATTTGATCTTGTCGAAGCGGTCATCACTCACGAGGTCGTCGTTCTCGCCGCCCTGTACCAGGTCGCGGCCATAGATGATTGCATCGACCAGACGGCCCGGATAGCTCTTGAGGTTGCCGCAACCCTTGACGCGGCCGATGCGCTTGAAACCCAGCGCGTCCCAAATCTTGCACGAGGCCACGTTAGTCTCGTACACGAGGTTGAAGACGGAGTAGGTGTAGCCCAGCTTAGGCGCCCAGTCGAGGTAGGTCTCGCCCATCAAGCGACCAACACCACGGTTACGCGAGGCGTCCGTCACCAGGAAACCGGCGTTGCACACATGGCTGCTGCGGCCTGGGTAGTTGGGCTTGATGTAGAAGCTGCCCAGACACTCCTTGCTCCAGTCGCGGCCCTCGACGACCTCCTCGGCGTGCTCAATGCGGCCGAGCAGCATGATGGCGCCAAAGTTCTGAAACCAGTAGTTGGCAAATTTCTCGAAGGGCATCGGATCAATCATCGGATAAGTGTCGCCTCCTTCGATTTCCTTGCGAAACTGGTCGCTGAGATACAGCAGCAGAGAGGGCGGCACGTGGGTGCGCGACGCAAAGGGAATAATGGTGGCGACCGTCTGGCGATCGCGCAGTGTGACTTGGCGTGGTGCGACGTTGGTTGGCAGCACAGGGTTGGCCGGGTCGGGGAACGGAGCGGCACCGGAGACGCGGTAGATGGTGGGCGCCTCCGGATCGTCCATAATGGCAGGCATGGTGGACGATCGGTCGCCTAGGAATCCCGGAAGGCAAAGGGAGTTCCAAGTGGACTGTAGCGGGAATGGAGAGGTCGTGTATGCGTTGGTGAAGTCTGGATGGATAGTCGAGTCGAATTTGCCGGTTCAAGAGCCGATCCAAAGAGTGAAAGACCACTTGGAGTGGTTGTGGATGGAGGGGAGCAACTTCGGTTGTCGTCACAGAGGGGGAGACTTGCGACGTAGAGCGGGCGATCACGTGATTATGCACACGTCGCGTCTCTTGCCCGCGGCTGAAGGAGTGCAGTAAGAATGCTGTGAGGCTGAAAGTCAGGTCAGCCGATGCAGTCCAGGGCAATGCAGAGTGTGTGATCGAGACTCCATCAGTCCTTTGCCAAAATGTGAAATCAAAACAGCTTGGAGGAACGGAGCTTGGGAGCTTTGATGGTTGCCGAAGAAAGGCAGCAATCGGCGGGCTTCGGGACGATCTGCAGCAGGCAGCCTCCTAACAGAAGAATAGTGGGCGTGGCCTGGCACGTTGGGTGCTGCGTTTGCCTGTGTAGTGTGCAGTCCGGGCTGCCAAATACCAAATGTCCCAAAGCCAGTGGCCAAAAGCCAAAAAGAAACCAAAAAGGGCCCAAAATAGCAAAGACCAACAGCCAACAGCCAACAGCTCAGGAGGGGCAAATGTCGAATGCAGTGGTAGTGTGAAAGGGACTTGCGTCTCTTACCTCGGAAAAAGAGCCCTGAAGGAGACGAAAGGAGAAGGGAGAAATATGGCGGCGTTTGATGAAGGGAAGAATGTTGGAGAGATGGAAAAAGCTGAAGGAGACGAAAGGAGAAGGGAGAAATAGAAGCTCTTCTCTCCAATGGCGATTGAAAAAGGAAGGAGGGCGCGAAGAGTACGTCGTATTTTGGGGGGAAAGAGAGACCGAGAGAGGGTGGCACACTCTGAAGTCTTGCACTGTGGGCAGGAGCCGCTCGTTCTGAGGCTCTGAAAATGGAAACAGCAACCTGGTGCAGCGTGCTGGGATTGGATGAGTCTCGGCGGTCGTGGAGCTGTGTCGGCGAGGAAGGAGCGTGGGAGTCCACCACGAAGTCCTACGAGCCCACCTTCTACTAATAAAATAGAGAGGGCTGCGGAGGGAAAGTGCCGTCGGCTGCCTGCCTGCTGCTACGTATGCCGTCTGTAATACGGAGTACTGTGTAGTAATACCGCTAGTGGGCGCGGACTGTGCGAGGGAAAGAGCGACAGGGCGCGCGGCGGCGGTCCGGGAAGGCAGGTACGCGTGGGTGCTTTTAGTGCGCCTTCCCAGTGTATTACTCGCGCAGAAACAAAACAGCGCAACAAGTGCAAGGGTCGTTCTTGCCTTGGCCTTTTTCCTTTCTTTCCCCGCTGCTGCTGATTTGCTGGGGACGGCAGGGCGGGTCGGTCGAAACAAAAAGAAAGAAAAAAAGCCGCCGACAGACGCTGGAAAATAGCACAACTTGTGGAGCACGCACGTTGAGAAAAGAAAAAAAAAGGGAGGCTCCTGAGACTTCTGGGACAACTAACAGTGTCCTGGCGCTCGTGGTTTTAGTGGGTCTTTTAGTGGGCACCTGTCAGGGCAAAAGATAACGGTTGAACGCGAACCAAAGGCTGCAAAGGGAAGGAACGACCAGAGCAAGCGAAGCAAGCTAGCCGAAGGGAACTGTAGACATATGCCGAAGACAACCAGAGCAGGACAACAGAATTATGAATATCTCGTGACTATATGTGCCAAAAAAATTTCAGAAGTAAATATAAAAGAATTAGATAAATGCTACGTGAATGCTTGGGATTTCCTGGTATGCGGCGGTGTGCCGTGTTGCAGACCGTGGACCGGCGTGGGCTGGCTCAAACGGTGGCCGGCAGAGAAGAAGGAACAGAGAGAACAAAATTAAATACTCGGGAAAGAAAAAAAGAAGACGATTTATGTCCTTTTCGTTGGCATTATTCATACACATGAGATACTATACGGCACAGCCCAGCCACCAGTTCAATCGCTGTAGTTGCCGCTCCGCATCCGGCGCACAATCTCGGCGCGTGCCGGGTGCCGTGATGCCTTCTCGCCGACTGCGCGGCCCTGCTTCTTGTTCTTGGAGCCCTTCTTGGCCCCGCCACGTGCCTTGGCCAGCTTCGACTTGAGCTGCTGCCGCCGCGATGTGCGGTTGTCCTCTTCCGTGTCAGCCTCGCTGCCAGACGAGGAGCTCACGTCTTCGTCGCCATCTTCGCCTTGAGGACCGGAGGCGCTCTGGCTATCGCCAGTCGAGACATCGCTGCCCCGCTTCCGTGCTGCCTGACGCAGGGCCAGCACCTCTGCCCGCCGCTCGGCTGCACGCGCCTGGGCCTCTGCCCGTGCCTCGCGCTCTTCCGTCTTGCGCGCCTCCTCGCGGTGCGTGTTGCGTGCTCTGCGGGCAGCCATCTCGCTCCACACATCGCGGGTCTTGCTCCGCTGGAGCGAGTCGATCTTCTCGGCGCGGCGAGCCTTGACGAGCTTGTCGGCCTCGGCCTCGCGGGCGGTCAATTCACCGGCAGCGTGCTTCTCGGCCGCGATACGCTGGCGGTCGCGGTAGCGCTTGATGCGCAGGGCTTTGGTGATGGGCAGGCCCATGATCTGGATGGAGACTGTGCGGCCGTCACGCAGCGTCAGAGTCTGGCGGGCGGGCCCGTCGCGCATGTGCTCGGGGATGCGCTCGGCCACACGACGGATGGCCTCGGGGTTGTGGTGGCAGACGCCGTGGTTGGGGTCCCAAGCGGAGCTGCGGGAGTCGGAGTCGGAGTCGGACGAGACGACCTGTTCAATAGCGCGGCGAGGCAGTGGGCGGTGGGGGCGGGCTGGCGGGTACTCGCGAGCCCAGGTCTCGGGGAGGCGCGCGAGTTCGAACCGCAAGTGAACGAGAAAGTTGGTGCGGTAGTTCCGTACCAAGTCATTGTAGGCTTCGGGCCCTGTAGCTAGGGCGGCGTCCAAGGTGTCGAGATCGTACTCGATGCCGGTCTTGAACCACAGTGTCCGTGACACATCACGGTGGAGGCAGTAGTCGAAGCCGGCCAGTCTGGGGTTGAGCACCATGTAGTGCTCAGCAGGCGGGGGTGGAGGCGGTGCGGCAATGGCATTGCCAAGGGGGATGGAGGCGGGCTCGGGAGGTGGAGGTGGCGCAGTGGCGGCGGCAGCATCAGTAGTCAACATCGTCCACGGCAGGCGACACTCAGGCTCGCTCTGGTCCCGTCGTGGCCACACACGGTAGGCCATGAGTGTGGTCATACGGAACGACTCGAGTTGGGGGAGC
The DNA here is from genome assembly GCA_019925375.1 of Sporothrix euskadiensis. NCBI lineage: Eukaryota > Fungi > Ascomycota > Sordariomycetes > Ophiostomatales > Ophiostomataceae > Sporothrix > Sporothrix euskadiensis. Next base: position 413,269 of record JADHKQ010000026.1, on the reverse strand, counting down.
TGCTTCCGCATGCGTGTGAAATAGTCCAGGTGGCTGCCGCACACGGCGTGGCTGACCTCGAGCGTGCGCAGACCGCTGCACTGCAGGATCGTGTCCCACATGTTGTTGGTGTGCTGCTGTGAATAGTTGTTGTGGTTGCTGTTGATGACCGAGTCGTTGGTGTACAGTAAGATGGACACGTGCCGTAGCATCAGGCGGTGCGCCGTCCGTAGCTCCCTGCCGACGTTCTCTGTGAAGTGCTCAATCTTGGTGAAGCAAAAGACGTTGCGGGACCACAGGACGGGCGCGGCCTCGCGGTAGATCTGCCGGTTGGTGAGCAGGATGTTGAGGCTGTGGCGTCGTGCACAGTCGCAGCACTTGAGTGTTGTGTAGAGGAGGTTCTTTTCGACAAAAGGTGGCCGTTCGCATGTGTGAAGCTGGAAGAGGTGCTATGTTAGCCGGCAACTTCTTAGAGAAAGAGAGAAAGAGGAGGGGTACGTTCAACCTACGTCTGTAACAATCAACGGACACTCGGCATTGTGCAGCTTCTCCCACCGCGGCAGCTCAATTAAAGTGAGCTCGTAGATGCGCTGCCGCAGCTCCCACGGCAGCCGGAAGAAGCCCTTGAGGGCTGCCGGCTCCGGTCGTAGTGTGATGGCCTGGAGACTGAGATCCATGACGGTTGTGTGGGGGGTAAGAGTGCGATCAGGAATAAGATCACAGAGGGTGTGGAAGGGGAGGAAAGGGTTATAAGGAGTATAAGATGAATAAAGGCTGAAGGCGTTCAGCCGGACTCGATGTCGGTATCGGTCAAAGAGAATTGATTCCCAAAGGAACAGAAATAGGCAAGGGGGGTATCAAAAACGCGGACTCCTGAATACAGACAGGAGGTTCACAGACGAAGCAGTGACAAAGGCGGCAAAGAAATAATGACAAAGATGGATCGCTCGAGGGTATGCCCGAAATAACATGAAAGAATTGGAAAATTCAAATGAGGAACAAATAAGAGACACAAGAGATAAAAGGGATATCGAATGTTGAAGCTCCTCTGCACAAGTGCTAGGCGGCAGCCACGGCCCAGTTAATATATACCAGCTCACCACTCCCTCCTCGTTCCTTCCTCCTCCTTATTTCTTCTGGTTCGATGCACGCACAGATGCCCAGTCACTCCTCCTCCTCCTCTCTCTCTCTCTCTCTCCTTCCTTCTGTATGGCTTGCCTTCAGCCTTACTGCCTCGAGATGTGCCAATCGCAGAGGAAGCGAGACGTGCAGACGGGGGAGGGACCCACTAATACGTCGTACGTGTATGTTGAAGACCACCAAGCCGCCAGAGGCCCTCCATCCTCCGCCTCTTTTTGCTTGCAGGGGCTCTCAGGCGACTAGTGGAGGCCTTCCCGGCTTAGTGACTGCGGATCGTGTTCAATACTGTTCCCCTGTTGACTCACTGGGTTCACGAAAAGACGTCGAAAAACAACAAAGAGACCCAGCAATGAGTGACAAAAATCGCGAGTAAAAAGACAATCAATCTATCATGTATATGATGCAAAGATTAACTCGCTTAGTCGGTGAATTCATGTATTGTTGCGTATATTTTGTGAGGTGCTGTTTTCTCGAGTGAGAGTTCCCTGCCTGTCGTTTTTTTTTTCCGGCCAAAGATTCGACAGGCCGCCGATCACTGTGAGATACTTTGAGAGACCCTCGAAGACGACCTCCAGACCAGGCCAGGCTGCCAGTCCATCTCCCTCTGCTTCGCACCTGCACTGTAACAGGAAAACACCCCCGTTTTTCGATTGAAGCCTCGCCTCGTTTTTGTCCGTATGTCCCTCTTCACGCTTGTCGCAAGCACCGCCCCCGCTCAGCCGTTGCCTAAACCGTTCCCATAACTGCCGCAGAAACCAGTACACCCAGCAATCTCCACCGAGTTGTACTCGTAAAGAGACCCTGCCTCATCTCCCTAGCGTTAAATTTGAGCCTCAATTCCCGAGCAGATCATATTCAGTGAGTCACCGGAGTTGCACTAGATGTACGCCAGAAATGCGCAAAAAGTGCAACGAAGTGCAGATGCACCAGGTGGAAAGTAGGGCGAAACAGCACTAAAGTCACTGGATATTCTGCTTGTGTTGACTTGGAGCATTGTCTCGGTTGTCCACGATTTGTGGTGCTGAGTGCTCATTGGCAGTGGTCTGCAACCCCCCGTTGACTCTTTTGTGTAGGTGAACGAGCCAATGCCGACGGCTACGTCGATGTTCCGTGTGATGTTTAAGTACATCGTACTCCGTAGTTGTTGGGACAGAGGTATGTTGAAGAGAAAGACGCAGACATACAAGTCGATCTTATTTGTGCCTTGTTTTCGCAAATGTTTTTTTTTTTAAATGGACATTTTGAAAATAAAAATACAAATAAAACAATGTACAATTTATTACAGAAAAAAAAAGTTCAAAAAAGTACTATAAAGAAGTTCCCAGTCTAAACCATATAAATGCAGCAGGCACACCCCTGGAATGTCGATGCCGGGAGGTTACCAGACAGGTAAATATGATGTTTGTGTTACTTACACGGATGGTTCATCGTTAAAGGGGCGATTTAGAGATCTGTCTTTGGACATGGGATGCAAGCAAATAACAAGTGTTGATCTCATTCCAAGTAAAATTCGAGGCAACACAAAAAGCCCCGATCGAATGTTTCGGGACTATTGTGAGGCTAATTGAGTTGTGGAAGCTGTTAAAGATGTTGGATGCTGTGATCGCCACCTTCAAACAGAGGTCACGTGGCTGATTTTGCCAATGCCGAGTGAGCATGATTCCCCAGAGCCGGGCCCGCTCTTTCTAGTTCCTTCCCATTTTATCCCCCTCCCCATTTGCTGCTGTTTTGCCCGGGGCGCGCTTTCCTCATCGCGCAGAGACGCGACTTGACCATCCGAGCTCTCTAAACATATTGTTCCACCCCCCATCCCCCTTCTCTTCTGCTTTCTCCGCCTTTCCACTTCCCTAGTCTCCACCCTTGACCGTGGTGGCTTGCGACACTGCCTCTGTTTGATTTTAATTTTGTAATGTTCACAAAGTAATCCTGCAGACGCACCTCGAATGCGACAAACTACGTGACGAGCGCATTGACTTGGACGATCTCGACCGACCCCGATTCGCCACCCACCACCCACCACTCACACAATGACCTCACCCGCCGAGCTGGAAAAGGCGCTGGTGGATGCCGCGCACAGCATCTTCGCGGCCGATCGTGACAACCTGACGGTCAATTATGTGCGCAAGCATGTCGAGGCTGAACTAGGCCTGGACAACGGCTTCTTCAAGTCGGACGACTGGAAGGGCAAGAGCAAAGACATTATTATGACGACGGCGGCAAGTCCCCATGAGTAGACAGGGTTTTATCTATGCGTGGATGCTAACTTTTGTAGAACAAACTCATGGACGCGGAGAACAGCGACGAGGCCGAGGCCGTGGCCGACAATACACCCGAACCTACACCCAAAAAGCCCGCCGCGAAACCCAAGAAAGAAGCAAAGAAGCCAGCACCAAAGAAGCCAGCACCAAAGAAAAAGGCCGAGCCGGCATCCAAGAAACGCAAGGTCGCCGCCAGCAAGAAAAAACGGACAGTGACGAGCTCCGACGACGAGGATGACCTCAGCGAAGACGACGATGAAGACGACTTTGACGACGAGAGTGACGCCAGCGAGGACTTTAGCGATGCGCCAACATCAGACGATAATGACGACAACGACAACGGCGGCGGCGATAGCGACAGTGTGGACGAGGACGACGAGTTTGAGGAGGAGAGCAGCAGCCGGCGCAAGAAAGCCAAGGTTGAGAAAAAGACCAAGGCCAAAACCAAAACCAAAGCCAAGCCGGAGCCCAAGCCGAAGCCCAAGAGCAAGGCTGTGGCAGCTCTGGCCGAGTCGGGCGCCTCGTCACCACTTAGCGAGCTTGTTAGTGAGGACACTGGCAAGGACACCAACGGTGATGGTGCCGACGACGACAATGCTGACGGCGACAAGAACGGGGAGCAGAGTGAGAGCGAAATGTCTGAAGTAATTGACATTACGCCACCACGGAAGCGGGCCAAGAAGGGCGAGGGCAAGTCCAAGGCGGCAGCCAAATCCAAGTCACAACCAAAGCCGAAAAAGCGCAAAGCCGGCGACAACGACGACGACGATGGCAACGGTTCAGACAGTTCGCTGTCATCGGTGCTCGACGACCCGCCACCGAAGCGCAAGAAGGGTGCTGCTGCGTCTTCTGCAGGGGCGTCCACCGCCTCGCCCGACGACGCCGAGATCAAGAAGCTGCAGGGCCAGCTGGTCAAGTGCGGCCTGCGCAAGATCTGGGCGTTTGAGCTGCGTCAGTATGGAGACGACGCCAAGGCCAAGATCCGGCACTTGAAGGGCATGCTGCGCGATATCGGTATGGACGGCCGGTTTTCCGAGTCGCGGGCGCGCGAGATCAAGGAGCGGCGCGAGCTCGAGGCGGACTTGGAGGCTGTCCAAGAGATGGACCGCAGCTGGGGTTTGAACGCGAGTAGTGGCCGGGCATCGCGGAGTCGGGCACCCAAGAAGTCGTTGAAGGAAGAGAGTTCCGACGATGAAGACGAGGATGAGGAGGGAGAGGGTGAAGCGAAGGGAGAAGATGGTGATGATGCTGAGACAAAAAACGACAAGAACGGCGCTTCCAAGAAGAGTGCCGGCAAAGAGGATGACGATGAGGAAGAAGACGACGAAGACGATGCCCCCAAGATGACATCGAGACGGGGTCGGTTTGGTGACCTGGCGTTTCTGGGATCGGACAGCGAAAGCGACTCTGAGTGAAGAGGGTGTGATTCTGAAAATGAAAATGGCGAGGGTATCTAATTCAAACGGGGCAAAATGGACTGGCGGTGGGTGGGATGGTATCTGGCGTTATCTGCAGCATGTTTCTTTCTGCTTTCTGTGATTGTTTTCATTCCCGTTTCATGGCGTCATATAGTTGCAACAAGTAATACGACTTAATGTTTCCTGATCCTGAGATCAGATGCCATGATTATTTATCGTCATCTCATTTCGCTGCGTTCATCCGCTGGGCAAACAGACTAAAGACAGCCACGGAGCTCATGAAGAGGACGGCATTGTAGAACTGCAAGGTGTTAGACTCTATACAGCACCTACATAGAGTACGCCGCATCTGGAAATACTTACTGCTCGCCGAGAAACTTCACGTTCTTCGTCATCGTTTCGAGCCTCAACGAAGAGACGCCGCAGATTAGGGAAGCTTGCCTGGATGAATTAGCCTTGTGTGCAGCTTTGTTTAGTATGGTGAGAGAGCACATCGTAGAAACTTACCATTATGATGGAGCCTTACTGGAGAACTGGGCTTCTCCTTGATTCTGTGTGGCGTGCTTTGTCGATGTTGACAAAGTGAAGGTTCAGTGAAGACTAAAGGGGCAAAAGCTCACCAAAGCGCAGTCACGTGTACACCCCGCCACGAGAAAGACGAGAAAGGGGGATTTGCTAGACAGCTCCAGCCGCCAAGCCAGCCTTCAGCTTCCAGGGGCCAGCCACCCGCCTGAAGTGTCTCAGCCCAGTGGCCCTTCTTGCCTGGCCTGGCCCTGCGCCAATCCGCATTGAGGGGCGAAAAGACCCCCAATAGGCCCAATCAGCGTCGCGCCAGCCCGCCAACGAACTGCGCTGGCCCAACGGTGCCCCCTCCTGCCGGTTTTGTCGCCCGCTGGTCCTAACCTGTGGCCTTGACCTCCGGCCTGAGCAGAACCTCTGGAGCCTCACCGTGTCCTGTCCAACACCAAGCCACCACGTCCACGATCCACCCCTGTCTCGCAGGCAGTACTCCGTATTGTTTCCTGAAAACAACAACGACAACTGTCCAACAACACGACGATATCAACTTTGGGAGCTCGCATTGACACGTACCATCGACGGCTGACGTCCAGCTCGCCCCTTTTCTCGCCGTCCTCCTCGACCGCCTCCTCGACCGCCTTCTCGACCATCTTCTTGTCGACTTCCGACTCTCAACTCCCGGCCGTCGATTCTCCCGACGAGCCTCTCTTTCCGCCCTCCTCGCACATCCTTTCTTCCTACTCCATCTCAGAATCACAATGCAGGCCGTCAACCGTATACGTGGGGCGTTTGCCGTCCCCCGCAAGGGCGAGACCTTTGAGCTGCGCGCCGGTCTGGTCTCGCAGTATGCTTTTGAGCGCAAGGAGGCCATCCAGAAGACCATCATGGCCATGACGCTGGGCAAGGACGTGTCGGCGCTGTTCCCCGACGTTCTCAAGAACATTGCCACGGGCGATCTGGACCAGAAGAAGCTGGTCTACCTGTATCTGATGTAGGCCGCCATCTTCCCTTTTCTCCTCATAATGACCGCTCCTAACAGCCCAGGAACTACGCAAAATCACATCCCGACCTGTGCATTCTTGCCGTCAACACCTTCGTCCAGGACTCGGAAGATCCCAACCCGCTGATTCGCGCCCTCGCCATCCGCACCATGGGCTGCATCCGCGTCGACAAAATGGTCGACTACATGGAGGAGCCCCTGCGCAAGACCCTGCGGGACGAGTCGCCGTACGTGCGCAAGACGGCCGCCATCTGCGTCGCCAAGCTCTTCGACCTCAACCCCTCCATGTGCATCGATAACGGCTTCCTCGAGATCCTGCAGGAGCTCATTGGCGATCCCAACCCCATGGTCGTGGCCAACTCCGTGCAGGCCCTGTCCGAGATCACCGAGACCGCCCCCGAGACACATGCCCTTATCGTTACGCCGACCACCCTCAAGAAGCTGCTGATGGCTCTCAACGAATGCACCGAGTGGGGCCGGGTCACCATCCTGAGCACGCTGGCCGACTACCCGCCCCACGACGTCAAGGAGTCGGAGCATATTTGCGAGCGTGTTGCGCCCCAGTTCCAGCACGTCAACCCCAGTGTTGTGCTGGCTGCCGTCAAGGTTGTCTTTATCCACATGAAGACCATCAACCCGGAGCTCGTGCGTCAGTACCTTAAGAAGATGGCCCCGCCCCTGGTCACGCTTGTGGCCAGCGCCCCCGAGGTGCAGTACGTCGCCCTGCGCAACATTGACCTGCTGCTGCAGGCCAAGCCCGACATCTTGAGCAAGGAGATGCGCGTCTTCTTCTGCAAGTACAACGACCCGCCCTACGTCAAGCTGCAGAAGCTCGAGATTATGGTCCGCATCGCCAACGACAAGAACTTTGAGCAGCTGCTGGCCGAGCTCAAGGAGTACGCTCTCGAGGTCGACATGGACTTTGTGCGCCGCGCCATCAAGGCCATTGGCCAGGTCGCCATCAAGATTGAGAATGCCAGTGAAAAGTGCGTTACCGCTCTGGTGGATCTCATGGCCACCAATGTCAATTACGTCGTCCAGGAGGTTGTCATTGTTATCAAGGACATTCTGCGCAAGTACCCCGGCTACGAGGGCGTCATCCGCTCGATTGTCGAGCACATTGACGAGCTCGACGACCCCAATGCCCGCGGCTCGTTAATATGGATCGTCGGCGAGTATGCCGAGAAGATTAGCAATGCCGATGCCATTTTGACGGGCTTTGTTGACGGCTTCATGGAGGAGTTCACCCAGACCCAGCTGCAGATCCTGACGGCCGTCGTCAAGCTCTTCCTCAAGAAGCCCAGCGCCAACCAGTCTCTTGTGCAGCGCGTTCTGCAAATGGCCACCGCCGAGAACGACAACCCGGACATTCGCGACCGCGCCTATGTCTACTGGCGTCTGCTCTCGGGCGATCTGGACGTTGCCAAGTCGATTGTCCTGTCGCAAAAGCCCGCCATCACCACCACCATGACTTCCCTGCCGCCTGCCCTGCTCGAGCAGCTGCTCGCTGAGCTCTCAACGCTGGCCTCTGTCTACCACAAGCCCCCAGAGTCGTTTGTCGGCAAGGGCCGCTTCGGTGCCGACGAGATCCAGCGTGCCGCCATCCAGGAACAGCGCCAGGACGCCGCCGAGAACCCCATTGCCGCCTCTGTGGCTGCCGTCGCTGCTGCTGCCAACGGTGGCGCCGCACCGCCTCAGAACAACTTTGAGAACCTGCTGGATATCGACTTTGACGGTGCCGCACCCGCGTCTGCTGAGGCTGGTGGCTCGGGTACACCCGACCGCACAGGTAGCCCGGCTGTTGCCTCGTCGTCGGCCGCCCCGCCTCCCGGCGCACCGGGCGGTATTGCCGACATGATGGGTCTCTTTGATGCACCCGCCGCAGCGCCTGCCAGCTCCTCGTCGCCTGCACCGCCACCCGGTATGAACGATATCCTGGGCGGTTTTGGCGGCCTGGACCTGACGGGCGCCAGCACGGCCACGGCGCCATCACCGCCCAGTGCGCAACTCCAGCAGCAGCAACAGCAGCAGTCGAGTGGGGGCGGTAACGATGATCTGCTGGGCTTGTTCTAGATTATAGTAGAGGGGCGCATTTTGTTTAGAGTTTTTCTTTTGTCTCCTTTTCTCTTACTGAAAAGCATGGAGTTTGTTATTTTTTTTATTTTTATTTTTGTCCCTAGCTTTCCGCTTTGCCCTTTTTTTGTCGTACAACCCTTATTACAATTCTACATCTCTTGTTTATTCTCTATAGCAGCATGGCAATAAAAGAATAAAGACATTCAAATAGGACGAGGTAGAGTTTATCATCCAGACTTTTGCGATTTTAATTTGTAAGAAATATGTGCTCGTTACGTAGATGCTCAACGTCATGCCTATTTAGTTCTTATACGGATCGTACATATGGTGGTTATTTTGGATTTAGCTCTCAACCTCTTAAGTCTCTTTCTATCGTCCCTGCCACCGCTCCTTCCAGCCGCCCTTTTCATACAACCAGATCGCCTCGATCGCATATGCTCGGCTGCCCCGGTGGCCCTGGCCTTCTTCCATGCTTGCCGCCTCACGCAACGTGTCCAGCACCCGGCCCTCTGACAAGCTTCGCCAAATGCCCTGCGCCAGCTGCACACGTGGGTCGCTCGTCGCCTCGTCCACGGCTGAGCCCATGCCCGTGCCCGTCTCACCACCACCGCCGCCAAACTCGCCCTTGCCCAGCCGGTACAGCAGGCGGCCCAGCAGCTGGAACGCCACGCACCGCTGCGACGGCACAGCACTCCGCGCTAGCCGAGCCAGCTCGCCAATTGTGTAACCTGCCGCCTCGGGCGCGACACCGTGGTGGTGCAGGCCCTTGGTGACGGGAATCTCGCGCGAGGCGCGCGGCGGGATCAGGCGGCCCCGAAAATCGAAACGCAGCTGCGACACGGCGAGCGACTCTTGGCCTGGGTAGTAGGGCGACTCACGGTCGGCGGGACTGTCGGCTGTGGGCAAGGGTGCCATCCAGGCGAGGCGGGCAGGGTCGGCAGGCAGGTTGGGGAAGTATTTGGTGTGGAGGTTCTGGAGGAAGTCGGGGTCGTTGGGGTCGAGGTCGGGCACGCCAGGCGCGTGGGGGAAGTGGACAGTGCCGGGGCCATCGTGGGTGTGGTCGTGGTCATGGTCGTGGTCATGGTCATGTTCCTGGACAACCTTCTCTGGCGATGAGATGGGTGACAGGTCGTCTGCCGACGGTGCTTTTTGGTCGTTGCCAAAGAGAGCCTCGTCGCCCGTCTTTCGCGCGGCAGGCTTCGGCTTGTCATCCTTGTCGTCTGCATCTTCGACCGACGCAAACAGCACTTTCTTTTTCGGCTTTGCTGACTCCTGGGGCTCTTCTGTCGCAGCTGCAACCGCACTGCTATCTTCTATCCGGACCTCTGGTGGCGGTGCTGCAGGCTCAGATTGTGACAGCTCTTCGCCTGGTAGACGAGCATTGCTGCCTTCGTCGAGGTTGGCCCGCCGCAGCAGAATCTGTAGCAGATCCGGGCTGAGGTTCGACAGGAGTTCGTTGCGCGCTTCGGCAATTTCGTCGGGCGCCATGCCGCTGAGCATTTCGCGATTCTCGCGGTCGATGTTGGCTTTTTCGTCGAAGCCGGCATCTTTCGGTGGTTTCGGAGCGGGAGGTCGTGAGGAGGAGGAGTTCGAGAGGGTAGGAGGAGCAGGACCGAACGTCGGTTTCGGAGTGTCAGCCGCAATGCCCGCTGCAACGGCAGCCTCGGCGGCCTGGCGCTGTTGCTTGAAGGCAGAGGCAAAGCGAGCCCGTTTCTTCGGCTCCGGGAAGCCTGTCGATCGTGGAGACGGGAAGGAGGGGGCCTTGGCGGCGCCGACCTCCTTCTCCTGAATATCGAGAACACGCAACGAGCCGTCCATGGCGATTTGTGCGTTGTAGATACAGAAACGGGTCTTGACTCTTCTTTTCTTTCGTCGCCTCTCGTTCTGCAGAAGACCGCAGAAGAGAAGGCTGCCGTCATAAAGTGGGGTCCCTCATCCGCCAAAATTTGCACCGCCACTTTAGACAAGGCAAATAAGGTTGTGGCTCAAAACAAAGACACGTGACCCGACTGCGTCAGCTTGTGCATTAGCGCCGATCCGCATCAGCAGCCTTGACCACAGATTCTCCAATCGTCCCAAGTTGGGGGACCCGAGGAGCCAATCACAGGCGCCGTAGCGGTTTGGCGGTTTTGGCGTTTCGTTTTGATAAGGGGCCGCTCACAGTGTTCCATTTTTGGCCTTTGCGTTTTCAGCTTTCATTGCGAGTTGTGTAGCAGTCTCTTGACGGTCGCTCAGTGGCACGTTTGCGGTTTCAGTTTGCTATTTGCTTTTTGAGGTGCAGCGGCGAGTGCGTTATTTTTCAAATCACTCTCGCTTCGAGCTCAAGCCTCGCAACAAACTCCGTATTGAAGCCTGATCACGTGCTAATCAACGGCTGCCCCTAGATCACTCGCAGCTCACCATCCGAACCAGAAGTCAATCGCGACTTCCCAAATAAGGTCGAGGATGGAAACCGTGGATAGCGACGATGAACCCTCCCTTGATCGCTGTTTCTCGATTTTGATTGCCTCGCATCAAACGCACCGCAATTTGGCACGGAAGGAAAGAACAATTGGAGAAGTCAATCCAGACACACCCCTGTCTAAACCTGCCGCACGCTTGCACAGACGCGGTTGGCACGGGCCCACACAGCGGGTAAGGGATGGGTTGTGGTACACGCGGTGCAATGTACCTTTGATACTGTGCTGCGGTGGCCCAAGTACTTTCTGCATTTGGGACAACCACCTACTGGACACGCACGACGTTCCCTTCGCGCCTTCCCCACGTCGGCTGGTCTGCTGGAACCGGCCGTGGGATTAAAGAAATCAAATAAAATAATAAATAAAATAAAATTTAAAGGAAAAAATGGCGAAAACTGCAATAAGACCCAAGTACTCCGTAGTTCGTACGAGTACACCACAACCCGCGAAGTAATTGCCAAAAATGCCTGCTGCCACCCCCGGCACATGCACCTTCTACCACAGTATCTTCCTGCCATCAACCTCCTGCCACCTTCTGCAGAACACGTCGTGATTCTCCCCCCTCCCCGTCCCGCGAGATTCCTCCGTATTTCCCGCCTGGAGGTACTTGGGTACCTGCTCCCAGCTGCCGTTTCTTGCCCCCATTTTAGTGTCGGACTGTCATCAACCTTAGTTCTTTGTGTACACACCCCGGTCGAATCTGCCTGCCACGCCCCTCCTGCTTCGTTCTTTCCTTTTTCGAGTGGGCTTTGAGGTTTTCTGGACTACGAGTACGGAGTACGACACGCAAATAGAGCAAATACTTTGTGACGGCGAGATACATTACACGTTACAAACGAACGAACCACCGCACTTTTTTGACCCTATTGCCGGACAAAACGATTTGCTTGCCTTTGGTTCTTTTGGTTCTTTTCCGACATATCGACCGCTCTTCCATGTTTCTCCACCCCTTGTTCGTGCGCTGCTTTTTGCCTTTGTGTCCATTCGTTTTCGATGCTGATTCTTTCCTTCTTCTCTGCCCGGTCTTGCTCCGCAGCGCCCCTGCGTATATGCAGAAATCTAAAAAAACGTGCCCTTGGAAAACTGCCCGCAGCCTAACAACATGCATGTCTTGTCTCCCGTACCAATATGTCGTATGCGTAGACTGACGCTTTCTCCCCCGTGAGACGATGCGCTTCTGATCTCTCTGATCACTGGTGCCCCCCTCGTCACCCCGTCTCCACGTCTAGACCGCGGATGCGGCTTGTGTTTTTCCCTCGCCAGGCCCTGGTCCGTTTGTTCGCCTGATGCCCATGTTTCCCCTTTCTCGTCGTCTTTTTGTCACTCTTCGTCACCTGTTGGTCGATGCGGTCTTTGCGAGCCCCGATTTTCTTGTTCCTCGTTCCTTCCCTCCTTTGCCCTCTTTCCCTTCCCCGTTTTCGATGCTGTTGCCTTTCCCGTGAGTCTCTTGGGCCGTGCTAGTCGTGTTCGCTCTTTCGCTCCTTCCTTCCCTTTCGCCTCGATACTCATGCCTTCGTTTCTCACAAAACGAAGCTCGTCCCCACGCCCCTTCCTTGCCATTCCCGACTCAGGCCCCCTTTCGCATTCGCGCTTTCTCTTTTAATTTCCCTTGTCCCCTTGCCTCTTGTCTTTTGGGTTTTTGTCTCCCCTCTCACCACATTATTTTTATCCTTCCTTCCCTCTTTTCCTCCTTTCTCCTTCCCACAACTATCACCAACTTTTCTTTCCTCTCACAACACACAAATTTCGCCCAAAAGACCGATTTTTGACCTCTTTCGATCTTCTTTTGGCTTCTTTCTCCCATCGATTCGCACCCTTTTTTGTGTCAACACCATCGCCAAAACATCACCATTCGATTGCCGCGATTCGCCTGCGTCGGATTCCATCGCCCGCTCCACGCCATCTCCGCCCGCCACGCTACCAATCCGAGGCTGGTTTTGGGCATTTACCACCGCCACGGCCACCCAAACACTTGATTCCCAACGCAATTTTGAAGCTATTCGCAAGTTGTTTTCCACCACCACATTTCCCGAAACAGACAGCAAAACATTCGCCCGCCACCAACCACCACCTTTGCAACCGACTTTTTTTCTTGTCGCCTTTTTTCAATTGCGATTAACATTGCATCATCAATTATTTCACTGAGCAACATCATTATCGTGCGCCGACTTTTTATTACTCTTTTCGCTTCTTTCCCTCCTTTGGACTTTTCTCTTTTCGCCCATTGCAAAAGAACAGTCGTTTGAGTGATTCCTGGAAGGCAAAGTACGAAAAACGACTTTGCAGCAGCTTGATTGAAACGAAGCCAAACGGCGACATCAGCCCAGCGAAATCCTCGCTTCTGATTGGCTAGCACCAAAGATCGCCAAATCTCGACCACGGCCAATCGCACTACACCCCGTTCGCGCACTGTTCAGTTTTCGCGTCCCAGCGGAGCAAACAGGTCGTTGCCAACCATCTTTTACCCCCTTTTGCAGTATTTTCGATCTAAATGCTTGCATTTTGGTGAAAAGAATATTGACGCTCCTGGTCTTTGCCCACAACACGTCGGCTGACGTCCAGTAACGTCAAGGCAGCCGCGCAGACAGCTCCGGGAGTTGCTGTCCGTGTCGCGTCTCCCGATTGCGCCGTGCTTTCGTGAGGCAGCAGCTAGATTATGGCCACCCCCATCCGCGACCTTACTATATCCACAGTCCAATACAGCTCTTCTCCCGACCTATCCTCTCTACCATCCGGATCTCCATCCGAACCCGGCTCGCCCCCGAGACCGGATCAACGGCGCACCTCCCTCCACAACACACCACCAGCAGGTCGCTTCACAATGGTGCCCCAACAAAGCCCACAACAGTCGCACCAGATGCACGAATATTCATTAGAAGGCGTCCGCCTCACTAAAGATGGTGTGCCAAGAAAAAAGCCCGGCCGTAAGCCAGGCACCACTGTCGCAAAGAAGGCTGGCGACGGAACAAATCCCACAATGTCTGGTGCAACTGCAACTGCATCCGGATCAGGTGTCGAGGCAGCTAAGCCAAAGCGCCCTCGTAAGCCGAGAGATCCGAGTGCGCCGCCTGTTCCTCGCAAGAAGCGCATTTCAGGCGCACAAGATGGAAACGACAGCATTGGCTCGACGGGCCTTTCGCGGTCGTCGTCGGCCAATATGCATTTCGAGCCCAAGCACGAGCTGACGTCTATGCGCATGGATATTGACTCCCGGCCAGCACCGCGCTCTCTTGGCCCCTCTGCCATTCTGCAGCAGCACCAGCAGCCGCGCCAGCCTCCGTTGACGACAATGATTGACAAGGTGCCAAAGCGCGAACATCCCAGCTCCATGATGAGCATCCTGAATGCAGACGATTCTCCGCCGCGCCCATCCCACCCGGCACCCACTACATCTACAACACCTGTCCGTTCTGTTGGTCAGGCATTCGACCCGGTGCGTTCGTCGACCTATGACCCCGTTCGCGAGACCATGATGTCGCGCGATCCCTACGGCACTGGATCCATGGGCTCTCCCCGTGCCCCATCACATATGACAACAAACCGTGCCAGCGCATCGCCGTCAATTGCCAGTCTTGTCGACCCGGCACCATTGACGCACCGCTCCCCTGTGGGGCAGTTTGCGCTTGCTCACCATAACTCACCGCCTTCCATGTCGATTGCCGCTGCAACGACATCTTCGAACAACCAACCGCCACTCTCTCGGTACCGCGAAAACGAGCCCTCCCTTCCTCCCTCGCCATCTCCAGCACCTCCGATGCGCACTTTCGCCCCACCACAATCGATATCATCGACAAAGCCATCCCCCCAAACCGTACCCATGTCCAAGTCTGCGTCGTCCGAGACAGCACCGCCGATGCCGATGATTTCGTCGCTGACGGACGCCTCGAGACCGCCCTCGGACGCAGCTCTTGCCTCGGAGGCCAAGGCCAAGAAGGACACAAACGGGCAGACCAAGGCAAGCAGCAGCAAGCCGCCGCCGCCGCCACCTGTGCCCGCAGCAGCCAAGAAGGCTTCGGATAAGGCTGCGGATAAGGCTGCGGAGAAAGCTGAAAAAGCGGCTGAAAAGGCGGCTGAAAAGGCAGCGGAGAAGGCAGAAAAGGCAGCGGAGAAGGCCGCAGAGAAGAAGGCCGCAGCGGCTGCCAAGCTGGCCTCAAAGATTGCCAAGGACGCGGCGAGGACGGGTAAGAAGCCAGGTCCGAAGCCCAAGTCCGCCGCTGTCACCGAGCCTTCTTCGCCAAGCTCACCTGCTGCATCTTCGGAGTCCAAGGCAACTGATCCCAAGACGGCGGCCGCCTCAGAGGACGTTGTCATGTCGGGCACGGAGCCGGAGCCGGCAGAACCTACCACCAACGCCCCGCACATCAAGAAGTTTGCCTCGATCCTCCAACAGGAGCGTGGCGGCAAGAAGAGCGCTGCTTCGTCTCCTAAGCTCACCGGTGCAAAGGACGACCCCGTGGGCGCTTTGGCTGTTCTGGATTCTTCGCCCCTGCCTGCGGGCGGTGAGCCAGAGCGGTCGATTCTTGATTTTGGCAAGGCCATGCCTGGCGAAGAGAACTCTCTTCCATCGATCGTGCTGCACATACCTCTGGTCCAAGGCGAGACCAACACCTATATCAATTTTATGCGTCTTGCTGAGGACCGTTTCGGCTGGGATGCCCTGCACCCGCGTCTGGCCGCCCACCGTGACCGCAAGCTGCGCATTGCCGCCGCATCGGCTGCTCTGGAGAGAAACGGCTCTGGCCGCGAATCGGGCGACGAGATGACGGACGATATGCAGTCGGGCGACGAAGGCAGCAACGAAGAGAACGGCGCAGGCGCTGACAACGGCGGTAACGCTACTGCTAATGCGAGTAGCCCCGAAGACGCGCCTGCTGCCAAGCCTGCCCGCAAGAAGCGGACCTTCAAGGAGGACGAGTACGACCGTGACGACGACTTTGTCGATGACTCGGAGATGCTCTGGGAAGAGCAGGCAGCTGCCAGCCGTGACGGCTTCTTTGTGTACTCTGGTCCTCTTGTCCCTGAAGAAGAGAAGCCTGAGGAGGGGTACGTATTGCTAATTCTCTACACACATTACATTTCTACACACACTAACAGTTTATTTACAGTACTACAACGCCTGCCAAGCGTGGCCGTGGCAGCCGCGGTGGACGGGGCGGTGCCCGTTCTGCCGTTGGCCGTACCACAGCGGGTCAAACGACGACGACCCGTCGTGGTGGTGGACCCGGCTCGCGGGGCGGCACGACATACCGCCGCCCGCGCATGACCAAGCTGGAGAAGGAGGCCCGCGATCGCGAGAAGGCCGAGAAGGCCGAGAAGGCCGAACAGGAGGGTTCCAGGCCCTCAAAGGCCAAGGCAGCGAAGGCGGCTAAGGCGGCGGCGGCTGAGAGCAATGTCGACACCGAATCTCCATTCTCGACCAGCATGGCTATCGATCTGTAGATCTTTCGTCGACTCTTCTCCTCCTTTTGCTTTTCCTTTGTTTTTGTTCTGTACAAGCCACTTTTTTTTTTGAACCGTTGGCCGGTTTTGCATGACAACCTTGACGATTTGCATTCATGGACATTTTTCACAGGCTGTTTGGGGTCCTGTCGAAAACGGGAGGCGGGAAATCATTTATTTCTATGGGATGGGGTGTCACAAGTCACAGCGCCTGTTTACCACATACTGTTTTCTATTTTCTTACTTTCTCTGTCTATATTGGCCTTTTTTTTTTATCTCCTGTTCTTTCTTGAGCAGCGCACTGCCCGACGTCTTTTTTTCCACTCTTGTTTGCGACGGCGTTTTCAGGTGTGGGAAGGGAAAGAGCTTCAAAGGGATTGCTCTCCACATACCATCTTCCGTGCGCCCACTCTGGGTTGAGGACTGCTTTTGTTTTTGTTTTGTCAAAAAGAGACTAATTGGAAAAGCCATTGGGCTGTGTTTACTTGTTGTGTATGTTGTCATGTCATGTTTTGAGCAGAGAGGTGTGCGGTCCTTCTGCTGTATGGGTTGATATGTTTGGTTTGGGCAGCATCACTGTATCTGGGCATGGAGATGGAGCAAGTAAGGCACGGACATAACAACACGAACAAATAACAACACGTCTTGAATGATATACTTTTTTCGACTCCGTCTAATTGATGAATGGAAACCTGGTTGTGACGACCACCATCTTTTTTCGCCACCCGTCAAGTCGGGCCAAAAAAAGCGCTGTTTGTCTCGCTGGGAGTGGCCGAGCCGGAGCGAAAGAGCAGCCAGGAACGCGAACCTGAAGAACCTATTGGCGTCGTAATCTATTTCTCTCTTTTGCTATACGTCTCACGGACCAGGGGCGGGAACTGCGTGCATCCGAGAAGAAAAAAAGACACTGACCCTGGCGCCTCTTCCTTCTTGGTGTACTCGTATTACGGCTCTCAGGGTTCGATGGGCTTGCCCGTCTTCCGCGTTCAACATCTTACATCCTCCGAGGAATAGATGAGGTCATACCCTGGGAGGAGAGAGAAGAAGCAAAAAGGAGCACTGTCGGGTTACACTCGAAACAGATGAGTCGAGAGATGTGTCGTGGGAAGACGATAAGTTCTAGAGTTTTAGACAGATGTCATTCTATTCTAGACAACAGTAATCTAATGCGGCCTGGCCGTTGAGTTGTCTTTCTTGACCATGGCGCCTGTCGTACAATACAGCACGCCGAGCACGCCGAGCACGCCTCTTGTATTCCACGTTTCTCGTCATTTCTCGTTTTTAATTTCTCGTCCACGATGGGCCATCTGCATGCACTTTAAGAAAAAACGGAAGCGCCCTTCGCCTTTTTCCAAAACGGGGCAAACGCTGATTCCAATCGCATCTTGCCGCATCCCAAGTCTCTTTCTACGCCCACATCCTCTACGATATCGGCCATTGATGTTCGAGTAAAAGAGAGTAAAAGAGAAAACCCCCGATCGGGAGGGTCGGACTATGGACGGAAGCTCGGCTTTTCTTTTGCCATCTTTTGCCTTTCAGAGGTTGATATACTTTCTTCTTCATAAATCACATAAATCACTCTTGTTTACTGTCGTTTACTGTCTTTTGTGTTAGAACCCTTCAAGCTGTGCTGAGACAGAAAGATTAAGTCGCAAATAACGTCATTGAGGGCGATTTTGTGGACGAGTGGGCGCTCAGTTTGAGTTTGGTGTCGTTTTCCCTGTTCTCCGTCCCCCTCTTTTTCGTCTTTCGTCTCGTTCTGTCCCCTCTTTCGTCCTTTTATTGTGGGCTCGCGACCCGCCGCCGCGCACTCGATAGCACGAATAGCGCCTGTGCATCAGTGAGCTCCCAGGACTACGACGTACGAACTACTTCAGATACCAACGGCGAAAACGAAGACGGAAGACGGCCGAGCCGGGCTCGTTTAGAGCGTCTACGAGTCCTGAGGAGAAAGAGGTGTATATTTTCTTGTTCAATAATAGTTGTTTGGTAGCTTCTGTAGCGCGTTTTTTCGTCTTATCTTGTGCATTTGCTCTGCATCGGCCCTGCATGCGATCGCTGACCTCGATTTCCAAGGCGAGTTAACAATGCTCACAGCTCTTACATGCCCTGTCCTAGCCCTGTTGGTCGGCGTAGGCGAAAAGAAGAAAAATACGTCACTGCCAGCCACCAAATCTCCAACACCTACGTCGTAATTACACACACTCCCACGGGCTCCTTCCTCACCAGGACATTCATAGACAGACACATTTGCGAACGGATTGGTTTTAGCACCTTCCCGCTGGACCCTCGGTGGCACCTCTGTAGCTCCTTCCCTCCCCCAAAGTCACCCAAAGTCACCCAAAGTCAACCAAAAATCGTGGCAAAAAAGTCCCCCGCTTAATCAGACCACACTATCCACAGCGCAAGCTAGGGGAGAAAGAGGGAAGGAACGTCTCTGAAAAGGCGCATCAAAGCTGTCTGCCGAGAGAAAGAGCATCACAAAACAACTGAAGACTTAAAAAAAAAACTCGATTTTTTGTTTTACAACAAACGAAAGAAAGACGCATCCCACTGTGGCTCCGACTATCGAAGAGCATCGTGAGATCAATAAAGCGTGTGATACGCCGTAAAGACAAAAAAAATAGGCGCCGAAGAGCGGCCCGCCTTCTGGGCTGAAAGGTCCGAGAGAGTGTCTGGCCTGAATACTCCGTATGGAGTGCTAAAATGGAAACGGATAGAGATGGCTGCCGATCGTTTTATCCAGGAGAAACGGAAACGCCCAGCTGCATGCCAGTGCCAACTGTGGCCGCCCATCTTTGATCTTTGCTGGGCATTTTGCTGGTCTTCTTAGACGCTCTTGGGGCCTTGCTGGGCAAGTGGGGACATCTGAGAACCTGTGCGTGTCGTTCTTTCCCTCATCCGATGCGCACACACAAAGTTCGACAGGCAGGGGACAGCAAGCACAGCTCTGCATCTGCAATTACCGAAAGAAGCAGTCGCGATCGCCAGCAAGCATTGCCATCTCCAGCTTTTGTGTGTACTGGAGAAGGTGGTCTGCGCCTTCCTGTCGAGCCTGATCGGCTCTTGTCTCTCTTTCCCTTTTACTGGTCGAGCTTGTGATGGCTCCCCACTTTCGCCCATCGCTCTTGCCCGATTAACTCGCCTTGTACGCACTCCACGCACCAAGTACACACACCACACATGCTCCCAGAAGCTCTCTTTCCGTAGTTTACATCATAGCCCCTCCGTTGCTCTTTCTCTGTCTTGTCTGTGGTCTCTGGTCTCTGGTCTCTTTCTCTCTCTCTCTCTTGTCTCCTTCCCTTTTTTCTTTCCAACTTGGCGCTCCTCCCTGTTTTACAAAGCCAATTCCTTCAAAAGTTCCTTCCGTTCTGTACTTTTATCTCATCCTCCCTTGTCTTTTGACATTTCCTCCTTTTTGCCCTCTTTTATCTTCTTCTTCCCTCCAGAATACAGGATACCCCAAGAATACGACATTCCATCCGACACGGCGTTTCTCTTTGCCGTCATCCATCTTTTGTACCTGCACCCTGGTCGGTGCATTCTCTTTGCTCCGTACGACGTACTCCTTTCTCTTTTCTCTTTATCCCGCTGCTGGCATCCTCCTCTTCCCGTTTTGAGCGACTTTTCTCATTCTCTACATCTTGACTTTCAATTGAAGAGCTTCATTTCTGGTTCTCTTCTCGTCTCCTCAATTCCTCTCCGTTTATCGATCTCCACCGATTCCATAGACCAGCAACGCCAGCCACCACCAGCTGACGAGTGTTACGGAGTACTTGAGGCGTTCTTCTCTCCGCACGACACCCCTGCAAGAAACGGCCAAAGCAGCCGAAAAGAAACAAAAAAGCAATCAAAAGCAGTGACCTCGAGTTTCCAACGCCTGCATCCAGGCAGAAGTCAATTTACCGGGTAGAAGCCACCGCCAAAGCTCCCCCAGTCTCCAGTTTCTCTATTCTATATTTGGGATTTGTGGAATTGGCGCGACGACGACTTGCGACTTTTGACTTTCTGTCAATCAATATCTTTCTGTTTCTATCTATTGTTTCTGTCTCCTTTTTTATCGTCGCATCTTCCCATCTCTTTACTGCTTGCCTAGCTGCTTGCACCCTTTTTTTCGCGTCCTTTGACCTCCTCCGCTCCTCCACAATGGCACAGCAAGGTCATCCTGGCGCAGGTGCGGGCCCTGGCCCCATCGTTGGCAGTGCGCCCGTCTCCCACCCAAACCTAAACTCCAGCGGCTACTTTAGCCAGCCCTACCTCCAAGCGCAACCACAGCAGCAACCACACTCGTACGCCGCGCCGTCCCACCTGCCTGCTCGCTCGCCCTACACCGACAGCCAGAACTTTATGCCCTCCACCCAGAACGCCCTGTCCCCGGACGACGACCGGACCTACCAGAACACATTGGCCAACTCGCAGGCCGCGACGTCTGTAGCTCCTTCGGCCCAGGCGACGCCCTATCAGCAGCAGCAACAGCAGCAGCAAAACTACTACGGCGGCGACGACGCCAGCGGCCCCAGCGGTACCAGCACCGGCGCCATGGCCGCAGCCGCAGCCGTCAACGGCGGCCGCTTCAACGAGGCCTGGGATGCGAGCCAGCGCGGCAGCTCCATCATGGACGGCGACGGTGGAGCCTACAGCGACGGCGGCGTCAGCGGCACCAGCACACAGCAGCTGCCCACCCGCTCCAACACTCTTAAGAAGAAATCGTCGCTGCGCCGTGCGTCCAGCCTGAACCGCAGCGGCAGCCGCCGTAGCATGAAGGCCGGCAGCGTGCGCAGTCTGGCCCTCCAGAGCCGCAGCGACGCCGACGAGTCGCACAGCGCCTTTTACTGTCCTGTCCCCACCAAGGGCAACCCGACCGAAGTCCTCGCTGCCCGTTTCCATGCCTGGCGCAAGATTCTCAAGGACTTGATTTCCTACCACCGCGAGATCCAGAGCCACTACGAGCAGCGCGCCAAGTCCCTGCAGCGGCTGGCCGCGACGCTCAACGGCTCGACGCTCCCACCTGGTTTCATGACTACGGGCGGTCTTGACGACGCTGCCCAGCAGCTGCGCAACTTCCACAAGCAGGCTGTTGCTGAGGCCGTCAAGGCGCGCGAGATTGAGGAGGATGTTATTCTGGCGCTGACGGGTCTGCGTACCGACCTGAGCCAAAAGATCAAGGAGATCAAGAACATCTCGGGCGATTTCCGCAACAACGTCGACAAGGAGATGGACGCCACGAAAAAGGCCGTCAAGAATCTGCAGGACAACCTGGGCCAGGCCGAGGTCGACTCGTCTCTGAGCACTGGCCGTCAAGACCCATACCTGCTCCGCCTCACGGCGGATCGCCAGCTCGAGCGCCAGATCCAGGAGGAGAACTACCTGCACCAGGCGTTCCTGAACCTTGAAAAGTCCGGCCGCGAGCTCGAGTCCATCGTTGTCGGCGAGATCCAAAAGTCCTACAACGCCTATGTAAGCATCCTCAAGCGTGAGGCCAGCGCCACTTGGGCCACCGTCGACGAGCTGCGTGAGGGTCCCATTGCCATGCCCAAGGACCAGGAGTGGCTGTCCTTTATCCGCAACAGCGACCAGTTCATTGGTCCCGATGTCCCTATCCGTTCTTTCCAGTTCGTCACCTACCCAGGCCAGAACCACTTTGCGTGCCAGGAGATCCGTGCCGGCCTGCTGGAGCGCAAGAGCAAATACCTCAAGAGCTACACTGCGGGCTGGTACGTGCTCTCGCCCACGCACCTGCACGAGTTCAAGTCGGCCGACAAGATGCAGGCCCCCGTCATGTCGCTGTACCTGCCTGAGCAGAAGCTTGGCTCGCACTCCAACGAGGGCGCCTCGTCCAGCAAGTTTGTTTTGAAGGGCCGCCAGACGGGCGGTCTCCACCGCGGCCACACCTGGGTTTTCCGCGCCGAGAGCTACGACACCATGATGGCCTGGTTCGACGACCTGTATGCCCTGACCGAGAAGACGCCGCAAGAGCGTGAGGACTTTGCTCGCGGCCACCAGCAGCTGGCGCACACCCGCAGTGTCAGCCGTAACTCCCAGCACACCTACAGCAGCGACGGTGTTGTCAACGAGGACGATGACGAGCCTTTTGCCATGAACTCACCTGCTGCCATGGCCGGTGCCGCTGCCGGTGCCAAGGCCGCCGAGGACTCTTTCGCTCCAGGCTCGGGCCAGTCTGCAAGCGGCGTACCCCTGACGCAACAGACGTCTGTTGTCGCCAGCGACCCCGGCATGGGCGGTACGGCCAGCGTTGGTGACGACGCATTCACGCCCGGTACGACCCCTGGAGGCCCTTCGTCTCAGTACCGCTCCCAGTCCGCCTCGGCCGCTCCCTCACGCCGTCCCTCCCAGGGCGGTCGCTTTCCATCAGACCTCCAGGTAAATGCACAGCGGGGCCTGGAGGTGCAAGCCGCCGGTATTCCTATCTCGCCTACCTCAGCTGGTGGCTCAGGCTCGCAGCGAGGCTCTGCCACGGCCGCCGACTCGGCCTATGGCCACTTGGGCCCGGCTGACTCTGTCGCTGGTGCACCCACTGCGACGGCTTCGGACTACGGCGTGATTGCTGCCGCGGGTGCCCTCCCCGGTAGCCAGCAGCAGGATCTGGCTCCCGGCTCTTCCGCGTACGGTGATAACACCAGCAACACCAGCAACGCCAACAACTACGCCGCATACGGCGCCGCCGGTGCTGCAGGTGTTGCTGCCGGTGCCTATGGTGCCGAGTCCTGGGAGGCCCAGCAGCAAAAGGAGCAGCAGCTCCAGCAGCAACAGGATCAGCAGGCCGCCTTCCTCGCCCAGCAACAGCAGACCGAGCGCGACTGGCAGGCCCTGCGCGCCCAGCAGGAGCAGCTGCGCGTGGACCAGCAGAGACTATATGAACAGCAAGAGCAGCAGCGCCAGCAGGTGTTGCTGGTGCAGCAGCAAGGGCAGCGGGCCGTGCCCCAGCAAGCGGCCGTGCAGTCAGTGCAGTCGCAGCCGACCTCTTCGACTGAAGGCACGAGCCAAGCTGCCCTCGCGTCCCGCGCACAGCAGGCACCGCCGACCGTCACGCCGGTGATCCCCATGTTTGTCAATGTCAACGACAAGTCGAGCCCGACGACAACCACCGACAAGTCGATCAATGGCAGATCGATCAACGGCCCCGGCAGCACGGCCGGTGACAGCGGGAAGGCTTTTAACAGCAGCAGCGATGTCGCCGCGGCGGGTCTGGTGGGTGCTGGTGTAGGCGCGGCCGGTGCTTCTGTTCTTCACGGCTACCCCAACGGCGTCGCTCGCGAACAGCAGGTGTACCCCTCTGAGACGCAGCCCATATCGGGTGGTGTGACGACGGAGGCGCCATTTGCTGCCACGACGGGCACGACCGCCACTGTCGGTGCCATCGGCGCCAACGGCTCCAACGGAAGTGCTGCCGGCAAGACGGGCGAGCCGGACGACCACAGCGCCTTTGCGAGCGGCGAGCGTCCTTCCCTGGCGGACCGCAAGGGCAGTGCAGCGACCACGCTGTCGCACCTGCACATCCCCGGCGAGTTCCCCAAGACGCCTGCAGAGAGCCGTTAAGCGGGGAGGTGGACTGCCGATAGGCAGGGGCAGGCTGCCAACTGCCCTTGTCTGTGTAGCTGTGTAGCTGTTGATCTTGCATCTTCCGTCCTGTATTTTGAATTCTGTACAGTGGGTATGTTTTGTGTTTTCTGTTTCCTGTTTGCCTGTCTTTTTCTGATCTGTCATATCTACCTGGGCATTGCTTTTTAAGAAATACGGGGCGTCGTTTTATGTTCTGCTATTGGTTTTGTTTTGCATCTTCTTCTCTTGTCTTTTCTTTGGTTTCTTGGTTAGAGAGGGGGGATGTCGCATGGCCACGGCCCTGACTCTTTACGTTATCTGAATTTTACGATTTATCCGTGTCAACCATTTTGCAGCTGCTTTAAAGGAGGCGCGAGGCTTGAGACGTGAGGCTTGCTCCCCTCGTCGGCACAACGACATAGACACAAATTTTGTGGACGACCGAGGGCCAGCCCCTAGAGCGAGAGAGTATCCTGGCCTCGACAAGCAATCCATGTCCTCGCTCTCCACCACCATGTCCATGTCAACGGTCCATACTTGCGCCCTGCCTTCATCAAAAATATATTTGCTCGTTCTCCTTGTTGTTGCACCACCTCTTCTGCGCCATATTTGTACTTTGGTACGGAGTACTCTACAACTACGAATATAAATCGCCGAGGGGCTGCTGCTTACTATACGAGGCGCGTTGCTATAACTGAGAAATATGAAAACAGACAAAACCCCGGGGGATCTCAAAAAGAAAGGAACATGCTGTGCTTGTGGTCGTGTTTGTGTTGTTTCTTTTGGTTGTGTTTACTTTTGTCGTACGTCCAGGCAGGCAAGGATACATGCAGTGCCGTGACATGTGTTTCTTCTCGTCGGAGCCCTCGTCGGAGCTAAACATTGACAGTGTATCCCTTGCTTTGGGCGCACTCTCTTTCGTTGCCTTCTTTTTGTTTCCTTTTATTGACGATATTGGCGAGGCAGGCCGAGGGAGAAGAAAAGACAAGTCTTGGAGGCAGGCCAACAGGCGATTTTTAGGGATTTTCAGAGAGAGTCGAAGTCAGGAAATGAGCGGCAGGTACTCCGTACCAAATGTAAAGATCTACACTCAGACTAATGGTGTACTCTCCGTTGGCAACGGTCGCAGGCCCGCGACCTTTTTTTCGAGGAAAAAAGACGGGACCGTTTTTTTTCTTCATTGTACGTCGTACTTTCTAGTTTTCTAGCTTTTTCTTTCCGCACACTTTTTCTGCTACGTCTGTTGCCAACGCTGGGGATGTCCGGCAAGCCAGCCAATGGAGAGAAGGAGATGAAGAGATGAGGAGAGCTTTGGGCGTGAGAAAATAGAGGACGCCCCTGGTCTGACGTGTATTTCGTATTTGTCTGCTTTTTCATCGTCCGACGTCGTACGAAGTATAAGTCCACACACACACAACAAAGTGCACACAATTTTATGCATGTGTTTTCATTCACACCATCTTCTATGCCGTATCATATGCGTGCTTTTTGCTTCCTACTAGAAAAAAAAGTATCGTTTTCGTCGTCGTTGCTTCGTCGTCGCAAGCTGACCAACGGAAAGTAAACAATCGCCAAAGAAAGAGGATCGACAGATTTTACAGTGCTCATATGCGCAAGGGATGCGCCGCAGTGGTTGGTCAGGTAGCGACGGCTTGTGGCGTGAATAAAAAGAATGGGAGAGGACGACAAAATCAAAGGTAGGCCCAGCCAAGACATTTTCACAAGAAAAAGTAAAGAGAAGAAGAAGAGGAAAAAAAGAAAAGAAAAGCAGATGAGACAACGACGACAAAAGAGGGAAAAGGCTGTACGACAGACCAGTGCACTTTGTACTTACAGACAGGCCCCCAAACTGGCAACGACCAAGCCAATCACCGCCGCCTCTCTGCCGATCCATTTCTCGGCCAAATTGGTCTCGCCACGAACCCAGCCAGCAGGAAGCGGAAGCATGAAGCAGGAAGCAGGAAGCAGGAAGAGTAAACTGTTTCCGCGTCGAAGCTTGTGTTCGAGTGAGACCAATGAAACAGCGCCTCTCCCCGAGCGGTCAGCCATGCCAGGGCGGAAGAAAAAGGAAAGAATGAAAAAGAAAGAAAGAAAAAGAAAAGAAGGAAGCAAGCCATTTGTCTACCACTACGGAGTAGACCACTTACAGCCGCATCTTTCTCAGTTCCTCGTATGCGTTGTTCCTTGGTCTAACAAGAGGGAAAAGAAGAAAAAAAGAAGAGAAAAAAAACGCGCGAGCATGAACACGGTATCGTCCTGCGAGCCAAGTGGAAAACGAGGCAGAAAAAGAGCGCAACTGCAGATGCAGTCTATTCACAGTCTACAGTCTTGGCCGACCACTCTCGCGATTTCCTTGGCTCGTTCCGCCTTTTGCTGCGACGCACTGTACTATGTAGATTGTAGATGCATCGTCGATGCCGCTGTTGCACTGAGCTCTGGACAGTTTTGTCTGGATCGTTTTCTCGCTCTCACTCAGATGAGAAAGTGATCGGCGACGATCTTTCTTTTTTCAACTATCGCTACTCCGTACATACTTCTTTGAAGCAACACCCGCAGGAATGCAAAACGCATGGCCACAGCCTGGACAGGTCGTGCCTTTCTCTGGAGTCTGCAAGCAGCACAGAAAAGGTCTTCATGCTCTTGATGTTTCGTTTCTCTGCCTCTCTGCCCGTGCGGCGCAGCACCCGCTTCCCACATCCTTATTCAGGCGGCCCAAGCGCAGGCCCATGGGCGACCCAGGGCCGCATCTCTAAAAGACCCAAAGAGCCTCGTAGGAAGGGGAAGGAAAAAAGGATGACGGAGCAGGGGAACACGACCACGGCGGCCACCCTTTTCCAATCGACCCAAGGATATCGTCGCCTTTGCCGCCGAGGCATTCTCTTTTTGTATGTGTGCTCTCTCATGTTCTTTTTTTACTCCCCTTCCCACGCCGCAGGATTTCCCGCGCAACCCCAGAACGGGTGATCCGAGCCCTGGGAAACGAGAAAATAAAGAGTAGCGATATGGAACCCAGCCGCACTCTCACCAGCCAACCCTGTGTCGATCATAGAGGGGTGTGAAGTGAGGGGGAAAGCATCGTCAGCCTCTTCCGCTGTCCTGCTCTTCTTCCTTTTTGTCGACCCCTCGCTTGTCACTGATTTTTGTGTTGGCAGAAGATGCAGAAGATGCGGATGCAGGCCGATAGATGTGAAGCCTGCAGGCACTTTTTAATAAATGTATTGAACAAATGTATTAAATAAATGCATTGTTAGTCGGCCTCGTGGTCTGCTTGGAAAGACCTCGCCGACGTCGTCTGTTGATTGTCTTGCCTTGTTCTTGGGAACAAGTGTGCCTGCCGCTGCCATTCGTTCTCAGCCGCATGCGCGTTCCCGAGCCCGGAAGCAAAAAAGGCAGTCATAAACAAGACAACGAAGAAGTCTCAATAAGTACGGAGTACGACATACGTCGTGGTCTAAGATGGAAGGAATAACAAAAAAAGGTCCAGGCCGGTTCAGGGATCCTTCTTCCCTACCCATTAGCTGCTCCTTGTTGGCCTGGCCTTGTCCTTGACCTTGCCCTTGCCCAGGCACAGCTGCCGAACAGCTTACCTGGCAACCAGATTGGCCACAAACCACGATGGAGATAGCAGGCTGTGTCACAATGGATGAGAAAGAAAACAAAAGTAAAAAAAAAAAAAAAAACTACACCTTCTTTTCACAATGTCCTCTGTCCTCTTATTCTCTTCTCCCCGCGAGTGTGCCCGAAAATAGCTGGCGGTGGTTGGTGGGAGTGTAAGTGGACGGCTCGAGAAGGGGGGCGTGCGTCTAAGCCCACAACCAGAAAAGGAAATGAGAAAAAAAGAAAACCCATGCAAGACATGTTCCTACCCGGCGATCGTCACTCTTCTCGACCTTCTTTGGAGGCTACTGCTTTCATTTTCTTTCCTTTTTCTGTCTTTCCCATGCTGGATGGGCCCTGCCCATAACTGAGTATGCTGGCTGGAATATACCCAACCACCACCGCGCCTGCAAGACTGCAAATCCATTAAGCGTCTGCCGTCACCGGTTACCAGTTGGCCGCTCCTCTCCCACTTACACGCCTTCTCTCCACTTCTTTTTTTTTTCTTTTTTTCTTTTCTCCTACTCCTCCTCCTCCCGCGTAAAACCAAGCCACCAGGTCGGTCCGTAAATGGCCCCCCAGGCCTGTTCTACTACCTGTTGCTGGGCCCGTTGAGACTTTTATGTAGATCCGTCCACACAGATGGTTGGAATAGTCGTAGGAAAGGGAAAAAAGAAAAGAAAAAGAAAGAAGAAGAAAAAGAAGCGAAGATCAGAGGCCGGGACAGTGCCGTCTACTGGTCAGCCTTGTCTTTTTTTGGAGAACAGAAGGAAGAAGAAGAAGAAAAGAAAAGAAGGATGGGCAGACAAAAGTACTTTTCTCTTGGCTCTGCCCGTCATCGTCTGTCTTTCTCTCATCCTCACTCTCTTCTCTCTCTTCTCTCTTCTCTCGCATCTTTACCTTCGTACCTCGCACACCCTTACACTTCATACTCACACCACATCGCCACTTCCCACCTGCATCCATCGTCAACGACTGCTTCTGTCTTTTCTCTGTCCCTATCTCAACGGCCGCAGTCGTTCGTTTCGCCCCGAGTGTGACCACCAACGGACATCAACGAACGAGAAAAGAACAATAGAACACTACGGACCACGCATCACGAACACTCACCACTCCAACATCGCCTCCTCTCACGCCCTTTTCCTGCATCCTGCCGTGCTTCGTCGAACCAAGAGCCTGTTATAGGTTCTCTCACAGAAAACCAGAAAGCACACAAAAACCTCAAAGTCGATTCCAGGCTTGTGGTTCGCTCGCAGCGCGAGCACATAAACGGAGTCTTCTTGTACGGAGTATTCCGTCTGCTATCCACCACATCTTTTATCTCCACCTCTCCTCCCCCATCTCGCTTCGCATCCGCCGGGGGTGACAAGAGAGCGAAGACAAGACAGTCAAGAGCGAGAAGTGGCTTTCATCTATTGGCCTGCCTGCCTCTCTTCCTTGGCTTGTTTGCCTTTCTCCGACGCCATCCGCCATCTTCACCCGCCATACGTCGTATAAGCGTACACGACGCCTCATCTTCGTTTTCGACTGTACTTGGACCTGGCTGTTTGCTTTTGTGTCACGAACAAGACACACACACCTACATCCGCAGCATACATAATCACATAATAAACACAGCCAACCAACGCCTGGGAGACAGCAGAGACAGACAGGAAAGAACACAAGAGAACAAGGGGGTAGGGATCCGACCTCCAACACTGCTCGGCCCTCCATCCCTTTTAGTCTTCTCTGTCCTTCTCTTGCCTCTCAACCGACTGCCCCTGCTTGCCCATCATAAAAGATACAGTATCCTGGGTCTGCAGCAGAAGCCCTCTTCTTCTTCTCTTCTTCTTCCTTCTTCTTCTTTTCATTTTTTCCTCTTCCATCCTCTCCACCGACCACAGCTCGTCTGATATGGCTCGGCACTCTTGCCCTGAGCATTGACCGACTGAGGAAACAATCACCATAACCACACAACAACCAGTCCACCTCACAACCACCTCTCACCTCTCCCACACACAATGTCCTTCCGCGAAAGACGGCGGTCGACGCCGCTGCCCGCGGGCACACCCGTCAACGCCGAACCCACCGTCGATTTCCAGACCGCCACCGAAGCTATGCAGCGTGCTGCCGACGCCATGATTGCCGCGACCGAATCGTTCCGCCAGCAGTTCCATCAGCAAGATATCAACACCCCCGGCCATGGATCACACAGCAGTGAAGGCAGTTCGGGAAGTGGTAGCGGGTCGAATACCACCGTTTCTGCTGCCGCCCACAGTTACATGCACAACCACAGCAACCGCACTGCCTCGGCCGCCTCTCACCGTACAACCGCCTCGGGCCGTCGCCGGCCACTCTCGTACCAACATCAAACAGCCTACCAGCCATACCGGCCGCCATCGACCGATGCGGCCCTGCACAGTCCCGTGCATCCCGTTTCGGTACCAAGACCAGGGTCCGCAGCCAGTGCCGCTCATACCGTCCATGGCGGCGCCGCACACTCTCACTCACACTCTCACACACACAGCGCCCACGCCTACCCGCCACCCGTCCACCGCAACACCACGCCCAGCAACATCAAAGTCAGCCCCCGCAACAATCCTTACCACACCTACCGCGCCACCCGTGCCAGCACCGGCTCGCCCGCACCGCCCGTCTCGTTCCACAACAATGCCTTGAATGCGTCCAACCTCCAAATGAGCGGCACTACCGCTAGCATTCCTCCACTGCCCATGTCCGAGTTTTATACTGTTTTGCCAGACGGCACAACTGTTCCGCGCGACGACTCCGGAATCGCCATGGCCACAACGACAAGTGCATCATTGGCCTCTTCAACACACTCGACAGTCCACAACCCCACCATCCGGCTGGTCGAGCTGCCTGGGCCACTGGCAATGCACCCGCCATCCCTCGATCCGCAACAGCCACCACGGGCTCTTCAGCAGCAGGCTCAACAGCTACACCAACAGCAACAGCAACAGCAGCAGGCTGCGGACGTGGCCACCAACGAGGTCGTTCCCTCCCAGACATCAGCATCTGCACACACACCATCCCGCAACTCGCATGCGAGCTGGTCCCTCATGCCCAAGATTCCCAAGACGCCCGACACAGCGGCAGGACCCTCGAGACGGTTGACACCGCCCGTGCTGCCGTCGAGTGTGCCCGGTGTACCGCCTCCCACCGCAGTCGGGACGCCCGGTCCAGTTCCTCACAGCCCAGTCAACGGCCGCCGCCCGTCCATGTCATCGTATATTGACCTCATCGAGGCAGCTTCTCGTCTCAAGCGTACACACTCTTATCAGGGTGTTGGACATGCTGGCGAGGTGATCCCTCGCGATGCCTCTTTTACTCCCGTCACTCAGGGCGGCGTCACGGACGACGGCGAGGCCACGGGCGGTGAGACCACCGAGGCCGAGCGCGAACATGACCGCCAACGTGGCCACCAACATGACCGTCAACAAGAACACGAGGCCGAGCCCGAGCCCGAGCCTGTCCTCCAGATCGGCCGCTACACTTATGTTCGCTCTGAAGCCGGCGACCACGAGTACCGTGCCTCGCTCATCCGCGACGACGGCTCCCGGCGGTACACCACACGGCCCGTGACGCGCCATAGCTTTGTTGGTGGAATGGGTGGTGGCAGCCGTGTCGGTAGCGCTGTCGGCAGCTTGAGGCGACTGCCCTCGCTCCGCCAGCGGAAGAAGCCCTCGCCCGACGCGCCGTATGGTTTTTCCTTGATCCAAGAGTCCCTGTTTGTGCTCATCATCTGCCTGTCGCAGGTGCTGATGCTGGCCGGCATCGCCCAAGCTTTGATTCCTGCGCGCATCATGAGCCTGTCGTTTCCTGATGCCAGCCCAGGCAACATTGCCTGGTACACGGCTGCGTACGGTCTGACCTCGGGCACGTTTGTGCTGCCCTCGGGCCGCTTGGGCGATTTGTTCGGCCACCGCCGCATCTTTGTCATTGGATTCATCTGGTTTGCCGCCTGGAGCTTGTTGGCTGGCCTCACGCCCGCCATCCAGCACGCCGGTGCCGACCGTGCCACTTCCCACCGCGGCACCACTCTGTTTATCCTTTGCCGTGCTATGCAAGGCATCGGCCCGGCCATGCTCGTGCCCAATGGCCAAGCCATGCTTGGCCGTGCCTACAAGCCCGGCCCCCGCAAGAACATGGTTATGTGTCTCTTTGGCGCGTCGTCACCGCTGGGGTTTGTCGTCGGCGCCGTCATGTCTGCTCTGTTTGCCATCTATGCCTCGTGGCCCTGGGCGTTTTGGACACTGGCTGCCGTCTGTGTGGCCCTCGCTGCTGTCAGCATGCTGGTCCTGCCGCCAGACGATGTCGACAAAGACCCCAAGCCCTTGGACACGACCGAGACTACTCGCCTCGACGACGAAGACAACGACGATGTCGTCGTCACCAAGAAGGTGCACAAGAAGGTGCACAAGAAGGAAAGCCTGTGGGTGCGCATGGACGGCATGGGTATCCTGTTGGGTGTTGCCGGACTCGTGCTCGTCAACTTTGCCTTCAACCAGGCGCCCATTGTCGGCTGGGCCACGCCCTACACGTACTTTTTGCTGATCCTCGGCCTCTTTTTTGTCGCGGCCTTCTTGTACGTCGAGGCCTTCCAGGCCGTGTACCCGCTCGTTCCCTTGGGCGCCATGAGCTCCACCACAAACTTTGTGCTCGGCTGCACGGCCACCGGCTGGGGCTGCTTTTCCGTCTGGGTCTACTATGCCGTCCAGATGCTCGAGAACCTGCGGGGGTGGTCGCCCTTGATGACCAGCGCGGCCTTTGCGCCCGCACCCGTCACCGGCCTCATCGCCAGCCTGTTGACTGGTTTTCTCTTTAGCCGCGGCGTCAAACCCCATTGGGTCATGCTCCTCAGCATGTTTGCGTTTTTTGTCGGCAGCCTGCTGTTCGCCACGTCCGCACCCAACCGGCTCTACTGGTACAACCCCTTCTTCAGCATTCTGATCATGCCCTTTGGCATGGACATGAGCAACCCGGCCGCCATTATTCTAGTCAGCAACAGCGTCCGCCGTGAGCACCAGGGCATCGCCGCCAGTCTCGTCGTCACATTTGTCAACTATGCCATCTCGCTGGCTCTCGGAATTGCGGGATCCGTCGAGGCGGGCGTCTTTGATGCAGACAACCTGCTGGTCGGCTACCGGGCGGCGCAGTATTTTGGTCTCGGGCTGGGTGGTCTGGGAATCTTGTTTGGCACAGCGTTCTTGTGCCAGAGCTACCTGCGGACACCGCCAGCAACGGCACCGCAGGCCACGGACGAGAAGACGGGGCGTGTTTAAGTGTTGTGGAGTTGACGCAAGACGAGATGAATGAGGTGAGTTCAAGATGGATGAAATGAAAAGAAGAGAATGGGACGAAAGAAAGGAAGCCCAAAATGGAGGGAACAGAAGAAAAGGGGCTAAATCTGAAAGAAGGGAAGGAGCACTTGCTCAGGAAGGAACGATTACAGGTTTTGATTTTCTCGTAGCATTTACTTGGAGTTTCGGTTTAATTTTCTTCTGGAAGGTACGACGCAAGTTCAACGCCAACAAATATATGCCTAGCGGAAAGTGCAACCGGCACTCGTCTGATTTAAGAAGGGACGCATTGGTTTAACATGGGGAAAGAGCGATTTGCAGCTTGATTTTACATAGCGACGACACCACTTACCTCTACCAGACGAATAGTCTCTGGTAGCAGCATGAATACAATTCACCCTAGATAGAATGAACAATCTGATTCCCAGACCTGACAAAACTCTCTTGATCGTGAAAACGGAGCCGTCTTCTTGACATCTACGACAGTGTCCATCGAGGGCAGGCGCAATAAGGTGTCGATTCCCTTAATTGAAGCCCCACTTTTTCACGCCATAGCGCGCGCTGGACGCGTCGAAGAGAAAAAGCAGGCGGGCGTGACCGCAGGCGTGGACAGGCTAGGCCCGCCTCGCTCACCCACGCTCGCCCACATTCGTCACTTGCTGCACCTTTCTCCAGCTTGCAGGCAAAAACTCACTCCCAAAGCAACGCATTCTGCTCTTTATAATCACGACGAACGGCGACAGCGCGCACGACCACGAGCGATAGACGTCCATTGCATAACCTCCACATTGTCCCCCGCCTCTTCTCGACTCCCTCTTCTCTCCTCTCTACATCCCCACCTCCACCTCCCGCATCCCACCCACCGCCGCCATGGGTATCAAACAGCTCTTCCAGATTGTCAAGGAGGAGGCACCCGATGCCGTCAAGGAGGGCGAGATCAAGAACCAGTTTGGCCGTAAAGTGGCAATTGTAAGTAGTCCAGTTACGATATTGCCATACGCTCATTCACAGCTAACATTTCACAGGATGCGTAGGTTCCAATTTGGCCCGACTCGACGACACGACTCCTCCCTCCATCTACGTCCTCGAACATACATACTAACACAGCTCTCTGCCCCCCCAGATCTATGAGCATCTACTCGTTCCTGATCGCCGTGCGCTCCGATGGCCAGATGCTGATGAGCGAGGCCGGCGAGACCACATCGCATCTCATGGGCATGTTCTACCGCACACTGCGCATGGTCGACAACGGCATCAAGCCTCTCTACGTTTTTGACGGCGCACCGCCCAAGCTCAAGTCTGGCGAGCTTGCCCGTCGTTACATGCGCAAACAAGAGGCCACCGAGGGTCTGGAGGAGGCCAAGGAGACGGGCACGGCCGAGGATATCGAAAAGTTCTCGCGCCGCACCGTCCGCGTCACGCGCGAGCACAACCAGGAGTGCCAGCGTTTGCTGAAACTCATGGGCGTGCCGTACCTGGTGGCGCCCACGGAGGCCGAGGCGCAGTGCGCCGAGCTCGCGCGCGCCGGTAAGGTCTACGCTGCCGCCAGTGAGGACATGGATACGCTGTGCTTCAACACGCCCATCCTGCTGCGCCACCTGACGTTCAGCGAGCAGCGCAAAGAGCCCATTCAGGAGATTCACCTCGACAAGGTCCTGGCCGGGCTTGGCATGGAGCGCCCGCAGTTTGTTGACCTGTGCATCCTGCTGGGCTGCGACTATCTGGACCCTATACCCAAGGTCGGCCCGCACACTGCCCTCAGGCTCATCCGCGAGCACGGCTCTCTCGAAAAGGTCGTTGAGTTTATGAAGGAGGACAAGAAGCAAAAGTTTGTCATCCCCGAGGACTGGCCCTACGAAGACGCCCGTGAGCTCTTCTTCAAGCCCGATGTGCGCTCCGCCGACGACCCGCTGTGCGACTTCAAGTGGGACCGCCCGGACATCCCCGGGCTCGTGCAGTTCCTAGTCAACGAGAAGGGCTTCTCCGAAGACCGCGTGCGGTCCGGTGCGGCGCGGCTGGAAAAGCAGCTCAAGGGCACACAGCAACAGCGTCTCGAGGGCTTCTTCAAGGTCGTGCCCAAAACGGAGGCCGAGCAGAAGGCGCACAAGCGCAAGCTGGACGAGAAGAACGAGGAGAAGAAGAAGCGGCTCAAGGAAGAGAAGAAGGACAAGGCCAAGGCCAAGGCAAAGCCTCGGGGCGGAGCTTAAACACACGACAAGAAAGATGACGACAAAATATGACAAAATAAAGAGCAATGACAGGACGCCACTTCCGGCCCCGACTCAGAAAGGATCTCGGGTATTGGACTGTCACAGGATAGTGGTGGGGGGACGTGGGGAAAGACCGAGATGAGCTCGCTTTCACACACATATTACATATACCAAAGGAGGGAGAAGGAAGGAAGAGAAGGGGAAGACAGGTAGGTCCCTTGTGATAGTCAGGGGTCGCTGTCGCATGGCCGCCTGTGGCCGTCTGTTGGCCGTTTGCAGGCCATTTGCTGGCTTTTTTTGTTTTATCTTTGCTCGTTTTTGTTTTCCGTTATTAGTTTCATACGGTAGTTTGCATTTGGCGTTGCTTTGGGGCGGGTTATTGTCCGCCGGGGATATATTTTTTTCTGATATTATGGGTAGGCAAAATCACATGGGATATTTACGACTTTTTGGCAAGTGGAACTGTTGACGAATTGGTGGGCTAAATAGAGGACCAAAAAGAATGGAGGGAAAGGTAAGGTGAAAGTTGGGTGGTTTCTGTCAAGGTGCTTCCCCCTAGCATCCTCCATAGTTCGTAAGATTCGCCTCATTGACTGCTGTACGACGTAGAGTTTAGCGGATGACGCCGGCCAGAACACGAGACCAATCTGCGGCGTGCCGAGGCAAAACAACGCACAGCGGTGCCAGAAGCAAAATGACATCAGACCTGGCGGGAAGGAGCAACCAAACATTTGGGGCACTTGGAGCATTGGGGGCAATTTGGGGCGTTTGGGGCGTTTGGGGCAGACTCATCACATGTCCTTCAGCCAGCCTGCGCACGTATTCCATCAATGCCAGGGCAGAATGTGTTTACACTGCGTCTGATTCGCCGTTATAGTTTTCAAGTAACGTGTTCTACTCTGTATTTTCTAATCCCTATCTGAGCTATTGTCCGCGATGCGTGCTGCAGTTGTCTGCGCCTTCCCTTTGCGACGCCTGAGTCCTTTTGCGCCTTCTCCCACTGTAAAGATTCCATGCCAGTCGCTCTTTCCGCTTGTAGGCCTGTGAACGCGGATCGTGTCTTGCCTGTCTGCCTGTCTGCCTGTCTCTGTCCTGTCTCTGTCCTGTCTGTCCTATCTCTGCCCGCACCCACACATTCCAGTGCATCGTTCTTTCCGCCTCGGTGTGGGCACTCATTGCCGTTTCGCCCGCAAACAGCAAAAACAGCAGGAGCCCCCCACAGCTAATTGCCACAACGCTCCAAGCATATTCATTACAGCGGCGTGGTTTCCCCATTGGGCGGCTTGCACACACTAATCCCCGTTTCGCACGGTGCAAACCCCAACACCTTGCGCGTGCGGAGCCAATATGGTTGGAGTTTGCGTGCATTTGCGTGCTGTCTGCCCCAGACCCCCTTGGGCGTCAGCCAATAACGGCGTGCGAATTACGCTTGTACCCCACAGTCTCCAGACATGCCGAGCAGTGTTGACAGGTACACTGTGCAATGCACGGTGTGTCCCATCAGCGGCCGCAAACGCTCCCCCAAAAAAGGGACGCAAGCTTCGAGGTCATCCTTTCGATTTGCCCGTCCTTTCGCATGTGATCGGCCTGAGTTGCTTGCAGCCATTTGGGGCAGTTGCGCTCTGGCACGCCCAAAAAAAGTTGCCGACACATGCCGTCAGGATTTCTTGTCTTTCTTATTTCTTTGCCATCGTCCCTTTTCATCTTTAAGCCAACAGGTCCTTTTCTCTCTTCTTTCTTTCTTCTCCCCTTCATCTCCTCCTTTGGTTCTCTAGACTCTCCATTGACTTTTCTTCTAATCATATACCCGTTTGTTGCATCTCATCTTCACTTTTACTCTTCTTATCTCTTCTCGTCTCCTCACATCTTCTTCCTCCCTTTTTCCCTTTTTCCCTCTCACACACAACACACAGCCAAAATGTCCAAGACATTCACAACGGCCGAGGTTGCCTCGCACAACAAGCCCGACTCGCTGTACATCACTGTCGACGGCGATGTCTACGACCTGACAAAGTTCCAGGACGACCACCCGGGCGGCAAGAAGATCCTGGCCCGCGTCGCCGGCAAGGACGCCTCTAAGCAGTTCTGGAAGTACCACAACGAGGGCATCCTGAAGAAGTACCAGCCCTCGCTGCTGGTCGGCTCGCTCGACACCAAGCCCAAGGCCGCTGCTCCTGCACCGGCCCCCAAGCCCAAGCCTGCGCCTGCGCCGGCACCAAAGAAGGCCGAGGCCAGCAAGCCTGCCGAGTCCCACGAGGCCGAGCCCCTCGAGCCTTTTGGCAGCATCATTCCCTTTGCCGATCCTGCCTGGTACCAGAGCGTAAGTTTTTATTCTCATAGTTCCCCTGTCTTTCCCAACCCAGAAATAAAGTCGTTCAAAACGCCCTCTAACTGGACTAGTACCGCTCCCCCTACTTCAACGAGACCCACGCTGCCCTCCGCGCCGAGGTCCGCGAGTGGGTCGACACTGCCATCGAGCCCAATGTCACCGAGTGGGATGAGGCCCGCCAGGTGCCCCCTGAGATCTACAAGGAGATGGGCCGCCGCGGCTACCTCGCCGGTCTGCTCGGCACCACCTACCAGAGCGACTACACCGAGAACCGCGTCCAGTGCGTGCCCACCGAGAAGTGGGATCTCTTCCACGAGATGCTGCTGACCGACGAGCTGTCGCGCTCGGCCTCGGGTGGTTTCGTCTGGAACCTGATTGGTGGTTTCGGTATTGGCTGCCCGCCCCTCGTCAAGTTCGGCAAGAAGAGCCTCAAGGACCGCATCCTGCCCGGCATCCTGAACGGTGACAAGCGCATCTGCTTGGCCATCACTGAGCCCGATGCAGGTTCCGATGTCGCCAACCTGACCTGCGAGGCCAAGCTGAGCGAGGACGGCAAGCACTACATTGTCAACGGAGAGAAGAAGTGGATCACCAACGGTATCTGGTCCGACTACTTCACCACCGCTGTCCGCACGGGCGGCGAGGGCATGAACGGTGTCTCGCTGCTGCTCATTGAGCGCTCGTTCGGCGGTGTCTCCACCCGCAAGATGGACTGCCAGGGTGTCTGGTCCAGCGGTACCACCTACATTACCTTTGAGGACGTCAAGGTCCCCGTCGAGAACCTGCTCGGCAAAGAGAACCAGGGCTTCCGTGTCATCATGACCAACTTCAACCACGAGCGCATTGGCATCATCATCCAGTGCCTGCGCTTCTCGCGTGTCTGCTACGAGGAGTCTGTCCGCTACGCCCACAAGCGCCGCACGTTCGGCAAGCGCCTCATCGACCACCCTGTTATTCGCATGAAGCTCGCCCACATGGCCCGCCAGATCGAGGCCAGCTACAACTGGCTCGAGAACATGATCTACCAGTGCGAGACCATGGACGAGACCGAGGCCATGCTGCGCCTGGGTGGTGCCATTGCCTCCCTCAAGGCCCAGTCCACCATCACCTTTGAGTTCTGCGCCCGCGAGGCCAGCCAGATCTTCGGTGGTTTGTCCTACTCTCGCGGCGGCCAGGGCGGCAAGGTCGAGCGCCTGTACCGCGATGTCCGTGCCTACGCCATCCCCGGTGGTTCCGAGGAGATCATGCTGGACCTGTCCATGCGCCAGAGCTTGCGTGTGGCCAAGGCCACTGGTATGAAGCTGTAGGCGGCCGATGTTTGTTTGGTCTTTTCTTTGTTTATTCACCACCTGTTATTTCCTGGAAAAGCTGGTTCCACGTTGTAAGATTTTAAAAGGCACACCTGTACAGGCCTTCTATTTGGATTTTCATTTTTCTTGTAATCTTTCTTTGCGGCCATCTTCGATTCTTATCCTGTTCTTTCTACCCCCACTAGAAATCTGGGCACTTTTTTAGATACGTCAATCAAAAGAGTAAAAACAGAAAACCCACTACCAACTCCTTGAGTTGAACGTAAAACATGTGAAAGTCCTGTCGCATGACTGCAACCTCCAATTGCCACTTCCGCTTACACAGGGAAGTAACGATCGACCGTACCTTGTTATCGCAACTGCCATTTTGGTTGACATTTGGCAAGTAAACAATGATACCGCCAATCGATTCGATCTCATCCCGCTCTGCCCCCTTAACCATCAACCATCTATCATGCCATTCCATACCTCGACGCCTCAGGCTTGATTCAACACTCTGAAAGCGCATCTCCAACCTAATGCCACCACCCTACATCGCATATTGATATCATTGCTTATTTTACATCGCCAAAACAGACACTCAAGTCCCCTCACTCTGGTGCATTCTACTTTTTCATTTTCTCCTCTCCACCTACGACAGTAAATTGTTTTCTCTAGCCACCCCTGATCAAAATGGCATCTGTCCCTCCATCACCATCACCACCAGATGCGCCTTCAGCCGTCTTTGCTTCGGCTCTGAGCCGACTGGGCACCCCTGAAGATCCTGCAGAGGCCGTCAATGACTGGGTGTATCGGCTCTCGAGAGCATCTACAGAGACCTCACTCTCTGACATGCCTGCTCTCTCAAGATCTCCCAACCGGAGTGGGCGGTATCTGCACCGGTCTCTGGACGGCGTCTAGACAGCGCCGGCAGACAGCGGCTACGATGCGGCAGTACTTTCATTTATATTTACACCACCCACACCTACACCTACACCTGGCTCACCTAACCTACCTTCGGCCGAAAGCCCGCCCCCCTCTGAGCAGCAGGCTGCTCTTTCCGCCCTCCACGACCCACAGAACGCCGCATCTGAAGGCTCGCATGTCAACGATGAGGTCGCTGCTGGCGATGCAGCGCCTCAACAAAATGCCACCGACTCGCCCCAGAATGAGGACGACAGCGATGAACCCCCTGGCATGGACCATCAAGTATCGCGGCTGCACATCTCCATCCACGAGCGTCTGCAGACCCAGCGTGCCAACCAACGCAGCCGCCGCACCATTGTCGGTGTCTCGGTCCCGTGGCCTAGACGCTGGGCCGGCAGCCTCCAGTGGCGCCGAGAGCAGGCCCAGCGCCAGCAGCTGTGGGAGAGCTCGTTTGATGGCACCACAGCTGCACTCACGGGCACCGGTGGTCTGACCAGCGGCATCACCACCAGCATCACCCAGCAGCTATGTGACGACCTCAGTGCCACACACCAGCTGTCTCTCACAGCCAACTTTGCGGGCACGACGGGCGCCACTGTGGCACCTCCAGCTGCACCCTCAGCTGCTGCAGCTGCAACTGCCAAGAAAAATGCAAAGAGGAACAAGCTAGTTAGCGACCTGAGCGACATCCCTGCACGGTGGAAGTGGTTCCTGAACCCGCGGGAGACAGTCTTTGAGTGGGCCAAGAACGAAGCCCGAAACGAGAAGCGGCTGGAGCGCAAACGAGCCAAAAAAGCCAAAAAGGCCAAGGCGAAAGCCCTCAAAGCCCTCAAAGAGCAAGAAGCCCAGGTTATACAGCAATCGCAGTCTGTTGACGTCTACGGCCCCGGTGCTGCTACAGGCGAGGATGGATCAGAGACCGCCAACAATGGTGCCCGGACTGTTGTGCAGCGCCTCGAAGAAGAAGCCCGCGTCAGAGCTGCAGCAGCTTTGGTTGTGCCTGTTGTTGCCGACGTAAACAATGCCGGGGTGACAACGGAGGCGGTGGTAGAGTCTGAAGCTTTTGCTGCGGCAGCAGTAGCTCCTCGCCTTGTGACCCAATACGGCCATGTCTGGGTGCGTCCACAGACGATGTACGGTGAAGGACGCTCGGTGGCCGCGACTGGCGATGGTGCCACTCCGAACGTCAATGGCGATGTCAACGCTGACGATGATGCCAGCAGTGACTACGAAATCCATCGTGGTGTGGTTGCCTCGCCGCCTCCCGGCTGTACTTTCGGTGTTGCTGCACCGCCCAACTCTGTCGCCGACTCTGGGTACGGCTACATGGATGCTCCGGTGGTCTTTGAAGAAGACGGGTCTTTTTCACCAGTCCAGCTCTTCTCCCTCCCGCCTGTGTCACATACGGAGTTGCCTCCTCATCTTTCAGAGTCGGGGGATGAGGATGCAGTCGCTGTGGCCCGTGTCCGTTGCCGGAGCCGTATTTCTGTTGCAGGTGCTGCGGGAGGTGTCGACGGTGCTTCTGACGGTCCGGACACACGTCGTGTGAAGACCTGGCGTGAGAGCAGTGGCGCTAATGATGCCCGGAGCTTTGTGACCTGCTTCAGCCGACCGCAGTCTGCTATATTAGCAGACGCCTTTCCTAGAAAGTGAAGTGTGGAAGAAGAACTTGAGCAGTCACAAACATTAGATAATAGAAGAACACACGCTATCAAAATATGAGTCCCTTTCACACGTGGAAATAACTGTCGTGAAGCAGTCACATTATAAAATTTACCTATAACCCAAGCTTCATGAAGTAAAACCGAAACAAGACAAGTAGAACTCCCAGTAGTCGTGCCCGGCAGGCTGTCGCAGCCGCTGTAATAGTAA
This sequence comes from Sporothrix euskadiensis, assembly GCA_019925375.1. Lineage (NCBI taxonomy): Eukaryota > Fungi > Ascomycota > Sordariomycetes > Ophiostomatales > Ophiostomataceae > Sporothrix > Sporothrix euskadiensis. Next base: position 371,897 of record JADHKQ010000026.1, on the reverse strand, counting down.
TGTACAAAGCAAACGAAAATAATGATAAAAGAGACGGATGAAGAAAAGGATGTAACATTAAAACAAGGTAGACGCGTGAAAAAAATGCCCAAATCCGTGGGCCCCATCACCGTAACAAAGACGCCGCCGGGATATTCTAGAGGATAGAAAAATAAAAACCACAAAACAAGGTCTATCATGCTCAATCTTGCCGGCTGTTTTCGGCCGTCTTCTTGCCCACAGGCACCATCTCGTACTCGCCCGCACCGTCACGGCCCCGCCCCCGACCACGACCGCGCGAGAAGCCCTGCTCCTCGTCGCCGTCGGCGCCAGCGGCTGTCAGGGTGGCTGTGCCTGCCGGCCCGCCACTTGAACTTGAATTGGTAGCCCCGGCATTGGGCCCCGCCGCACCGCCAAACGAAATGGGCTGCAGCTCACGGTGGCGGCATCCCCATGTGCCCAGCAGGACGGCTGTGCCCGTGGACAGGCCCATGGTCGCCCACCACGCCAGGTTGCCCGGCAAAGAGTGTGTCAAAGTGACGACGACCAGGTGCACGACGTGCAGTGTCGCCGCAAAGTCCAGCACCAGCTTGGAGCGGCCAACAAAATAGACAATAGACGCGGCGCCCACCAGGCCGGCGGCCAAGATCCAGACAAACGCCGTCAGCCAGCCCTCGGTGGTGTCACCGCGGATGCCGCTCCAGCCAAAGACGAGGTTAAACGAGAAATCACGACCGGACACGCGTTCCGTAAAGAACATGAGGGCCGTCAGGCTGACATACAATATTGCTTGGATGATGGCGATTTGTGCGAGGATTTTGAGTGGGGGCAGTTCGCCGAGGGCGCCGGAGCGGCGCGGACGGCGACGGCGCGCCATCGTGTGTGTGTGTGTGTGTGTGTAGAAAGGTAAGAAGGGTGTTATTTGAGTAGGAGGCCTAGCCGATGCTAGTCACGAGGAGAAGGGCCTTGCCCAGGTCGTGCGCGAGATGCAGAGTTGACGTGGCAGATTGTGTTTTGATATGCGTTGGCGTCGAGAGGGCGTCGCAACAACAATGGTGTCGGTAAATAGGTGCTATAGCCGTCGATGGGGTTCGAAGGAAGCTCGCAAGTTCTATCACGCTAGGTGATGGTCTCGGCACGTCGTCGTCGTGTTTTGTTTTAGTTTTGCGCCAGATGTCGCGATGTCGTCAAAAAGGGAGGAAAAGGGGGGAAATCGAGAAATCGAGGAATCGAGGAATCGAGGAGGGGGGTTAATAGGAGTCGTCAAGTGTGGCGCGATAGAGAGAGGGTGTGTAAAGTACACAGACAAGTAGTATCGTCAAACAAAAACTCCGTTGCGCCGTAGATGGATGGTTGTTAAGAGATGCAAAGGATATTGCGTGGTGCCTGGTGAGGTTGGACGTTTTGCGAGGGACACATGTTTTGGTGCAACGTTCTGGCATCTGGCAGTTGTGTCTTTGTCGGAATGGCTGGGAACGGCAATAGCAAAAAGCAATAGCAAAAAACGATGTTGCCTGTCCTGTTAGGGGGGCAATTTGGCCAATAGCACTGCAATTTTACGGGTGGCAGGCATGGGTGGTCGCTGTAAGACCAGTAAGACCAGTAAGATGGGCAAATAGGATCACCCCTGGCGCGCCGTTGAACGTTTACTGCTTCGCCAGGTGACCGGATCGCCCCCTGTAATTATCGTGCCTGTGGTTTCCCCTAGCTCGATCAGCGATTAGCAATAGCAGGGGTCGTCCAACGGCAGGAGCGACCAGCCAGTCCAAAGATGAGCTCTCACCGCCTTTTTCTGCCATGACATAAACATACCTCGTCGAAAAGCTTGTGGAGCCCAAATGACCGCTAAATTTTTCAGAGCCGTGAGGCTTTCAAGCGTGACAGTCGACAGACATTGGCATGGCCACTTCAAATGCCCAAGGAAAACATAAAGAAATGTGTATAAACTCTTCACGGATTCTATCATGCCTCGATATCAGAGTCATGTACAGATCCTCGGGGGGCCGCAGCATAGATTGGCCCTTCTTTTATAAAAGTAATCGTTGATGGGTCAAAAGTACAGCGCTCTATCACCTACAAAGAGCTCTCTTGCAGCGCATTCATTGGCCTCGATCCACCACTAACCTGCGCCGGCATCCTAATTACATCAGCTCACCATTACCTCAGCCCAATTACTTAACTCTGCAAAAAAGCACAAAACAGAAAAGGTATCGCCACTGCTACACAACCTGTTGTATGTCCATACATATCTCTTGTCTCGTATCAAGACTACCTCCCACGGTTGTCCATTGACGTATTTTAGATATTGACTTGACATCAACTCAATTCTCAGGTCTCAGAAACAAGGAACGCTCTCTCATTCTCCCGCTCATAATTTTCACCTCGCTTCTCTCTTCTCATTCCTCATCCCTCGTCTCTCTTCTCTCATCTCTCATCTCTCACCACCACCACTCCCACCACTCACACCGTCACCATGGGCTTCCTTTCCTCCCTCTGGAGCAACAACCCCACCGAAGAGGAGCGGCGCGCCGAGGCCGTCCGCACTGGCGCGGCCGTCCCCTCCCGCGCCGAGCGCCAAAGGTGCTGGGACGCACGCGACACCTACTTTGGCTGTCTCGACCGCATAAACGTCATTGACGCCTTGGAGCCTGGAGGTGCTGCTGCCGCCCAGAAGGCCTGTGCCAAGGAGGGCGAGCAGCTGGAGAGGGACTGTGCAAAGGAGTGGGTAAGTTTTTTTTTTCTTTTTTCTTTTCCAGAGGTGGCATGTTGTCGACGAGCTTGACATCATGTCCCCTTTCAATCTTTTTCCTTCTTTTTTTTCCCCCTCCTTCGGTCGATGCGTTTTCGAGGTGCACGACGCCTTGTGGACTACGTCGAATCGTCGTCGCGAATGTGTGCTAATGTATACAGGTCGCCCACTTCAAAAAGTTCCGCGTGGCCAACCACCAAAAGGAGCAGCGGCTTGCTGCCCTCCGGGCCCAGGGCGCCAACGAGGTCCAGATCAACAACGGCCCCGGCGACTCGGTGCCCCGGAACGGCTAAGCCGTGAAGGAGGATTCGGCAGACGGCCGGCAGTTTCAGTTTGTATAATATCTCCCGGTTCATGGAGGACGGAAAAGGGGTAGCTGTAGACACCCGAGGCACACATCGCATGAAAAAAATACGCATAGGATATACACACGCCACACATAATCAAGCAATTCAACTCAAGTAAAGTAGTGTTCATGGAAAGGATGTGATATTTATGCTGGAGCTATCAAAATCTGTAGCTTTGTCTAATGATGCTAGAAGTAATCAATATACCGGAAAGAACCATGGCATGTCCATCTTCAGCTTCTTTTCTGTTTCCCGTTCCCCAGTCATGGGATGTATGTCCACCTCATAGGCAAACTTCCCGGTCAGTGGCATTAACGGAAAGAGCCCCAGTGAGACAAGAGAGGAAATTCATGTTCAGCTCACGCACATATGGTATAAGGGAGGAAAAAACCTCGGGTGTAGATAATGGACGGTCACAAGAGTAGAAGTGAGTAGTCTTTTTGGATGAGAAAAAGGTTAAGCTAGAGGGTGCCCCCAAAGTATGCGTTGTAGTAGTAGAAAGACAAGAAGAAGAAAAAAACAAGAGAGGGCCAAGAAATCGGCGGCTCTCGGAATTAGGAAAGAGAGACGAGGAGGGGCACAACGCGGCAAATAGAATCAAAGAATCAAAAGAAGGCTCGTGTGATATGCAGCTGGTCTTTATGGAGACAAAAGTGAAAAGGACAAAGTATGACATAAGAAAAGAGACACAATGAAGAGAAGACTCAAGACAAAGTAAAGAGAAACGGGAGACATGGGAAAATGAGAAGAATGCCAATGTTGAAGGTAAAAGTGGTATCATGATGGTGAAGGGAAGGGGGAGGAGATGTATTTCGGTTTTTCGGCATGACAAAAATAGGGGGAGGGGGGGTGTAGGGGGGTTGCAAAACGAAGACATGTAAAAAGCAAAACGACAAGAAACAGGGCAAATGGAGAATGAAGAAATGAACCAAGCAGAAAAAACAAATGGGAGAAGATAAAGAAAAGAGAGGGCCAGCACGTCAAGGGCAAATCATATAAAGCCATCCATGTCACCGTCTTTCCCTCTCTTCCTCACTAGACCATCCCTTGACAGAGAACGGCATGTTCCTTAGCCTGGCTTCCATCACTGCCACCACCACCACTATCCAACCGCGTATTCCAAAAAGTTCGTCACCTCTCCCAACATCCAGCCAACCCCTCCACACCTTTTGTCTTCAAATCTTATGCAGTCCCGTCCAGCTTCGGCAACGGCGGTAGCTCCTTGTCGAGACTGTCGCGGCTCATCTGCATCTTCACTTTGCGGCCCGAGCCCACCGTGCCCGACCGCGACCTTGTGCCTGATACGCCGTAGCCACTATCGGCGCTCTCGGGCTTGAGGTAGCCCGTGGCTGGCGGTGTAGGCGGGCCGTCTCGGTGGCTTCCACTCATGCTTCCACTTCCACCGCTCAGTCGTACACCACCACCATATTGGCCTGGAATGGCAGGCACGTCCTTCGCAGGCGTCGCTGGTCGGTCATCGCTCTCGGTCGTGTGGCTGCTGAACCGGCTGCTGCGGCTGCGGCTGCGGCCGCCCGTCGACGAGGTTTCGTTGGCCTCATCGACAATCGGCAGGACGGGCTGTTGCATCGATTCGCGGCGGTCGTTGTGTGGGGGCGCGGGTGGCGAGGAAGCCGGCATGGATGGCAAGGAGGGGAGCATTGAGGTAGAACCCGAGCTCAAGCTCTGGCTGCTGTTGCCCGCTACGAGACCGGGTAGCATAGTGCCGTTGCCGATAGGTACAGTTGTCTGTGTCGTCTCGGTCTCGTTGACGGCTGACGTCTTATCAGCCTCGTCCTCGGCAGCACGGTGTGCGGTCGTGGGGTTACTGCTGCCGATTCCGGTGTTGTTGTTACCGCTGCCCGAGTTGCCGGCGCGGTGCCGAATGTTGCCTGACCAGCCACCATGTTGGTGGTGACCCGCAGCATCCTTGCCCTTGTCGCGGCCGCTAGCCGTGGCCATACCATCGAATCCAGAGCCATCGCCTGCACTGCCAATAGCCTCTCCGTTGGGCGCAGCCGATGCGGCGGCATCCGCTGCTGCTGCGTCGCCACGGTCTTGTCCTTCGCGGGCTGCGTCTTCGGGCGACATCGTGATGCCAGACATGAACTTAAGGAACCGATCGCCGTATTGTTGAGGCGGCAGAGCCGATATTTGCGTCGCATCGTTCGACAGACCCTTCCAGAAGTGCTCAATCTTCTTGACAATGCCGTACTATGCTTGTTAGCAACATGTAAACAAAAAAACAAAAAAAGGGAGGGAAGGGAACCTACGTGAGTCAGACAGTCAATGACACCGAGGTAGTAGATCTCCTCGGCGGGAGCGTTGTCTTGGTGCGTGGCCTGGAAACCGCCGTCGTCCTTGTAGAAGATGGACTGCTTGTTGTCGTCGAGCTCGTCCGGCATCTTGTTGCTGCTCTGGCCAATTGGGATGGGCCGCTCCGACTTAAGCATCTGGCGCAGTTCGCGTGTCTTGCGCTGGTGCTCGAGCTTGCTAGGCGTCCGCATCAGCACGGACTGCGGTCCACCGGGCCCGTCGGCGTTCTGGTTGTCCCCGCGCGGCTCGAACACTTGCAGGATCTTGCCGCGAAGGTTTTCGTCGTTGCCACGCCGGAGATCATGTGTGCCCACAAGCAGCGAGTAGTCCATGATCTGGAGGCGCTGTAGTAGTTTGACGTCCTTGTGTAATTGTTCCAAGAACAACTTCTTCTTGATGATGCCCATCTCCAGATGCTGGTGGCGGCGCAGCCAGTTGAGGTCCTTGAGCGTGGCGCGAGGGTTCTGGGACAGCAGCTCTTCGGGGTAGTCGCGGCCAATAGTCGAGCCCTTGAGATCAAACGTCTGGTGGATATCGCGGTGCGGCGGGAACAGATTGTTCATGACGACAAAGTGAATCTTGCGTCCATAGGGCATTTTGACACGGTGCAGACCAAAGAATTGTGACAGGAGCGTGTTGGGGTTCTCGGCGACGTGCTTGTAGTAGTCTTTCAAGATCTTGCGCAAGAACTTGTGCTCGGAGTGGTGGATCGTCTTGATAATGTAGCGGTAGTCCCGCGAGAAGTAGAAGAAACTGCCACTCTTGCCGGGCGATCCAAGCTCCGACAGAATGTACTTGCCTGCCAAGGACATGAGGTAGTCGGCGGGGTCCAGATGGAACTTTTGGCGGAGGTGCCGGAAAACCCACGGTGCGTAGTCCTTGAACTTGAAGTCGTACTTGGCCGAGGGGACCAGCTCATTACCGGCGATATCGAAAGTAGACTTCTGCTTCGCGTTGAAGTCTTCGTCTGTCAGAGGCCGGTCCAGCTTGGCATTGGTGCGTGAAACGGATACGCGGATGCCCGTGAGCATGTTGTAGGCTGCCACCCAGTTCTGGTGCGTCTCGTCGACCTTGGTGCCGACAAGAACCTGGTCGTCGTCTTGCTCCATGCGCCGCTTCTTGCTCGCGCGTTTCTGGCGGTAGGCCTCGGCCCACCTAAGGGCGTCCTCGTCGGGCACAACTTCGTCGCGCGGCAGGTCCGAGTGCAGAGACCGGGTGTTCCTACGCACCAGACTCAAGGACGCCCTCCGACCACCAATGCTGCTGATGCTGCCGTTGCCAACACCGCCTGCCGCTGTGGGCGAAAAGCGGCCTGAGGCAAAGGCGGTAGACGAGTCGAAACCCTCTCGCGAGTTTCTTGCTGGCGAGACTTTGGGAACTTCGAGCGTATGGCGGTGCTTAAGGCCAGCGGTCGGAGACAAGTGCGTGCCGATGGCAGCAGAGCTCGAAGAACCGGCAGCTGGATTATAGGCAGGTGGCGAAGAGAATCTGTGTGGTGGAAGAGACGGCTGGCCTGCCTGCAGGAACTGGGGATTCGTGCTCTGTGCGGAGAACTGGCTGGCCGAGATCGACTCGGGTGTTGCTGCGGCCGTGGCTGTTGTGGGCGGCACCGGTGTCGCTGCTGCCGCTGCTGCTGCTGCTGCTGCCGACGACGGGCCAGCATTGGACGAGCCATACTGGTCACTACTCCGGTTGCCTGCCTGGCGGGCGCTATACAAGTCGGCGATAGATGGCTGGATGGAGCTAGCGCCAGTCGATGTAACCGAGTGGCGTGGGAACGTGTCGTCTGGGCTTGTGTCGGTCAATTCGCTCTCCTCGGTGCTTGTACCGTTTGTCCAAGCAGTTTGCTGGGTCGGCAGCGGCTGACTTTGCGATTGAGGAATGTTGGCGCGTGTCCGGTCGGGCAAGCTCAGATTCATCGGGTTGGGGACAGAGATAGGGCCCCCGTTAGGAAGCGGTTTTGTTTTCCGCGAAAGCGAATCTGGCTTGGGCGGAGGCGGTGGAGGGAGTGAGGGTGCTTCTGGCCGTTGTGTGGGAGAAGGGGAAGGGAGAGGAGAGGACGAGGCGGGGATATGCTGCAGCGAGGAGAGTGAGGGCGGTTTGTTGTCTGGTGGGGGAGGCGGTGCCCGCTCGGGTATTGAGGGTGCGTCGGAGCTTGTGATGGAAGCCGTGCGGCCGTTGATATTGGCAGTGTCGTCCTTCTCATAGAAAGCCGAGCCGCCGTAGCCGTCGAGACGGAGGTCTTCGTCAGGCGGGCCTGTGGTCGTCTGGGAGCTGGCGGCTCCAACGCTGCTGCTCCCACCGCCACCACGCGTACTACCGCCATGGTCGGTCATGTCGGCCGACGAGGCGGCTGAAGCGTTATCGTCGTTGTAGTAGTCGTCCTCGTTGTCGATATATCTGGAAGATCGTTTGCGACTAAAGAACAAAGGGCGGTCATCTGTTAATTGCTGCGACTGCAAAATTTTTGGCTGGGGAGGAGCCTGTCGAGAGGGCGGAGAAGGAGGCGCTGAGGTTGGAGGCGGCGGGGAGTATCGGGCAGGGCGTGTGCCATTGACGACAGTCGCGGGAGCGTTGGCGTCGACGGACGCAAGCGCGTGGCTGGTGATGCGCGAAGTGACGTTTTTGCCAAAAACCGCAGTCGAGCCGTCTCCTGCAGCGTTTGTCGCGGTTGTGGACGCCGCCGAGGTGAGCGATTGGGTCGGGACGGGGCAATTCTCTTCGTTGTGAGAGAAGGAGGGCATCGCAACAGACGGAGAGGGCCGGATGACGGGACGCTATCCTTTGTCGGGAGGTCTGAATGGATGTCCTTTTGTCCTTTGTGTTGAAAATCGGAAAATGCTAAATTCGATAGCGATGGTTGAGATGGCCTGCTTTCAAGGCACGACCGGCCAGAGGCCCAGGAAAGGATCGAGGCCCGTAGAAATGCACACGTAACGAGGGTAATCGAGACGAATGAAAAAAAAAGGAAACTAAGGGCGGAAGCAGGACGTCGTCATGGTGTCGCTGCGAGAGGCTCGAGGCTTAAGGGCGTATCCAGGCAGTGGGCCGATTGATCGAGGGAGAGGCCACCCAGACAATAGCTTTCGGTGACAATGGCGAAAAGAGAAGTTGTCGAATCGATACGATGTGTCGATACTGTCGATAATGGACAATTGAATGATCGATGGGTAATCTGACGATGCAGAAATGGCGATGCAAAAACGGCGATGCTGAGATGGAGCGGGCGTCGGTGCACAACGGTCGGCCGCGATGAAGATGCAGGTGAAGATACAGAAAGACGCAGATGAGCGAGAGGAAGAGCGAGAGCGAGTTCGTGTGTCGTCGTCGGCGTCGTCGTGCGAGGAAAAAAAGCGTGAGGGCTGGCAATATTCAGGATCGCAATAATCACAGGGTTGCGTTTTAGGGGGGGTGAGGCAGTAGAAGGCAGCAAAGGGCAGAACGGGAAATGAGAGCAGGAGCCGCAGGAAAGCAGGAGTCGCCCAGAAAGGGCAGGGAAGAGCCAAGGGCGAGTCGGAAAAGTTGGCAAACGCAATGCTGGCCCGCCAGCCAACAGGGCCACACAGGGCAGAGCCACGCTGGGGCGGGCTGGACTGGCTGGGCTTGGCTGCGGCCGTCGTGGTGGGTTCCTTCCCTCTTCCCTGCTTGTCTGGCTTGGACAGGCAGGCGCAAGCCAATCACAGTGCGTGGTGTAGGGAGGACAGTGTGAGACCGGTCTATCGTTTCTGTTCTACTTTTTGGCAGGCGCTACCCGCCGCTACGGCTGTGTCTGACTGTAGCAACTGCCCAAAATGTTGATGCCATCGCGCAGTGCGGCGGCGCCGTCATTCTCGATCCCAGGCCCTGCGATCCTAGATTGGCCTCGAAACAGGAGGAAATGAAGCACAAGAAACGAATGATTATTCTGACAGTACATCGCCAGGTCCCCTGTCAATCACTGGTTAAGTGTTGATATACGAGGCTCTAGGGCATTGAGCGTGCTTGATGTGTCCTTACGCACTGTGCTCCTTCCCGGTTCGGCGTGTCCATATCGCAGTTTCCTGCCGTGCAGAGATAGTCGACGCTGCTCCTTCCCTTTCAGTCTGCGTCTGGTCTTTGTGGTGCTCTTACGTTCGTATCGTGGATCGCGGCTGCCGTTTCCAGCAGCATCTCGTCCTGTTTCTTCATTGCTTTGATCCCGTCTTTATCTTCCGTCTGGACTGCTCCTTCCATTGTCGGCATAAATATATTCGTTCTCCTTTCCCCCTTCTTTTGCTCCTCTCTTCTCTGCATCTGCTTCATCTGCAATTCCTTTCTCTTTCTCCTTAAACCTCCATCGCCACCGCATCCACTTCAACCACCCCAACCACCCATCCCAGCTCAATACGGGCCAGGGCCGGCCAGCAAGCTATTATTTGCTCCGCCCGTGCTATCCGCTTGCTCATTAGGGCAAATGCAGGCCAAATGCGGTCCACAAATGCAGCAGTCACTGTCTTTTTTTATCTTTTTCGCAGCCCCCGTCGTCACTTTTGTTCCTCTGTTTCCAGTCGCCAGAAGAAGCCAAACCAGTACCCAATGCGGTCGGCAGAGCGACACACTCTTTCCCACTACTGCAAATCCTCCTGGGATGGGATGACAGGGGCAGGTTCGTGGTCCAGCAGGTCCCCGACGTTCCGTTCCTGGAAAGCTGCTGGAAGCGTGATCCTGGCAGACGCGACCGTTTGTTCGCTTGGCCGTGTTTCTCGCGTGTTCCTGAGGCGTGTTTGCCCAGTGCCCACACTATCGAGCCGAGTGGTACGACCTACGTCCGAGTAAACAAGAGTTGATACGAGCAGACGAGAGGACAAGCAAAAACAGATAGACACAGAAACGAGAAAACACAAAACAAAGTGTTGTCCTGTGCTCCCTTCTCTCTGCGTTGTGTTCCTTATACCGTGTGCATATTTGTGCATCTTCCGGCCCCTGGGTCGACTCGACTTGTCCAGTTCCTGTTTCTTATGTCTCATGCAGTGGTCGCCATGTTGCGCTGTCTTTCGTCTTATCCTATTGTCTTCCCTCCAAAAGCCCCATCACGCCCATGGCACCCACCATTCTTCATCTCTCGGCCTCGTATCGTATCGACACCGACCGTTCCGCCTATCACCACTCTCGCCTCTTCTAGTAAAGCGCCCTCCCAGAATCCCCCCACAGCTCATTTCGCTCTTCAGGCACCCGTTTCCCGGGCAGCCCAAAGGGACACAAACCGGCGCTCCCCAGCCAATCCGGCCCAGCTGTACCAACTGCCAAGTGATCAAGACTGCTCAGAGACTGCTCAGAGACTGATCAAATTGATCTCAAAAGATCAACGGGTGGCTCCAGTGAGAAATACCAAGACCCAAAGGAGGAGTAGCGAGAGAAACGGTGACGATAATACGCGTGTGGCCCGTGGACCTTGGGTTCACTTTGTCGCGCTTGTGTTGCTCATAATTGTCTTGTCCGTGAGCTTTCTTCTTTCGTTTCTCGGGTTCTTCGACAGTGTTCTATTCTATTCTTGTTCCTGCCTGTCTCGCGCACGCCCTGCAACCGTCTTTTGTCGTCTTCTATTCTCTCCTTCACGGCCTCGCACGGTTGCATTGACTTTTAATTCGCTCTGTTCGCCCTGTTCGCCCTGTGTCTGAGGCATCCTTGCACTTTTTTTTGTCGAATTTGTCATGTTTGCTGCAGGAGGTTGCAACTGCAACAAACAGCACCGGAATTATCTTGATGTTTTTTGCCCATCTCACGAGAGGGAATGAGCTCTGCGTTGTCTGACGTCAGAGCCAATAATAAAAATCACGGGCACGGCCACGACTGCAGCAGGTTTCTACCGCCCCCATCGCGGTGAGAAGCTGAGGAAAAACCAGAAAAAGAAGACGAAAAGCGCAGATGCAATGCGACGCCTTGCTGATGATCGCTAACGATCGCTGCTGATCTGCCAGCCCGTGCAGTCGGGAGATGTGAGACAATGCGGCAGCAAGAAAGGTGAGCAACAAAAATGAGCTGCCAATTCTTTGGACGAGGAACGAAATTCAAAAGGTACGAAAATCAAAAGGTAAGTACATGCATGCGTGTAGCATATTTCAGCAAAGAATGAACTGCGAACAAGAAAAGTCACAACCAACACGACACATCAACCACACAGACGCGGTCATACAACATCACCAAATTTTAAATAGGATGTGCACAACCTACACAAACCCTGCAGCGCCACCACACACACATATATCAATATATTGAGGTTCATCGTAGGTGGTGCACACCATGCGCCTCGGTGCATTTTATGTGAAAAACTCGGATGCATGTGCGACAAAAGTGACACCATATATACGGAGTACCTCTGTTTGATTATGGTAAAATGCAATTCTACAACTCTGTCCGGGAACGACACGCTATGCTTTGGCGCGGAAAGACAACACAGAAAGAACCGCGTCTGGCGTTTGTTTCGTCGTGCGTTGGAGATGTACAGCAGCATATCAAGAAAAAGCAAAAGCACAACGCACGAAGAAGCCCGTCGAGAATTTGCAACAGCGAGAATATTGAAATAAAACTTCCGATATTGATATTGATATTCGTATCCTACACAATGGTACTGAGCACTCTATCTGGTATTACAATCAAAATCTTAACAGGGTCCATACTCTTCCCATCCTCCTATTCTTCCTCTATCTACCCGCCCGCCACCACGGCCAGCCCGTCGTAGATCATCCGCTTCACTGCGTAGAACGTACCGCCCACCTTGGTCGCCGGGCCGCCGTCGGACGGCAGGCCAATGCTTTCGACCTCGACGCGGCCCGTCGTCGTCTTCTTAACAGCCACGGACCCATCAATTACGAGCGTACCCTCGCCACGGAACTCAGCCGTGTGACCTGACGCCTGCATCGCGCGCCGCAGATCTGCCAACCGCAGCTCGCCGACATGTAGGGGCTGTGTGCCAGCGCGTGCCGCTGCGAGGGCAATGTTGCTCGGCAGAACATCGAGTGTCGGCAGCTGGGCATTAGGGGAAGCTGCTGGAGCAGATGAGGACGGCGCTGTCACTGTGAGGGCACTGCCACTGGCGTCCGTCTTTTGCCGTTTGCTAGAACCCTCATCAGCGTCGTTGCTGCCGTCAGCGTCCGCGGGCTTGTCCTCGATGGCAGCTGGTGCGTTTGCTGCCGGCAGCACAGCCGCCAAACCAGGCCGTAGCTGGCCCGTCATTGTGACAATGCCCAGACCCCGCAGGTTCTGCCACTTGAGCTTCTTAACTAGCGCATCTGCCAGCTTGACCACCCAGGCGTGTGTATCGACGCTGGCATCCACGGCAGGGCCCCCCACCGCAGGGAGCAGAACGTCTACATCGGACGCGGCCACGTCGCGGTTTGTGCTGACAACGCTGCGGTAGTGTGCAGCTACAGCGGCCGTCTCCGCGTCGCTGCCGCCCACCAGGATCAGTTTTCGCGGCTCAACGAGCGGCAGCAGAATCTCGAGGTTGCGTGCTGTGTGTAGACCGGAGTAGTCAACGTAGGCGATACGCAGGCGTGCGGGCACGGACTCGGTCGTCGCAATCAATTTGGCCGGGCCCAGCACACTGGCCGTCATGGCAGCTTCGGCGGCATCTTCGGCGTCGTCGCCGTCGACGTCGCTATCGTAGAGGCCGTCTTTGTTTGCACCGCCCTCGTCGTCGCTGCCGTCACCGCCACGGCCGCGGCGTTTGCCGTCTGTAGAGTCACCCCGGCGGTGGCCGTTGCCGTTGCCGTTGTTGCTGCTGTTGCCGTCGTGGTTGGCCCGCTTGTTATCGCCCTGGCCGCGAGCAGCGCCGACATCGTCCCATTTCCGCTTCTTGCCCAGCATCTCGGGCAGCTGTGCAGCTCCGTCGCCGCCGTTCTCTTCCTCCTTTTCTTCTTCGCGCAGGTACTCGTCCGGCCGGATCAGCTCGCCAAAATCGTCGTTGCGCTTGCGGCGTACAGGGACGGGGAAGATACGTTCGCGGCCCTTTTTGCCGCGCACGTCAAAGTCGTAGTGGCCTTTGCGTTTGATCAAGATATTGACACCCAGATCCTCGTCGCGCAGGACCACCTTTTTGCGGCTCGCCTGGCCAATCGTTGTGGACACATTGAGCACTTTGCCCTGGCGGTCGCCGTCCGACTCTTCGTCTGAGTCAGACGACGAATCTGACGAGACATCGTCGGCGCCATCCTCCAACAATGCGGCAATGCCGCCGCCTAGATTGCCCATACCGCCGTCGCCAACAAGGCTGGCGCCAACGCCGCCGCTACCGGCCGTCGAGAGCTGTGTGGCCTGAAGCTGGCGCTGCGTAGCAAGCCACTGCTGATAGAGGGCCAGCTCGGCGCCTTCCAAGGCCACTTTGCGGGTATCGCGGAACTCGAGCGGGCGGCCAGCACCCTGGACGAGACGGTCGGTCGCACTATCGGCGTTTGGGTTGCTGCCGTCGCGCCACCACTCCCAGAGTGTCCGTGCAATCGAAGGTGGCCGGTCGTCGGAGAGCACGCCAGGCACTTCGGTCAGGATAACGAGATTTTGTGGATCGTCGGCAATTCTCCGCAAAATTTCCTTGGAAAACCCCCATTCGAGGGAGGCGTCGCTGGCGAGGATGACTTTGCCGCCGCCCGATCCTGATGATGGAGCTTGGCTCAGGATGCGGTCGACTTGTGATCTTCTTTCTAGCAACCGCATGTGCCGTAGGTCGAATGGGCCTGCCTCTTTGGCCTTGCCGTCGTCGCCACCACCTCCACCGCCGCGGCCGTTGGCTTGCTTGGCACCATCGGCCACGGCCTCAAATTCCTGGACAATGCTGTCGTTCATCCACTCGAGAAGCGTCCGTGCGTGCCGCACAAGACTGCCCGATGTACGGCCAGCCAGGTAGAGCTTGGACCGTGACAAATTCTCGCCATCGTTGCTATTTGAAGATGAAGACGCTTCTCTGCGCCAGGCGTGCTCCAAAAAGTAGGCAAGCTCCAAGATACGTGCCGTCGAGTCCACAGGGATCAGAACGGTGCCGCCGCGCACGACGCATGTGCGGATCGTCTCCAGCAGATGCTCGTCACGCAAACCGGGCCTATCTACCTGCGGCGCACGGCTGCTGGACACGAGCGCTGTCGGTTTGCGCAGCTGCTCAATGACCTCGGAACCGCCACCGTGGGCACCGCCAATCCACGCCGCGCCTGCAAACACATTCTCCTTATATTGGCCCCAGTCCACGCCGTAGACAATCGACTCGAGGCCCAGCTGGATGTGCCATAGTGTGCCACCCAGCGTGCGGCCGGCGTTGTAGGCTGTAATCGTAAGACCGTTGAGTGGTGGCAGGTTGGGTGGTGCCTGCGGCTGGTGTGGCTGCGAGTACTTGAGCTCGCGAATGAGGGAAAAGTAGCGGGTGATCTCGTCGGGCGTTGGTGCCGGCAGCAAAAACCGGCTGTGCTCGGCGGCGGTCGATTGTTCGTAAGAGTAGGCAACTTCTGTCAGGGATGTGCGGGGGATGATGGCTGCGGCGAGCGGTGTCGAGGCATAAAGATCTTGCAGCAGGGTGCGGCCCAGGTCGATGACCGGTTTTGTAGCAAAGATGGGGATGCGCGCAAACAGTGGGAAGTTCTTGCAGCAGTAGGCGAAAGCGGCAATGTGCGAGACGGTCGCGTGGGTCAGCAGCACGAGAGAGATGGTCGGGACCTGCTTCTCGAGCTCGCGCAGCTTCTCGGCGTCAAACGACTCGTCCCAGCCGATGTCGACGAGCACCTTGACGCCGCCATCGAGCTCGAGCAGCGACTGCGACGCCGTCGATTCGGATCGCGCCCCCTGGAGGGGGCAGAACGTAAACATGGCAGGCTCGGGTTACCGTGGATTCATTATTGATAAGCGAAGTAGACAGGTTTTGTCGGTGTATGTGCCGAAATTTTTGGATAATTTGTGGGTTGGGTATCGATGCTAGAAGGTGGGCAATACAGGTGACAATACAGGTGGTGATGATGAATTGACGTGAAGTGAGGTAGAGCCTTATGCAAATCGCGTCGCCGTTCTGCGTTAGCGCATTCCTGCTCCTGCCGCAGCCACAAAGGGAAAGGAAGCTGTGACGTCCCAGCGCGCCTTCCCTCCGCTCTTCCCTCCCTAGTCGTTTTACCCGTCCAAGCTGCCGGAGCGGATAAACTCTTCGGAACGGAAATGTGTCCAGAACAGCCAAGCTGGGTCTCAGGCGCGACTTCCCTACTGCGTATTCTCGTCCCTGAATTGGATCGCTGGATGACCCCACCTGCCCGTGCTGGACTGGAACTTTGCTGGAAAGGGGCCAACATGTTCCTTTTTTTCGCTCCATAGGGCAGGCACGCCAGTGCTGAAGCCAGGGGGCAATCCAGCGCCCTTCAATCGCTCTTTCCCCTCTAGTAGTCCGCTAATACGTCGATCCGCCTTCCCAAAAGAACCACTATCACGCCTAGACCAATACCGTGTTCTGTGCAAATACGACGTAAAGGGGCTCTCTCTCCAAGCAACGTGTCCAACCGTCTGGCCACCGCGCCGTACCACACCACCCACCGCCACCAACGCTTGTCCAGGCTGTTCGAATACCCAGACCCAGACCGAGAAAAGAAGACAACCTCCGCGCTCTGTAGCGACATTCTCGCGAGATCCAATTCACTCAGTAGCATGGACAGACGGGCTCCGAGCAGTTTGTCGACCGTCTGTTGAGCTTTTGTTTTCTTTCTTTTTCTTTCTTTTCTTCTCTTTCTTTTGTCTTTTCGACCTCGGAATTCTTGAGCTTCCGAGCTCCTATCTCTCCCTCTTTTCGTCGGCCGTCTCCTTTCGTCTCGACATCGTCAAACTCACACGACTCTGCCTCCGTCTCCCACCGCTGCCATGGCCGACTACGCCATGTTCCATGCCCTCGGCCAGGGCGAGCAGCTCGACCCCAACGACCCCCGCCGAACCACGCAGCCTGCCGCCCCGGCCTTCAACCCACCCATTGCCCCCTCTCCGTATCAGCAGCAGCAGCAGCAGCCGTACCAGCAACAGGGATACGGTCAGCCGCAGCCGGGCTATGGAGCTCCGCCTCCTACTCTGGGACAGCTTCCATATGGCGGCCAAGCTCCGTATATGGGCACCCCCTCGCCGGCCGGACACGGCTTCGGTGCACCACCGCCAGCTCCCGGACAGGGTGCTGAGGACGGTGGACTCGCAGCACAGATGGGCGGCATGACGCTGGGCCCTGATGGCCACTCGACCGTGCGGAAGAAGAAGAAGGACCGGCATGCGTATCACACCGTCGAGGCACCCGTGGGTTCGTCCATGGGCTTCTCGGCGGCTGCCATGTCCGGCGGACCTGTTCCGGGCACACCAGGCATTGCAGGCATTGCAGGCGTTCCGGGCGCACCTGGCTTTGACAACGGGCCCATTACACCCCAGATGAGCCAGTTTCCTGCGGCTGCCGGTGCTGGTGCTCCCTTTACTCCCGGAAACGCAGCTGACCCGAACAGTTTTGGTGCTCGTGGCGCCGTTGCCGAGGCAGGATCTGTACCTGCCATGGTGCCTGCGTCCGGCCAGCAAAAGGTGTCCGCCGACGACATTCCCAGTGTCCCTCTGTCGCGCGACTCTTTGCAGCAGCACTTCCTGACCAACGTCTACCCAACCTTTGAGCGCCATGTGCCCCCGCCCGCCGCCATCTCCTTTGTCGCCTACGACCAGGGTAACTCGTCGCCCAAGTACACCCGCCTCACCATGAACAACATCCCCTCCACGGCCGAAGCTCTTAACAGCACTGGTTTGCCGCTGGGTCTGTTGTTGCAACCCCTTGCACCCCTCCAGGCCGGCGAGCAGGAGGTTCCTGTCCTTGACTTTGGTGAGGCTGGCCCGCCGCGGTGTCGGCGCTGCCGTGCCTACATCAACCCCTTCATGGTCTTCCGGTCCGGTGGCAACAAGTTTGTCTGCAACCTCTGCACATATCCCAACGACACGCCGCCCGAGTACTTCTGTGCCACGTCACCCCAGGGTGTCCGCGGCGACCGTGACCAACGGCCTGAGCTGTCGCGCGGCACTGTCGAGTTTGTCGTGCCCAAGGAGTACTGGACCAAGGAGCCTGTGGGTCTGCGCTGGCTGTTCTTGATTGACGTCACGCAGGAGTCGTACAATCGCGGTTTCCTCGAGGCCTTCTGCGAAGGTATTCTGGGCGCGCTGTATGCCGGCGAGGACGACGTGGACGGGGACGGTGAGCCGAAGCGCCGCATCCCCAAGAACGCGCGCGTCGGTTTCGTTACCTACGATAAGGAGGTGCACTTTTACAATGTGACTTCTACTCTCGAGCAGGCACAGATGATGATCATGCCTGATATCGAGGACCCCTTTGTTCCTCTGAGCGACGGCCTGTTTGTGGACCCTTACGAGTCCAAGGCCGTCATTACCTCCCTCCTGACGCGCCTGCCGCAAATGTTCTCCACCATCAAGAACCCTGAGCCGGCGCTGCTCTCGACGCTCAACGCCGCCATCGAGGCCCTCGAGGCCACTGGTGGCAAGGTTGTCTGCTCGGTGTCGTCGTTGCCAACGTGGGGCCCTGGCCGTCTGTTTATGCGCGACGATGGCAAGCACACGGGCGGCGAGATGGACAAGAAGCTGTACACAACCGAGCACCCTGGCTGGCGCAAGGCCGCTGAGCGCATGACGGCTGCGGGTATCGGTATCGACTTCTTCCTGGCCGCGCCTGCCGGCGGTTACCTCGACGTGGCCACCATCGGCCACGTGTCCTCAACAACAGGCGGCGAGGCATTCTACTACCCCAACTTTATTGCTGGTCGGGACAATGCTAAGCTGTCCATGGAGGTCAAGCACGCCGTCACACGCGAGACAGGCTTCCAGGCGCTCATCAAGGTGCGCTGCTCCAACGGCCTGCAGGTGTCCAGCTACCACGGTAACTTCGTGCAGCACACTCTTGGCGCCGATCTCGAGGTGGGCGCCATCGATGCCGACAAGGCCATTGGTGTCACCTTTAGCTACGACGGCAAGCTCGACACCAAGCTCGACGCACACTTCCAGTCGGCCCTCCTATACACCACGGCTGACGGCCAACGGCGCGTCCGCTGCAGCAATGTTATCGCCAGCGTCAGCGAAAGCACGCGCGAGTGTCTCAAGTTTGTCGACCAGGACGCTGTCTACGGCATCCTGGCCAAGGAGGCTGCCACCAAACTGGCGAGCACGTCGGCCAACCTCAAGGACACGCGGAACTGGTTGACGGAGAAGACCATTGACATCCTGGCCGGCTATCGTAAGCACCATGCCTCGGCCTCGGCGCCACCGAGTCAGCTTATCATGCCCGAGCGCCTCAAGGAGTTCTGCATGTACATGCTCGGCCTGCTCAAGTGCCGCGCCTTCAAGGGCGGCAGTGAGACCGGCGACCGCCGCGTGCACGAGTTGCGCATGGTCCGGTCCATGGGCGCTCTCGAGCTGAGTCTGTACCTGTACCCGCGCATCCTGCCGCTGCACAACCTGCAGCCCGAAGAAGGCTTCCCCGACCCGGAAACCGGCCACCTCCGCATGCCACCGGCCATGCGCGCCACCTTTGCCAAGGTCGAGCCAGGCGGCGTCTACCTGGTCGACAATGGCCAGCAGTGCCTGATTTGGCTCGAGAAGCAGACCTCGCCCAACCTGATCCAAGACCTGTTTGGCGAGGACAAGGATAAGCTCCAGGCTTTAGATCCCTACCTGTCGTCGCTGCCCGTGCTCGAGACGCACCTCAATGCCCAGGTCCGCAACATGATTGAGTTTTTACGGACACTGCGCGGCTCCAAGGGCCTGACGATCCAGCTGGCGCGGCAAGGGCTTGACGGCGCCGAGTTTGAGTTTGCCCGCATGCTGGTCGAGGACCGCAACAACGAGGCACAAAGCTATGTGGACTGGCTGGTGCACATCCACAAGGGCGTCCAGATGGAGGTACGACAATAGCTGCAGTGATTTTCCTTTTTCTTTTCCTTTGGTTCCCCGCTTTTCTTAAACTCTTACCCCTACTAACAGTACGAAGCTTGGTGGTCAGAAAAGAAAGGATGATGCCAGTGAAGCCTCGAGCGTGCTCGGCTCATCGTTTGGTGGTCTCCGCCCAGCATATTTTTAGGATGACAATATGCGTTAATGACGTGAGAGGGGAGAGCGTAGACGAGGATCACAAAATAAGACCAAAAAAAAAAAAGCAACGACCAGCTTTGCATTCACATTGAGTAGGGAGAAGCGTGTGCCTTTTCTTCTTCGTTTTTATGGGAACGCAAAAAAGGTGATAAAAACTGAGGGAACGAATCAAGTAGCCAGTGGAGAAGGGAGTCAAGAAACGGGCCGTTTTGCGATCATGTGTGGCGGGTTTTTTATCATGTCTGTTCTTTTTATTCATTTCTGTTTGTTCATTTGATTTCGATTTTCACATTTTACGTGTTGTTATTTCTCGCCGGCACATTTTACGATAAAAATAAAACATAAGTCTATATAATTATATTATAATGGAACAAGAACAAAGAAAACATAAATATACTGTCGACTGTGGACAACGAATCTTATACTTGTACTGGCAAAGGGGAAGGGCGGCACGCTGGTTACACAACAATGCACTATCATGAGTGGTCGTCATCGATGGGTTTGTGACGGCGTCTGATCTGTCAATGTGCATATTGTTGTTTGAATCTTGGCTTCACACCCTCCACATGACTGTTCTATGTCTTCCCTTGGCGACCCCGGCGGCCTCCAAGGTCTTGAAACCCACCTGGTATTGGGCAACAGCGGACGTGAGGACAAAAAAAAAACCAATTGCAGAGAAAGAAACTAGACCGTAAGGCAAACCTCCCCAAGGCGCAATCTTAGGCCCCTAGATAGGACCGAAACGGTTCCAATACGCGCCTCTCTGACCTCGTGATAATAAAAAGGGCAAGACCCGGGGAGCCAATCAGTCGGATCTTCGGTTCGCTTAGAAGTATAGGAAAGCTGTTTGGCTTGACCTGGTCCTCATGGTTTTTCAAAGGAAGGAGCTGCACGTTTGTATTTTCTTTTTTTCTTCTTTTCTTCTTTTGCTTCCTGTCTCCTTCTCGTTCTGTACTTGGCTCCCTCCCAACCGCTCCTAACAGAAGCCAAGGTGAGAGATGAGCAAGGCGGTGCCCACGTAAGTAAATAGGCATGCTCGGCAGCCTCGCAGGGTCGGTCAAACCCAACCGTACTCCGTACACATGGCACACATGGTACACGGCGAATACACACAGAAAATGAGGCGTGCACAGCTGACCCAGCCACGGACTGGCAACCGTAGGAAGAAGGAAAAAGAAAAGAAAAAAATCAAGGTGTAGGTACCCACGCATCTATGAATGGAAAGAGCTTGTCATGGTTCATGAAGAAGGATGTGAAGCGAGAACAAGGAGGGGCACGGGGGTCAAGGTTGAAGCAAGGATATTATGGCGAGGCGCTTCGATACAGTGCCCCTGTCGCGGTTATTGGCCTCCGGAGCATGCAAGTGGGCGCTCCCCGGTCGTGTGGTTGATCATGTTGCTGATCCTTGGTTATGTTGACTGTTGGTCCATTTTAGGTAAGTGAAGTAAGAGGGAATCCTTTGCAGAAAGAAAGAAAAAGAAGGCCTCCTTCCACGCATCGATAAGGTGGCAACGCCTCCTGCCAACCTTCAGCCGCAGCATCTTGCTGCCCTTCTAGTGCCCGGCTGTCTTCACGACTTGATTTTGTGATTTATTCCCGCCTCTTTTGTAGGCGCTTTGATCAAGTTGCGTTGCGTTGAGTTTAGTTGCGTAGTGTTTTGTTTTCTTTTTGCCTCCTTATTTTTATTTCCTTCTTCCGAGGTGATCAACGAACCATCTCTCTCAAACAGGTTCGGCGTCTTGCTTGCCCATTCCGAGACCATGAGTGTGCCCCTGGTCGACTCGATGGTACATACTTTTTTCTTACCTCCCCACACGGAAAACCAGAGAAATAGGAGGTTCACGAGGACATGGTTGAGGGAGGGGAGAAGAAAAGAAGGAAGGGTGTTGACGCTAAAACAGTAAGTGCACAGGGCTGCAGACACAGCTGCCTGTCAAAAATAAAACGGCGGGCAGGGTGAGTGCAGCGCAAAAGTGAGTGACAGCCGCTGGAAAGCAGCAGGATGGGAAACAAGAAATACGATGTGAAACTATGGGCAACGATAGAAAGACGCTTTTCACAAAAACATGCTGATCTCGCTCCCAATCTGCGTGCATCTCAGGCAAGATCTGAACCAAGATGGCCGCAGTTTGATATTTATCGAAAATTAACCAGATAGGGACAATAAAGAGACGCAAAATCCGTCTGGCTGGGTAACGCAACGCTGGGCCAGGCCGTGTGTCGGTCATACAGGGTGGAAAGGGGAAGGGGGCTTTTTTGGTGAGACTACGACGTTGTTTGTTCGGGAACCGGTAACCAAGAACCCCTAAATTCCCAGCTGCTTGGGTGTGAGATAAACCGAGTGGGAATAATGTTCCGGACAAGGGCACTGGCCAAGGATGGTCAGGCGTCAGGGTATCATTGGGGCTACATGTGGAACAGCAAAAAGGAGGCATGCAAAATTGAAAAGCAGCAACTCAAAAGAGGGTGTGAATACGGCTGAACTCTTGTTGCGGCGTAGCTTGGGAGAAGTGTCGTGAAATTGTAACAATGATATTCTAATGGGGGGCAGGGTCAGTAAGAGAGGAGATGGCGCCTACCAGATTCCTGGGAGATGACAAAGAGGAGAACCCAACAAAACAAGCTGGGAAGTATGAAATAAGATACGGGGAATGGCATATGGAAAACGGGAAAGCCAGAAACCCCCAGCCGCTGTGACGAGATGATATGTGATGAGAGAAAATAGACATATGATAGCCATTCTTCCGGTTCGAACTGATACCGAGAAAAACAGTAATGCTCCATATCCCATGTCATCGTATGAGGACGGAAGATGCCATTTATTGACGTTCAAAAAAAGGCTTGCCCTTTTTTTTTTTTTTTTTTTTTTAAAAAAACCTGCTTCGCAATGGCCCGCTTTCATCTGTTTTCGACAACAAACTGCTGGATGCACGTCCAGAAGACTTACTATTTACAACCCGAACCATAAAGTGGAAAGGCGAGGCGCCGGGGAATGCCTCGGCAGTACGTTCGTATTCTGGACCAACCGCTTGTCTTTATATTTGTCTTGTTTTCTTCATGCTTTCTTTTTTCTTTCTTTACCTTTCTTACCGCTTATACTTTTTTTTTGGGCTCCTTTGCTCCCTATTCGTCTCCTTTGCATCCTCTGATGACTGCTCACACGCACGCTCGTATTTCCCCCTCTTCTTTTAAATATTCTTGCTCTCTTATTTTCATCTCATCCTCGTCTACAACGTATTGTCATTGTACCTCCCTTACACTGTATGTCTCGATGCATCTGCGCTTGCCGAGGACCCTGTCCCGTGAATAGCATACGGTAATCAAAGATATGCCTTATTCAAACAATACAAAGAGAAAAAGAGGTGTGAGCAGTTCGCAGATACTGCAAGGATGCAAGATGGAGGTGCAGCCCGTATGCATCCCTCGTACGACGGACACTATTTTGTGCCCCTAGGATTGGCTGTGTCTGTCAAGAGGCTGCATTTTCGGCGTGGATGAGCGATGAGAGATGCGATTGTGTGAATCGACAAAAGACGGTGAAAATGCGAAAATGCTGTTTGTCCAGAACTCGGTTAAAATTACTTTATTCATTGCGGGGTGTTCCGCTCCCACCCCAAACGGCTCCCATGTTTCTGTGCTGTTCACCTTCCTTTCAGTTGCCTCCTATCATTATGGCAGGCCACCGCCGTGACGAGCTAGCTGAACGGTGCTTTTTCAGCTCCTATCCTCTTCTTTCCCACTTTCTTCGCCCCTGTTTTTTGTTCTTTGGATAGGGGCTTTTGAAATACCAATCGCACACGTCGTATTCATTGTAGACTTTTCTCTATCAGTTCTAAAGCGTCGTAGGTTGCCATTGCATAATGCCATTGCAGTTTCGGGGAAATATCGAATCTCGCCCACTAGACTACGGAGTATTACCAGATCTGCGGGAAACACATCGCCATGGACAATCGACTTGTTCTACTTGACAAGGTACTCTGAGGTCATTAACTGCCCGTAGTTACGGGAAATTTCTTGACGTCCGTCTCTTACTCTTTCTGAATCGATTCAGAGTGTCTTGTCACCTCTCTTGAAGACTTCTGTCTCGGTCTGCTTCGGATCCGCATACTTTCCCCCCCTTCTGACGCTTTCTTCTGCCTTCCCACCCTTAGTCCTAACTTAGACATGTGATGAATGCTGCGGCCATGCGTTCAGTCCACTCGTTGAGAATTGCCACCAAAACAGGCACCAGAACGAAGACCTTGGCGTGGGTGTGGGCAAGTGGGTGTCGGATGTCTGTTGGAACTGTTGGAAAAGAGAAAAAGAGGAAAAGAGGGTGTACGGTAAAAACGTGCAGAAACATGCATTCTTCCAACATGCAGCCGCACCAACCCACGACCAAGGAGGTATCGTTGACATCCAGCTGAAGACCGCCCTGCTACCGCCACACCCACCTCTTTTCACATTGTGATTTCTGTATGTTTATTACTTTTTTCTCTTTCCCATCATCCCCACAAAAACCACACAACTCAGGTGCTTTGTCGCCTCGCCTCGCTTCGCGTTGTTATTTTGGAATGTACGTACTCCGTACTCGCCTATGCTCGCGAATCTTGCAGTGAACTTCTGTCCCTGTCCCTTCCCCCTTGCCTTTTGCCCTCGCCTCGGTCGCCCCCGGTTGCTTTTTTCTGCCTTGTTATTTTTTGACGGCTGCAGTGCTCCGGTTGTCAAAGTCGTGGCGGTCCGAGTTTCAGCCCTTGGCCCTAGTTCAGTCCTTGGCCCAGGGTACTGGGACCAGAATGGTGGGAACAGCCTGCCACAGCGTGGTAGTATTCATCAATGTGGAAAGTGCATGGGGTATGGCGTTAGCTTGTGTTCTGTTTTATTGGTAGAGTGCCTACTCCGTATACAAGAGTCTATTCCACCCACTCATTTGTCTCTTTAGGCTTGCTGCAGATTGGTTGGTCAAGGTCACCGACCAATCCTTGCCCGATTCGATGCTGCTGCATGAGACAGTCTGGTATGCATGCTTTTACGATGTGCATATGCGTACATATGCCCAAAGAACGATGACTGCGCTGAAACCAATGGGTGTGCCTATACTCCTTATAGGCCGAGAGATGAGAGGCATATATTCTGATTTGCGTATCTCTCGTGTTGATTCTCCATTGTGAACTAAAGTATCTGTCGATTGTGCTCGGTACTAAGTCAACAGTGTTGTAAGCCTTGGCCTCGGACTACCTTGAGATGTTTCCTTTTCGTCTCGTTCTTTGATCGACGCCTTTGTGTTAGGAGGCGCGGGCTCCTACAGCCTCACCAGCCGTCTCATTTTAGACTCAAACTACTTACTTGACTTACAAGTACGGACCGGCGGCTAAGCCGTAGCGTCCGCCCGGAGGCAAAAGCAGCCAGACCCGGTGTCATTGAAGGTCCACTTTTGTTTCCTCTTGGTTTCCTTGCCTTTTCCATTGCAGAAACACACACAGACACATGGCGATGGAGAGAGAGCCACGAAAGTGAAGATGCGATCGGGTTGTCGTACTGTTGTAGGCGCTGCTGAGACGTTAAGTTGTCTCAATGGGTTGCGCTTTCCTTGTTTATGTACCTTGCACTGGCTCCTTCCACGTTTGACTTCTTCAACTGTAACTCACAACAGCATGCACGACCACTAGACTGGCTGGAGTAAACGGCCTCTTCACCGATTTATCGTATCATTTCACAGTGAAATCCAAAGATGCGGTCTGAGATTTAACAAATGATTAAATTCTATTTTCTATTTGGTGCAAGACTTGACCTTTCGTCCGAAAAGAGCCAGTCGTTTTAAGCTTTGTGTAAAATGGAACGCGCCGTGCCGAGGTCTGATAGAAATGGATGGAACGAGAAGAGGAAGGAGCGATCAAGAAACCAAGGGGAACAAATAAAGAAATAATAGAAGACCGAAAAATCACAAACTAAAAAAGAAGACGACCCTGTATCCCAAGAAACCGTAGTGTCCAACCGAATGTGCTCCCAGAAAACAATAAAGCATGCCCAACACGTATACTGCAATTTTGAAGACCCCCAAATCCCATACCCCTGTGAGTCAACCGTGCAGTGCATACCGTCGCTCTCTTACATTGGGCTCATTAACGTCCCCAGGCCGTACCGCGGGTCAGGCTGTGTCAAGGCACGGTTGATTTCGTTGCTGCTGAAGGCGTGTTGGAAAATGTCAAAGTCGGTGGGCGAGGAAGATGAGGAGGAAGACGAGGATGACGAAGATGACGAAGAAGATGACCCTCTGCTCGAAGACGACTTGCCGTGGCGGCTCTTTTTCGCGAGGTCGTCCAGAATCAACCGTGTTGTGCTCTGCCGTGTGTCCTCAAAGACAAACGCCACTGCCTGTAGGCATCCCCGGAGGTCGGCGTCCCACAGAAAGACTTCACGCCATAGCTCTGCAATTTCCTGGGGCGGGTTGCGGTAGCCGTTGCCGAGCCCAAAATCACCAATGACCACGTTTGTGTAGCCGTTGGCCACGCAGATACGTAGTGCAGCGCGCAGCTTGCGCTTCACCATATCGCGCTCTTCAGTAAAGGAGTATTTTGTGCCCATTTGCGTGAGTTTGGGCCAACGCACGGGCGGCACCGAGCAGACGGGCAGAACACCCCACTCGGCAGGCGGAATCTTTTCGTAGTGGTCGTGGGGCCCGCGGAAGACAACAACTTCTTCTGACAGGATTCCGCCCTCAATCGGGATCGGGTAGTTGGTCTGGCCATAGCTTCCAGCGGACCCAGGTGCGGGTGTGGCGAGTGTGGCTGAGAGTGTGCTACGGCGGCACAGACGCTCTTCGCTGCCGGTGACACCGGTCTCCCAGTCGCCGCCTGGTCTTTTATCGTTCGCCGAGCAGATAAACGGAACAAAAACGGTCTCGCCGGCCTGGCTCGAAAGGTGGTTGGCCCAGTCCATGGCCGTCATGGCTGGATCTCCGTCACGGATATAAAATGTGGGTAGGCGGCCGAAAGGACGGCCGATGCCGTGCAGTGAGAGTTCGACTAGTGGTTGCGGGAAGAGAACAGAGCTCGTCTTGTATAAGTTGGCGTAGTCGTTCTTGATGAGTGGGATATAGTTACGGCGCGTGTCGGCCGCGACCTCTGAAGCCTTGGGCTTGGACTTGGACGTCGAGCTAGGCATAGTGGTGATTGTGTGGGGGTGGGATGTAGAAGAACGGAGAACGGAGTGGACAGACAAGAGTAGGAAGAGGGCGCTGAGGTTGAGAAGATGTTATGAGAGTACAGCAAAGGTAGTGGGAGTTGGAAAAAGGGCGAGGCTCTTCAAGACTCTTTATAGAGGGGGCCGGGCGTCGCGAGAGACGATCCTTTCCTTCAAGTATTATAAAAAGAAAATAGAGAACGGAGACAGGTAAAGACAAGGCAGTAGACGAGAGAGACAAGGTGACAAAAGAGGCAAGAGAGATGAGAGACACAAAAAATACAAGAGACAAAAGACAAAAGACAAAAAAAAAAAGTGACAGGTGTTTAAGAGAGGGAGAGAGGGAGAGAGGGCGAGAGGGGTGTGGGTGTTTGTCGCTAGCACATAACGAGGCAGCACCCAAAGACCGTACTAGAAGCTCAAGGAAGCAAAGAAAGAAAAAGAAAAGAAACAAAAAAAACCGTGAAGAGGGTGAGGGGGGAGGGGTGACGGGGATGGGGATGAGGAGGTGAGCAGCAAGCGTGAAAAGAAAGAAAGAAAGGAAAAAGAAAAGAAAAAGAGGGTAGCCCGAAGAAGAAAAAAGAAAATACAGACGAAGGGCAAAAGGAGGCGAGTAGATGGTAAGGCGAGAACGTTCAGCAGGGCAGACGACCAAAAAAAGAAACAAGAAGCCAAAAAACAAGGCCCAAAAGCTGGAAACTATCAGGAAAGGGAAAAGAGAGGCACGTCTGGGCCTCATCAAGGCTGCCACTGCGCATCAGTGCATTCCTGCTCCGTACGGATGCATGGTATATGCGTGTCGTGTGTGCCTTTCTTTCAGGTCGGTTCAGATCAGGTCAGTCCGTGTCGTCTCCGCCGTCCCGCCCGCTTGTGTGCGTCTTGCGTCTTGCGTCTACCGAAGGGACGGTCTTAGAAAGGGAAGGCTAGTAATCTTGTTGTGGCCATATTTTGTGTAGTTCTTTTTTTTTCACACTTCCACCTGGCTCGGCATGCCGAGAGGTTGAGGGCTCCTCCGTACGAGAGCTACGGCGAAATCACACGTAACGAGAATTCCCAAAAATACCACAAATACCGAGGAATATCGTCATAAGAATATCTCATCTTGCCGAACAGGAACAGACGGTAAACGACAAACGCCAGACAGGCCAGGCGACATAGACGACATACGGCCTCAGCGCTGGGAAAGGGCCGTTAGTTCGGAGGTTTTTCGTCTGCTCTTTTTTAGGCGTCTGCCCTTGCATATTCTGTTTCTCGATATGAGCCTTGTCTTTTTGTGTCTCTCTTTTTCTCTTGTCCCTTTATCATTTTGTCTAAGTTGTTTGGGCTGTCTGGGCTGTTTGTAAACGGTTCGCGGTCTCCAAGCGAATGGTTGACATCTTGTGCGACCGGCCCGTCAGTGACCCTCCCCTTTCACTCTCCCTTAGTAGCAACAACGTTTAAAACAGGTATCTCGCTGAACGTTCGTACGGAAAAGGAAACGAGGGACAACAGGCGAGGAAACGAAGTATCAGCTATTAACTCACGAAACCCACGAAACCCATAAATTTCTACAAGCGATGAGATGGGCAGAGTGACGATCGATGCCTTGTGCCAGATTTTCCAGCTGGATGGGCAAGACAAGGTGAATTGGAGATTTGGGGAGAGAACAGGGAGGGGGGGAGGGCGGATAGAGATAGACTAGGAGCGCCGGACGGAGAGAGAGCACCGGATCTCAAGAGGATCAGACACCACCAGCAAAAAAAAACACGACTAGTGGACAAGCAGCATGAACGACACACGAACTTGGTAAGAAAATTTTACGCTAGAACAGGACAAGCGACGATGAACCTGCTGGTAAAGAATGTTGTGGATGCGAGGCGCGGCGCGAGGGGCGTGCTGGGAGGAAGGGATGGTGTGGATGAGTTGGAATAGATGGGACGGAAGGGATATTCAGGAGAAAAAAATCAAGGTGTGAAAATAGGAATCGAGAAAATGAAATGATTGTTCACAAGAGTAAATAACGTGAAAAAGAAACGCGACTTAGTCGGCCGGTAGGACGAACACCTGGGGCGGCTGCTGGCAGTGGAATCGTTGTTGGTCCTTTTGTTCCCTTTTTTGTTGGCTGTAAATGCATTGTTGATGTTGACCGAGCCCAGATGCATTGCTTCCCAATATCCAGGTTCTAAAGATTCCCGACAATCCTGTAGTGACCCGCCGGTTCGTTTCGTTTCTCCCCCCCCCCCTTTTTCTTTTCTTCTTTTTTTTTTTTTGAACTCTGGTTGTGTTTCTTTCCGTAGTTTCTTTTTCTTGCCATTCTGTTCTCTTCCACTCTTCCCCTATTCCTGCCGATCCAACAAGAACCCGTTTTGCTGTTTTCATTCCTTTGCCATCGTTTCTTTTTCCCAGCTGCTCCTTCTGCTCATTTCACTGATGAGATCAAGATGTCACAAATGCGCCCTTCACTATGATTTGCACTGGTGTCTTGGCGGAGTTTCCTCTTTCTCACGTTTGTTTTCTTTTTCTTTCTTGCTTTCCCCTCGAAAATCCCCTCTGCCTCTTTCAGCTTGCAAGGTTGTTGCTTTGCTTCACTTACAGAGGGATCTGCTCCAGGGTTTTGTGGCAGTGGGGAGAGGTGGGTATCTACGACGTATTCTAGCCAGGTCTGGACAGGTACATACAACTGACAGCCAGAAGTCTATGGGGCTGTTTTATTATTCTTCAGCTTCGGGGCGCTACAGCCGCAGAGTGCGCGATCTCGCCCATTGCAATCTAGAAAGGCAATCTTGACACAGCCATATTGAGTCAAGTGTTTCGGGTCCTCTGGGCAGGCGAATAACGGATAAGATACTCGAGAGTGGTAGAATGACAAAAGGAAAGGCCAGCCCAGATTCGTTCTGACAGCACGGAGTATACTGTTTTCTTTCCATTTCTCGGCGCGACATGTGTAAACGGCCGGGCGGGTAAGTCAATCGTCGCGAAGCGCAGGCGCAGGGCATTACGAAAGTAGGGCGTGGGCAGCTGAAGCAAAGCTGAGCGAAGCTGAGCCACTGGGCAAAATAGAGCCGAAACGGGCCAGGGAAATGTGAGCTCCGTGTGCCTGTGTCTAAAGAGGTAAATAGTAAAGTAAAATCCGAGAGAAAGGGGACGCTGAGAGACAACGCTCAAACATACACACTCTAGAACAGGTACATATACTTCTTGAGTCTCGATACAGGCACAAATTTAGTGGAGACGCCAATCTCGAGGATAAGGAGCCGCAGAAAGAAAACGGACTGCAGAAATAGATCTGCAAGTACGACGTATTACTCTCTCGAGTCTCTCTACCCCATATAACATGACAAATTGAATCAAATTGTTAAAGCCAGCATGAAGCCAACACCCCCCCAATTGACGCCCACATTGCCCAGCGAGACAGCGATCTAGCACCGGCTAGAACGGATTGCTGTCCCGGGAACGAGGCGGAGGAGACGGACGAGACAGGCGAGATAAAGAAAGGGAGGGTGAGCACCGATAGACGTCGAGGGGAAGGCATCTTGGAAGAGAGGGAGGCGAAAGAAGGAAAGCGACGAGCACATCGAAAGCAAAAGAAGGGTCCAGCTACGGAATACACCATAACCAACTACGAATGGTCTTCCAAAGATGCAAAAGAAAAAAGGCATGTGGTAGACCTGGAGACAATCCGTACATCAGTGGGGTCAACCTTGGCCAGGCCAGCTGAGAGATGTGTGGGGGGGGGGGGGGGGGGGAGAAAAGGGCAAGAAAGACCGAGGGGAGCGTGAATGTGTGAATATGAAGAGGGAATAATAATAAAATAGCAGAGACAATCATGAACGGGAAGGAAATGCCATGATACATTTACAGCTACAAAAAGACATCCAAAAATACACTTGTTGGGATGTGCATCTCTTTTCTCTCATACCGCCTCATGCACAATGCAAGCCCTCAAGCCGCACGCACTGATCATTGATCTTTGATCGCACAGCCAAAGAGCCGATGCTCACTTGTCACATCTGTCTGTGGCAATCGGGATTTTGGTCTCCCTTACTTCCCCATGCCCTTGTCTCTCTGGTTTCCGGCTACTCGGTATTTTCAGTCCTGTTTTTTTTTTGTTGTTTTACTTTTCTTTTGTTGCAGGGCCCATGCTCGGCCACGGTGGCATCCGACGGCTGCCGGGCGTGGGTGGCCGTACTAAGACACAAAAAGAAACGCTGGCTAGAATATGTGATATACCGTATCGAGACAGGAAACGAAGGAACAAGAAAAAAGAAAATAGAGAAAAATGCCACCGAAGAGGGGGACGAAAAAATGGAGGAGGACCCTGCTTCCAGATTCAGCACATGGAATTATTGGACTTGGAGGGGCGTGAGAAAAGAAAATACAGTGAGTAATACTCCGTACGCTTAAGCGATTGAACAATAAAAAAATAGAAGGAGAAAAGCCTTGCCCACTTCCACATCTCTTCTAGACCAATTGGGACTCTGCCGGTACATTTGCGCGTCTAGTTTGAGGTGCATACGAACATACACACCTCGGAAACTCTTGCCGGGGCCTAGAGGGGCGTGAAGAAGAAAAGAAGAGGGCACAAAAGGAGATAAAAGAAACAAAAACGAAAAAGCGTGTCTAGATTACGCATACAAAGGCGTTGTCTGTAGCAATACCTAGTACATAATACAAACACATACTCTGAATATGGATACCGAAGACCGAGAGGATCAAGATACCAGAAACTGAAAATTGCAAATCCCATGAGCCTCAAAAGGCCAGAATTAGAATACCAGCAGACGAGACATGGACCGACGGCTGGGACTACGTCTACATGCCCGACCTCCCGATCGATTGGCCTATACGGCGAGGTAAACGAGGCAAGCCGACAATCAGACAATCAAGACTAGTAAACGAGAATCAACGGGGTAAACGGGGTTAACGGGTGGTATTTGATGCGGTGAGCGACATAAGACGGGGCTGGTGCTGTAGATTGGGGACCGGGCGAGCTGAAGTCGAATGTCTTTCTTTTGAAGACAAGCAAAAGCCACAGAATGAAGGACGGGATGATCGGATTTGATCTCCATGGTCGTCCTTGCCCGGCCACTTGGCGCGGGCGATCGCATACCGCGCGGCACTGTGGGTGAGTCTGCCGAGAGACCTGTCAAAAAAGAGCAAAAGGAGGGAGGCGAAATGGGTGAGGTGAACTAATATACAGAGAGTGTGGTCTGCGATACACGACGTTGGTGATTGTAATTGTGTATTGTCAAGGTCGTACTTTCCTGCTGTCATGAAAGGCTCGCGACGGGAAAGACCTTAACGGAACGTGCCGCGTCGTGTTAATAAAGCTGGGAAGGCGCGTTCTGGCGTGTCGCTGGTGGTTCAGTGGCAAATTCACAGGGGGGGATGCGCTACAAGCTCCAGCTCCAAGCTGGCGGGTCGATCGTTCTTGCCCCCGATCG
The DNA here is from genome assembly GCA_019925375.1 of Sporothrix euskadiensis. Classification (NCBI taxonomy): domain Eukaryota; kingdom Fungi; phylum Ascomycota; class Sordariomycetes; order Ophiostomatales; family Ophiostomataceae; genus Sporothrix; species Sporothrix euskadiensis. The sequence continues at coordinate 339,843 of JADHKQ010000026.1, read as the reverse complement.
TAAAGCGGACAAGAGCGGCAGAATATTTTTTGAGCTTTGTAGCACTAAGTGCATCGCACCTGCCGAAACATCGGACGAGATGGTGATTTATACCGGAACCCAGAAGGAACCCCTCAACGACCCTCACATTTACACCAATTGACATGATGCGGCCCCGGATATCCTCCGCCCTGCGGACAGCCCCTCTGCGGGCGCCCTCGACGGCAGCCCCGTTCTCCTCTGTCGCCTCAGCACGGACGATTATCACGACACCCACCCCCACCAACACCTCTTCTCAATCCCGGCCACGAGGTCCCTCGACACGACGCCGACAACCTCTGCAGATTTCCTGCCCCTTTTCTCAACAGCACAGTCTACGAAGCTCGCAAACCTCTTCTCCTTCCTTCGAAACCCCCAGAACGATCGCCGACTTCCTACAATGGAAGCCCGCCGAAGCCGTCCCGGGCGTCGTTGTCCATGGCTTTGTCCAGTCCATGAGGCAAATGAAGCACTACCGTTTTGTTACCCTCAGTGATGGCTCCTCAGTCAAGGGCATGCAAGCTGTGGTGTCGGCTGATATCGTGGCGGCGCTGGAGAAAACAAATGCGCACATCACCAACGGCTCGGCTATCCGGCTAGTAGGCGCGTGGACACCGTCGCCAGCTGCCGGCCAGAGCCACGAGCTACTCGCCGATTCAGTTGAGGTCGTTGGTCCCTGTGATGTCACAACATTCCCCATTCAAAAAAAGCACCAGACGGCCGAGTTTCTGAGGACACTGCCACACCTGCGGCCACGCGTTCCATTCAACACGACATTGCTGCGGTTCCGGTCAGATGTGGTGTCGTCGCTAAACCGCTTCTTTGCAGAGCGCCAGTTTGTGCAGACGCACCCGCCTCTGATTACATCCTCCGACTGTGAGGGAGCGGGCGAGGTGTTTAGCGTCTCAGGAGGTCCCTCGTCGGAAACAAAGAGCAGAAAGGCGAAGGGCTTCTTCAAGTCGCCCAAGTACCTGACCGTCTCGACCCAACTGCACCTCGAAGCACTAGCTCAGGCTGTCGGCAACGTCTGGACACTCTCGCCGACGTTCCGTGCCGAAGACAGCGACTCCCCGCGCCACCTGAGCGAGTTTTACATGCTGGAAGCCGAGGTCAGCTTCGTGGACAAGCTGGACGGCGTCATGAGCCTCGTCGAGGACATGTTGCGCCATGTGGCCAAAGATAATTACGGCAGCCGGGCATACAACGAGCTGGTGGCAAAGCCCAAGGGTCCCAACCCCAACAAGGGCGATGCCACTGCTGCTGCCGCTGCCGACAGCACATCAGCGGTCGACATTGAGAAGCGCTGGTCGGGTTTGTTGTCCGCCAAGCCGTGGCCGCGCATTACCTATGCCGAGGCTCTGCGGATCTTGAGCGAAGCGCCTGCTGACACGTTCCAGTACCCACCAACATGGGAGACGGGTCTCATGACGGAGCACGAGCGGTACCTGGCGCGCACCGTGGGCGGCGCCGAGGCCACTCCCGTGTTTGTGACCCACTACCCGCGCGCCAGCAAGTCGTTCTATATGCTGCCGACCGCAGGAGGCGCGTCGGAGGGCTCAGAACAGGACACGGTCGACTGTTTTGATTTGCTTGTGCCCGAGTTTTGCGAGATTGCCGGCGGGTCCATGCGTGAGCACCGGCTGGACCAGCTTGTCGCAACCATGCGGGCAAGAGGAATGCCACTTTACGGAGAGGGTGCTGCAAGGGTGGTGCCCGATTACGTAGCGGGTGCTCTTGATGACGAATCTCCTGCTACCAACGGCCTCGATTGGTATGTCGACCTCCGTCGCTGGGGCTGCCCTCCGCACGGCGGCTTCGGTCTCGGCTTTGACCGGCTTCTCTGCTACCTGACGGGCGTGCCGACCATTCGCGATATGGTGGCCTTCCCCCGCTGGTACGGTCGGTGCGACTGTTAGACAGAAGGCGTGGACACCGTCCCGGGCCGAGCTAGCTATCCGAACTCGGATGGCACTCTTGCTAGCCGCTGCGAGTCATCTACAAGAAGGCACAGAGGCACAACCACAACATTGTACCAAGGCAAGTAGAGAGAAAAAAGAATGAAAATGCCGTGCATAGGTTCACATGCATGTGCTCTGGTGCCCAGTCTTGGTGTTTATTGTCCCACGTCGTGTGTCTCGTGTGTTGTGCTTCATACGATCTGTCACTTTTGTTCTACAATCTATGGTTGTTCCTCGCGCGATCTCCACTCAACCTTCTTCGTCTCTCATCTCCTCTCACGACTGTCTCGCCACTGTTCGCTCATTCGGTGCTGAATACCGCCGACCACCGACCGTCGGTGCTTCATATCTCGACGTCCGATACCGACGGTCTCGCTCGCTCTCTTCCAAACGAGACAAGGAAAATAAGAGAAAGGGGGAGAGGGGAAGAGTAAGACTGCAGCTTGACGCTGCAGTTTGACAGGTCAAACAGTCTTGTCAGGCTTGAATTCTCCTTTCGAGGTTGTCGATCACGAGTCTTGTATCTCGTTACCCCTTCCTCGTTACGGCTCTACGTCTTTGCGTCTTTACGTCTTTACATCTTTACGTATTTACATTTGCTTTTCACATCCACCTTTCTCCATGCTCGTCTGCCGTGTCTCTGTACGACGGGTTCGAGTGACGACAGACAAGCCGAAACAGAAAAGCACAAAGAAGGACAGGAAGGTGACAAAATTTGACGGAAGGAGGGAAAAACAGAGTTGTCCGAACCCGCCCCCGAACCTTACGGCCTTATTTCACAGAGGACCAGACCACAAGGCGAGGACAAGACGGGAGCCGACTGTGGATGGGAGGCGAAGAACGACGTGATGCTCGTCTTTGTACGGCACGCTGTCAAAGTCCTGAATTTCATCTGTCACGTCTTCAACTGCAGTCTTCCGTCTTGCGTCGACAGAACGAGCACCATCTAGACAGACCATCTCCGCTTCCCATCTTTACCCTCTTTACTCTCTCTCTCTCAATCCCCGTCCGGCACTTCTTCTCTCTTCTCGCCCCCCCTCAAATCCCTGTTGTACAACGTCCCTTGCTTTGTTTTCTTTCTTCTGTACAACCTTCTTCCATCCTGTGCAGGGTGTTTGCGCGCGGAGACACAAAAAAGAAGCGAAAAAACGCCACACTCAAAATTCTTCCCATGTCAAGGGGTCGCACGACATTTGTCTTGTCCTACAAGAGCACTGCATGCGAAAGGAGAAATAAAGCCAAAACGGCCGGAGACCTCTTTCTGGGAAGCAATCAACGACACGCGAGCGAGGATGAGGATGAGGATGAGGACGAGAAAAAGTACCGATCCGGGAGAGGGAAGACGGGGACGGGGAAGCTGGACTCGATCAGCAACCCTCTAGATCTTGACAAGATGTCAATGAAATAGAGTACTGTGTCTCTGATTCAGTAACCCAGGACGGCCAAGGGTAGCCACATGCACGAAGCGAGACCTGTACGACATTTGATGATTCCTCAAACAATGCCAAACGACCCTTTTGGGGTAAACGACAAGTCTCGCCGTCTCGCCGTCTTGTCATCTCGTCAACTCATCGGTTCTTTTTATTTACGTCCGTTAGTCGCTGTCGTCTACCGTCGGGTCGGTCGTCGGGCGTTCTTCGTCTGTCCTTCTGCTCATATTGTCTGCTCCCTTCTCTGCTCTCTTCTCTGCTGCCACATTAGGCTGAACGGAGAGCACGGCGAGTCAGCCCGAGCATCAACTTGTCTCGTTGCGGACGTGAGGAGGATACTTGCCGGTCTCCAGGGGGGAGTAGACAGGCACGAGGGCATCTCGTACAACATGACGAGACACAGCCGTTATTGCTTCGCTCGTCTAACCTCCAACGGCCGCTCGCTTTCGACACGTGTTGGCGCCGTGTCGGTACCGCAGCTTCCCGGGGAATTATGTGGGCAAAGGACAAAAGACACAAAGCCAAAAAGAACGAAGGACCTTCCAGAAATCACCAACTATTGTATCGACCATCCGTTTGTCACAAGCATCAAAAACCAATCTCTGCTCAGTCGGCACAATCTCCGCTTCCCTGGTTCGGGGTCTGTTTTCCATTTGCATTATCTACTGGGCACTTTCTTTCCGCATACATTTAAAATAATATAAGCATCTGGGGATGGGAAGAACGGAGGGGCACGGGAGGTGGGAGTGAGGCACGGAAGGCAAAATGAGAGCCTCTCCCCCGTCCTGCATTTGCATTTACAACCAACAGCATTCTACTCATGGCTACATTACTGTATATTAGACGACAATTAGAACCGGCACGCAGAGCGTCGAAACACAAATAGACAATGACGACATACAATACTCTTCTAATAGTGAATGCAGAATGGAAAATGGGAAATGGGAAATGGGAAATGGGAAGCGAGCAAATATGATGTGGTCGTATTAGGGGTCATAACGGCCATATCCAGTGACTGTCTACTTGATACAGCGACCGACACTTGACACCACTTTGTATGTTGTATGCTATATTCAAAGCAGTCGAGTCAACACCAACGACAACTACATGGGCCTTTCTGCACAGCCTCCTCTCGTGCACTCCATCATTCTCTTATTTTTTTAGATCAACAACGTCAACGAGAACTCGTAAGTCATTCAGAGCCAACGAAACAAAAGAGATCAAGGGAGATAGCATCAAAGTAGTCCAAAAGGAAGAGGAGGAGAAGGAGGAGAAGGAGGAGAAAAGGGGCAGAGGCCGCGTCAGTCAATACGAACGTCGACGACAACAGACGGGACAGTGGCCAGCCGCGATCGGCTACTCCTCAGTGCTCCGTGTGAGTACATGAATACGCAGCGGCATGGCACATCCGGGCGTCTACACTGATCATCGTCTTCTAGGTTAGATCAGGGCGTCTACAAAGGAGATAAAAGTTATCAAAAGGTCTCTTGGAGGGCCTGGAGTGCCATGGTGAGCGGTGGGAGACTGCTATCAACGGCCAGAGAGACATATGACGACGCCTGGGCACCGAGCGTCAACTGTAGGCCATCGGTTGGCAAGGGAATGTCAATAGATATCCCCTAATCCCCCTTCTGCATCACTGACGCGTCCTCCTCCTCTCTAACTGGGCTGTGTTGATACAAAAGACATCCAGAGGGAGGGAAACCAGCTCCGTATTTCCAGATTCACCATCAGTGTCGTCTCGTTAGTGTCCAGCATTCATCCATCGTCCATCGTACGTCGCCCTTGCTCCAGTCCTATTTTTGTCTCCGGCTACAGTTGCGCTATCCTCCATTCTCCATTCACCAGTTGTGGTCAGTGCTTGGCTCCCCCTTTGCTCCTTTGCTCCTTTGCTTCTGGCGTGTCTCCTCCTCTCCTTATCCAGCCAGGGCAAGGGCCTCGTCATTGCCAATTTTAACTCTATCCACGTTGGCGGTTAAGCTTCAGTCGAGACGAGTCGGTGTAGGTCAACGAGGCGGAGGTAATGAAGATAACTCGTACGACTTACCCCAGCAGGCCAGTAAATAGAGACAAAATAGAGGAGAGATGGGGTTGGGCATCAGTTACGACAAAACACGCAAGTGCTCAACTGCACTCCATAGTCCGTACATCACCACCATCACCACCACTCCCTTCACTGGCTCCGTCATCTCCTCTCTACCGCGTCATGGTCGCCATCGTATCTACGAGCCCTACTACTGTATACTCTGGCGTCTCGTCCTGCCCCCCCCCTACTTTTGACGCAGACTGACGCAGACCTACAAAATAGGATTTAGCTTTTTTGTGCATTCTCGGATTCGGCTTGCGCGTCTTTCTTGGAAGGGATCCATTTTTCTAGCTCTTTGCAACTCCTCTAGCTCTCTTACGTCTCTTGGTCTGCTGGATCTTGAGGTATTCTTTCGTTAGAGAAGGGGGAGTAGGGTCGTGACAGAATGATTTCCGTGCCCTTGCTCTTTTTGAGGGGTGGAGGAGAGTCGTGCCTCAACCGTACGACGACGCCTCCCTTTGTGCGTTTTACTCCGTACATTTTGCATTTCCAATATTTGCAGAAGCAAAAGATGCGCATGTCTATGTAGACCTTTTTGGCGAATTAGGTCACCCTGACAAACCAGCTCTTCTGCCAAGTCCACCAAGAGATAGCGACAGGCAGTTGTGTGCTCTGCAAAGAATATGAGCTCAAGTATGCTCAACAGTGTCACACGCCGTCAAGAGAACGCAAAGGAACGAACGGGCACAGCTCCGTCTCGGTGCCCGTCTGGGTCTCTGGGCACGTCGGTGCACGGAGATGTCTTTTAATTCTCTCGTCCACTTTTGTTTTTCTTCAGGAATTATCTCGGAGACTATGGGAGGAAATAACGACAAAGCTGAAAAAACACATGGCAAACGGGTCCCCTATTCCTCTTGGCCAAGCTTTTTCAGAAAGAGCTATTGGATTTTGGAAGGGGGGCCGGCAGCACCCACATCTTTTTAGAGGCATCCTAGTCGGTCTGGCCTTTTCGTCCACGCCGGCAAATGTTGTTCAAACTGATCTTGTTCGACAATGTCCTCGCATGCCGGCAGCTTCACTCCTTGCGTCTCTTCTTTGTCACTTCTGGACCACCATCTTCTGTTTCTTCTGCAGCACAAATTTATTCGCCAGAAAAAGCTAGGCATTCAGTCGGTCGGTCTGGGCTGAGGGCTGGACTGCATATCATGAGTTTGCGTCTGTAGACCGCTGAGTGAGATCCGTCCTGCTTGTCCTGCTTGTCCTCGTCCGTCCTCGCCCGCTCCCCGTCTCTCCCCTTTCTTTCTTCCTTTTTCCCTGTCGAATACGCAATAGTGCCGCCAGGACACCGCGTGGCCTGCATCCACAATCGAGACCAAACAGTGCACTACGAAGACCAATTCAAAGCAAAAAGTAAAAAGACAGAAACTTAAAAAAAAGACAAAGGAAAGATAGGGAGACCGGAGAACGGACCTCGGACCCAGTAAGGCGCATGGAGCCGCAGCGTTGCGATGGCGTACCTAGCATACCACAGTACATACCCTTGCGTCTTTCACCGTCGTTGCCGTTCTCGCGCCTTTTTTCACCATTTCTTTGAATCTTTGAGTCCATACCCTCGCGTTGGCGTTGGAAAGGGCCGAAGAGTCTCTCCACCATCCTACCCTCCCTTTTCTCACCGTGCAGGTCCAGTCTATGCCTACTTTCCCTCCCAGGCGATGCCCTATTCTGCTCGTCGAAGACGTCGACGACGCATTAACTTACGACGCTCTCCACAGGCTGCGTCGACCTGCTTTATTCCCTAACAGTACTCCGTACATAGTACCAGCTCCATAATCTTCAGTGGTCGCGGATATACAGCCATATGGGCGCTGGTTTATAATTTTATGGTGTGGTATTTCTGCCTCTCGGATGTGCTCTATTGCCGCTCCGGCCGGTGCAACCCGCCTGACAGTTGTGAAAATTACTATGCAGTTCAAAATAGACTCCAAAAACCCGCAGACAAGCTTCCTGTCCTTAACTTTTGCCTTCCCTTCCCGAGCCTTCCTTTTAATATATTACAAAGACGTCCTTTGTGAATGAACACTTGTCCGTCTCCAGATGAATGGCCCGTTTAGATTTGCTCGTTCGTGTGGCCTTCCATAATGGGGAAGCAAAAACTGGGAAAAGAGGTGTGAGTGTGTGAGTGTACGTCGCACTTGTAAAAGCAAATTGCCAACGAGGCTGTGCAAATACGTATTGCAATAACCAAGTGCGGAGTACGAAGTACATAGTAGTATAGTTCAGTATGTCCTCCCCGTAAATAAGAGTCTGTGCCGTGTGGCCTTGGGAAAGGTATCCTACACGGACTCGGGGCAGGCAATTTGAATCCTGCGCCGACGATATCAGACTCTTAAAAATATGAGCATTCATAACAAAAAGTTCGAGGGCGTGCTTGCACACAAGAGTGAGCTGATAGCAAAAACAGAAAGAGAGAAGAAAAAGACCAAGTCAAAAAGAGGGGACGAACATGGATGTCAGCACCGGTTTTTTGCCACGGGCTTTGCATCATTCGGGGGTAGCACGCCGTATGCGTGTGCACTCTGCGTATCTCGTTTTCGGGATACTGGCTTCCTTTCGATCGTTTATCCTGGTTACGAGCATCGTGTGACAGGTCCCTCCTGCCTCTTTGGATACGACCTCGATGCCCTTGCGTACGCAGTACGGAGTACTTGTACAAGCAAAATTGTTGGGACGACTATGGAAAGAGACAGCATAACGATATAAAAGAGCTGCGCAGAAAGAATTCAGGGCGTCCTCTTTTCGTACGGACACGGCCGGACGGGTCGATCACCCAAGAAGACAAGGGACAAGAAAGGGAAAAGGGTGAAGACATTCACGGGGATCGTCACTTGCATGTGAAGGCTTTTTTTTTACTCATCCTGTTGTTCTCGAGGGGTTTGTATCTGCGAGCGCTGCGAGAACAGAAAAAAAGGTAACTCGAATCGACAAAAAGGCCAAGACGTTGCACATAATTAAAAATTCAAAAAGTAAAAATGCGCATGTGCAGACTGCAAGGTGAAAGTGCACTGTTGTGTGAGAAGGGTTGGTGATATTGCCGATCATCTTGTGTGTTCCTCATTACCCTTTTTAGCTTGCTGTCAGTTTGTTAGGCGGTGTTGTAGTGGTGCTGATGAAATTATTGGGTTTTTTGTACTTTTTGCTGTCCTTTTCTATCGTCATATTAACTGATCTGCTATTATTTTTCGGCTCATTCTCTGCCACGCCCACAGTTCCCATCGTATCCCATCCTGCACTTGCTTCCTTCCATCCTGCTGGAATATCAGAAAAAGCATGCCTCGTCTTTTTCAAATCCTCGGCATCGCTCAACAAATTCGTTTCTTGCATGATCATCAACAATAAGCGTCCTCCGTCCAAGGCTAGCAAAATAGACTCATCCACCACAGGCTTGGCATCGCTCTTGGCCCGGCACTCTTTTCTTGTTCCTTAGCTTTTCTGGCTCTGGCACTCACAACCCGGGCCGGCGGGAGAGGGAAAAAAAGGGTTTCCCCACTAAACCAAGGAGGGAGGCCGCGTCAGCTCGTGGAGGTAGGGAGGGGTGGACCCAAAGTTTAAAAGCAAAAAAAGAGTGGAGAAGATCCAGCAAAGAAGAAAAAGACACAGAACGGACTTGAGAAAATGAGACCGCTTGGGCGCTGTGGAATTGGTTCCCGTTTGGGACTCTTCATTCAACAGTATGGGACGTAATTACGGAGTATGTTATCTCTTTCATATTTTTCTCAGCGAGTGATTGTTCAAGCTATGCTAGTTTTGTTTCTCTATTTACTTTGATTTTTCCTCTTTACGGAGTACGTATATGTTTTCATTCTACGACGTATTGATCTTTTCATTAAGCCCTATATTTACACAGTACTCCGTATTTGCGAGTTTTAATCTTTAAAAAACGCCCCGCTAGTTCTGCTCAATACGAAACAGGAAATAAATGCGAGACGGAGCCTCACAAACACCGAAAACGCCGTATTATGGTGTAAAATGATGCGTCGAATAAAATACCAAGATAAGGAAATTGTTGCGCCGCTTGTTGCCCAAGCCTGCCGTCTGGAGCCCTGTCCCTGCTCCTGGGCGTTGCTGACAGGGCCGATCGCAGAAAGAACAACCTTAATCTTCTTCACACAAGACAAGAGACAAAAGTGCGGGCAGCTGTGTAGCGAACAAAGAAAAGCTTATATCTTATTCCAAAATACCCTGAACTGAAGTGAATAAGAATACGGCGTTTTTTGGCTGCCGAGAACGCCATTACGTTTTAATACACGTCGGTCTCGCAATTTGTTTCCCTTTCCTGTGCTCATGCCACCTTTCTTTCCACCTCACGCTGTCTCTCGCTGTGAGATTTGTATCTGACGTGTTCTGACAGCATCTGTCACTTTCATAATTCTCCTGTCTCTGAGAAATGCACTTCAGCGCTAATAAACATACATCGCAGAGCATGCTTTGTGCTCGACCATAAACATAGACCGCCCAGCCAATACATGCCACGCCAATGTGTCGTTATTTTCCTTATTGTCCATCTCCGCCTTTGCCCAGACTTTGCCCAGAGCGCCGGTGGGCTGGGCAATTGACAACCGAGAATGGCCCACCAAGACACAAGAAACGGGCCAAAAAATCTCCAAGAAATTCCAAGACGTGACCAAGAAGCGCCCAAGCGACCCAACAAAATGAATAAGAAGGTAACAAGCCATCGTGCCATTCAGTGAGATGGCTTGTCTTGCTCACGTCGTACTCGTATTGCCGTAAAACTTGCGTGCTATTGAGGTCATTCTGACAGTTTTGGAATCTTTTGTCCAAATCTCACCATCACCCTCATCTCCGTTTACGACGTACTCTTGCCTCCTTCTCCTTTGGTCGACGTTGTTGACAAAACAGTGTATCTTCTTACAAAAAAATACGTCTGGCATTTTGTGACGAGGAGGACCTTTTGTTGGGAATCTTACTCAGAATTGACCAGCATTTAAAAGCAAAAATACATCACATACGTCGTAAAATAAGAACAGACGGTGAAAAGGCCAGACTAGTGCTGCACGGATCACAAAAGGCTCATACGGGTAGGGGAAGCGAAAAGAAAAGAAAGATCAAAACTCCGTGTCCTTTTTTATTTCCCATGTGGCGTCAGAATACGGTACATGCGCACATCAGAGACCATGATCCCGAGAATCACCCAGGTCTGGATTTTATTTTTATGGCTTTCGTGGCTCGTGGCTGCGTCAATTGTTCACCAGAAGCGGGCATATGTTGATCGACACCGTGTTTGACAATCGCTTATTCATTCACAGCCATTGTTGTCTCTCATTGTCTCCGTCTTGTCACAACTGGCAGTTATTTGTTGTTCTGCGATCGTTTTTGGGGCCTTTCAAAGTTTGCCAAGATATTTCATCGTCCGTTTTTTGCGCCTCTTTTTTTCACCACCACAATCCCCTATGAATTAAGCTTAAGCAGTGTCGGGCATGGCTCGGGAACCGTAAAGGAGGGAAAGAAAATATTAGGGAAGAGGACAGAAGGGGCACGGGGAGGGGCGTGTGACAGATAGAGGACAGACAAGGGGAGGGGTGTGGAAAGACGGCAGACCCGGCAACCTTGGAGCGAAAACAGCACTAAATATATTGGCCTGTTCTCGAGTGCTCTGAAATAAACAACGGGCTGCACCTTCAGGAGCGCCTTCGACGCAAGCTCTCCACTTATTAGCTTACGTACCCCTCGACAAAAGGAAAGATGCACTTTTGGGGCTCGGGCTGCGAATGCTGCAATCCTTTTTTGACTCTTGCGAAGGAGGGTCCAGTGTGGCATCGCGTCTTGGGATTCTTGGAAGGGGGAGGCTTGATAAAATCCTCCAACAAAGGCTCCAGGCTCTCAGGATGCTCGAGGAGCCTCTCACTTTTCCTCTTGCATTCTTCTCAGCTCACGAGAGACTGCAAAAATCAATCAATAAAATCATAAGCGGTGACAACCCTCAGCAGAGTAACTGCGCAACGCTATGCCTCATCTGATGATCTTTTATTAAATAGTATGCCAGTCGTCATGCACTTACCCAATACGCCGTATTTACTTGTGCAAGTCGCAAAACGAGGCGTCATCGAGACTGTCAAGGAAGACAAGCCTATGGGGGTCTGTCCTCTCTTCTTCTCCCTAGTCTTTACACAGTAAGGCCCTTGTGCTTGTTTTGGCCGGGCTAGCGTGCAGAGGAGCAGAGGAACGGCCGGCGATTTTCCCTCTTTTCACTTTTGTTTTTGATTGTCCTTGCGCGCCCAGTCGCACCTGCCCTTACTATTTATTTCGCTCAGAAGTTTAAAATGGAGAGAAACGAATGGGAAGGAGGCGGCCGGCGCAGAGAAGTGGATCCCCTTCCTCGTGGCACGTTTTTTTTATCTCTTGGCAGACCAGGGTTCGAGAAAGCCAAACCGCCAGAGGGAGCAGGCGCGCACTTTTGATCTTGCAGCAGAAAAGAGGAAGGCGCGACTGGCAGGCAAATCACTCCCACGTTCCAAACGTTCACGAGGACCAACCGTTATCGATGCCGCATCCGAGATTCAATCACAAGTTGTTTATCTCTGCCCAATTTTGTTTATCTTCCTGCATTCATCGCCATTCTGTTTCATCTATTTGATATCGATGCTGCATGTGAGCCTCTCGACGCACAGCGGGACCGCCCTTTTCGGTCCCGAATGAGGAAGTCGAAAGAAGGCTCGCTTGTAGTTGCCACTCTTTTTTCTGGTGCGGTTGGCGTTGAAGATATATCAAACTCTACTGAAAACGGCGGAAGACTGATGTCACTGGGGACCGACAGAAACACACAAGACGTACAAGACATGGCCCGGCTTTTGGGACAAGGCTTTGCATCTTCATTTTCATTTGCATTTCCGGGCCCTTTATCTTTTCCGCAATAGATGTGCCGCACTCCCGCCGCGTGACCGCAGCATGTGCTCGCCGCTTCTTGTGAACGCATACACCATCGCTTGGCAGGGCAGGCGATCAGAGGGCAATCACAGAAAATCAAAAGGCACGAAAGAGGGTGTCGTCGTATATCTTGTAAAAGATGGCATTGTGTGCTTTCACAAGCAAACTCTAATCTTTGAGGTCTATTACAGCGACCCTATGCCCCAAACCCTAGGTACCGGCCTATGGCCTAAATTCGGTCGCTTTGGCCAAATCGGCCACAGCATAGAGAAGACAAAGAAACCCTGGTCTACTTGGACCTTTTGTGAAATAACTACAAAGCGTAGATGTTGCCTCGCTTTTTGCCCACGGGCAAGCCCTTCCGTCGGGTAAAGATGCATCTTTCTCGGTTGATATGAGGGCTCTGGTGCTCTTGGAGGAGCGGCCTGCCTTGTTGGCTCGTTCAAAGATAAGCAAGAACCAGAAGGCACAGTTGGGGTATGAGATAGATGACTGAAATGTGAGTCCGGCCGTCGCAGGGTCGTGCCTGTCAGACTGAGGAGAGAGGGTAGTCCAACCACCTTGTATCCATGGACCGGGTCTTACGGACGAAAGAAGAAGAATGAATTGTGCCGTTGCGGTGCGACTCTGCTGTCTTTGGCGATGGCCTTATATTCTCGGTCTTTTATGTTGGCCTCTTCCATGCATATATGTGATACTCGCTGTTCACGAACGACGGGGGGGACAACGACAGCATAAATATCATATAGTCCGCTTGGTGACCCCAGATACGATATCAATGTCTTGCACCAAATGTTGAGGAGTATCAAATTAAGTATATATTTTCTTGTTTCTTTTTCTAATTTTTAAAAAAAACTTGACAAAACACACACACACACGCATAATACCTCCAGAAAATCCAGCGATAGTAAAACAAACCACAGCAGATGGATATTTACTGGTCATAGTTCTTCGTAAGTTTTCTGTTGTTGCACACTGGTACTTCTCACTTAACTTTTTCTCTAACCGGCTCGATGCAGCGGCATACCTGCCTGGGATTTCGTGTGAGATGTAAGATCAGTTGTGCGACACAACAGCCGTTGGATGATATGTCGATGTTGTGCTCCCTAAGCTCGTCCTTTCCGTCCTTCTATTCTCCCATCCCTTCTACCGTCCCCTCTCCTGCCTCCCGCCGGAGTTTTTCGACTCTTGTCTCTGGGGCACACAGACAATGGAGACTCTGGATGCAATGGAGAATGACCCAAGACAGCATGGAGATAAGGAGATATTACCTGTTGCCCGCTCCGCCTTTGGTGCAGGTGCTACTGTGTACAAGGACAGTAATTACGACGTATACAATAGTAACCGCTGAAGTACCTCCCGCTCTTTAAACTGCGATCGCTGTCGATACGGATCGCTGTCGATACGGATCGAGGTACCCCCACCGACGTCCCGTGTGCCAAGAAATAAAGAATGCTTCCACCAGCTTTTTTACCTTCTCTTTCCCACCGAGCCCTCTTTTTCTCTGGTCGACCTCCCTTCCCGCCAAGCACTGACCTCCGGTAGATGAGCACTGCCTGCCATACTATTTATTGAAAAGAGAGGAGGGGCGTGTCTGGACACAAAAGGACAGGCGATCTCGTTTCAGCCATACAAGTTTATTTGCCATTCGAAAGATAACTCCCCCTCTCGTGAATAGCCTGTCGCACGGGACATTCAAAAACGGTCAAATCATGTGAAAACCAAGTGATATGTCCAAAAGCGAATCAACAATGAGATTATCCCTGCAACGCTGGCTCGATGATACGCTTTGGGCCCTGGCTTGCCCAGCACCCATTTTTGCTTGCCGTGATTGCCATTTCTTTCTCTCTTTTCTTTTTCTCCTCATCTCCTTTCAATCGTCGTAACAGCCGTCGCAACGGCAAATTCCGTGCCCACTGCAAACCGGGCTAAATACGCACGATGCGACGGTGATTTTTGTCTGTTAGTGGACCTATGTGACATAAATCAAAAGAAAGAAAAGGAAGAGAAAAAAAACCAGTGATCGTCATCTGTTGTCGGCTCTTCTTTCTTTTCATGGATTTCGCTGTCGTCGTCCGTCTTGGCTGTCGTGAATTCCAACTGTCCAAGTTAGCGCCCAGCATTGTAAGACATGCTCTGGCCACCCCAAGCACGCCCCTTTTCTTGGAAAAGACGCCAATGTCTGGGGGACGCGTCAGTTCTGATACTGTAAATTGGCGCTACAACTGGATGTAGATAGTCTCGACTCTTTTGATGTCTCGCTAGGAGTGAAACTTGAGCAGCTGGTACTTTTCTTCTTGGCCTTGGGCCTGGCCATGCCAAGGCGCGATCCCATCTGTCTCCGTTCCTAATCACAGGGTTTGAAAAAGAGAGACACGCAGTAGCAGAGCAGGACGTTTCTTGTTTGAATCAAGACGACGCCTCCTCGTCGTAAGCTTAAATTTTCCAAACCAAAAATAAATGCCAAAATTAAAGATCCAACATATTCCTGACCTTGTCTCAAGAGAAGACACTCCTTGTCGCTTTTGACGTACTGTACGACGTAACCTGGTCCTGATTTGAGGACAAGTACTGCCCCCCCTTGAGCCATTTTGACCGCAAAGTACGTCGTAATACGCCGAGCTTTTGGCTGGGCAGGGGCCATTTCCAGCATTTCCACAGTGGTATTGCGTGTGCGTATTGTGGCTGCGTCGACAACGAACAGTCAGAACAAGATTGGAGCGAGATTGAATTGTCCTTCTCGTGCGGTGATCTTAAGATTCTCTCTTTCCAGAATCGGCGGTATTGTACTTGTATCACGTCCCTTGATTGTTTGTACCTCGATGCATTCCTATCCTCTTGTCAAAGACGGTCCTACCCACCATGAAGCGAATAAGATACGGTGCACCGCAGGAAGGAAACATCGGCATGTAGCTGTATCTCACGGGAGCACTCCGTATAAAGACGTAAATGAACACGCTACACAAGCGGCAGCGGGAGGTTTCTTCTTTTTCCTTTACTCCGTCGTTTTTCTTATTGGCTTCTTTTCTTTTTCTTCCCGTTGGGTTTGCCGTCGCCACCCTGTCACGTTGTGACGCTCGAAACGTACATATCTCACAATCACCCAACGTCAGTCGCACAACAGCCGTTGACTGTTTCGCATCTTTCTCCTTTTTGATCGTAGACTGATATGCCCTATTTTGCCTCTTGATCTGCGCGTGTCTTTGTTCATCTCCAACGTCCTTTCTATAGGGTAGAGCAGTGTATTCTTGCCCCTTCGGCAAACGCTGTGCCGATTGGGTACCTATGTGAGACCTTTGATCAAACCCTTTTTTTTTTGTTCGTTTCAACACGGCGTTTCGATTTGGGAAAGTATTGAGGTATCAAAGTATCAAAGTTTTTTTTTTTTTTGGCGGACTCAGAACAGGAACGCGTCACTGCGGCAGCGCTGGGACGTTGAAAGCGCTTCAAGTGCCTGCAGGAACTGTGTTGTTCCCACCTTTTGATTGGTTCTCACTCTCGTTCTCGCTGGTGCTTGCTTGGATGTACTCCCGTACGTCGTACCTTTGAGTCTCTTGAGTTTTGAGGTTCTGCTCTGCTTGGTCGCTCCTACCCTCTCCTCGCTCCTTCCTTCTCCAAATCGGTTCGACCGGCTCTTGCCGTTTTGAACTGAGCGGGTCTGCAGTCCGTAAAGTACAAATATTCTTATTAGAGAAGGTACGGAGGTACTTCACACTGTCCCAGTACTTCCTTCTTTTCCCTGACTTTTGTCCTTGCTCCATTGCTCGACGCGTGTCGAGAGCCGCGCGGAAGGGATGCGCAAGCTGGACAATACTTTGTCCAGTTCAAACAATGCTATTCAAGGATCTCGCCCTATGCTACGAATACGATCATGGGTGGTGGCTACTTTACTCTTTGTAGTTCGTAAGCCGATTTGCTTTTGTTTTGAAACAAACGCCCACCATCAAGCCAGGAGGACTTGGCGTCCAGGGGGGCAAAGAGGTAAAGTGAATAAGACGCTCAGTGATTGTGGGTAGACATTACGGTAGAAAAGGCTGTAAAGCACGCGACTCCTAGCGAGCCAGGCTCTCCTCTCACGGAAAACTCCGTTTGATGAGCGAAGGCTCGTCAACGCCTGTATGTTCCATATTCAATCTCACCCAGCTACTCGGATCTTTGTGATACGGTCTGATCTTTAAGCAATTCACAACGGCAGGGCAAGGTCGCCGTAATTTTGCTGCCCTCTTCCTCGCACCAAACTCCATACTGTGCATTTCCTCGTCCGTTACGGATACACCAATATCCGGTATATCCGCATTGGGGCCCAGCGTCATGTTTCTTCTGGAGGGCGCCGGAAATGAATCAGAAGTCAGGGCAGGGCACAGGGCGACAAAGGTCAAGGAAAAGGATGGAGAAGCAGAAACAAAACAAAATGAAGAGGATCATCAAACGAGGAGAAGCAAGCAAAAAAAGGACAGAGGACGCGTGGGCATTTCAAGGAAAGTACTCGCAGCTCAGTCATCGAATCAATGCTATTCTTGCTATTTTTAATACAAGCATAACTCTTCCGTGAGTTGCAGTTGCAGGTCCAGGCTTGCCTCACCAGTCTCTGTATCCAAAATAGTTTGCCTTGTTTCGCAAGACAGTGCAATGAATGTCAGGTATGCTATAAATCGGGATACGAGGAAGCGACGCCCGGAAAGTGCACGCGAGGGATGGCCTGCTGGTGGCTGTACGTCGTAGACTCGAGGGTTAGGTACTTTCCGTAAGTTTGGCTCGTTTGTTCGTAAAACAAGGCCAGAGCAGCAAGAAGTGCCGGTTTTGTCGGGACCTGCATAGGAGGATGTCAGTGCAAAATTGGTGCCTTGAGCCCAAGAACAAGTCAGCATGCAATACTCCGTACTCCGTACGTCGTAGATGCATTCAGTTGTCGCTGTTGACCGGCAGGCAGTCGTGAAATACGAGCAGGCAAACTTTTTACACAATAGAGAGTGTCTGAGAAGGGATATTTATACCAAATACTCTGGCCAGGAAGACTCGAAAAATCATTTCGCTGCGACCTTGAAAGGCAACGATGTTTTGAGCAGGCTGCTCGATCAATCTCGACCAGGCTTCAAAATATCCACACTTTTTTTTCAGTTTACTCTGTTGCCTTTTGCTTTCTCTCAATATCAAAGTTGGAAATTGTTGTCTTTCTCGGCCTTTTCTGCAATGCAACAGTCATGAGCAGATATGACCAGGAAGAGTCGGCGATCGACAGAGGCGATGTGCCTCGAATTCGTCTTGGTTTGCTTGGCTTGACGAAATGCCGAGGCGCTGGTCTAGCTGCTAGGGCCAGTGTGGCCGGTAGATGTTGACGTTAAGCCCCCTCTTTTCCGTTTGTACCTTTACTTTTCTGTTTTTCTTGTTATCCGCCGACTGTTGATCGTGGCGATTAGTGCATCGAGACAGGATAGCACTTGGAAGCCGTGCTGTCAGGATTGACGTAAAGCAGAGAAAAAAGAGAACTGACATTGTGAGGCAGCCTGGCGAAGAGCAAGAAACCCTAAAAGAACTAAATAAACGAGCAAAGAGAGCGAACACGAGTGGAACGGAGAATACGGAAGACAGTCAAAGTGAGTGCAAGTACAATCTGGCCAGCCACAGTGACTTCCAGCACCATCAGCATATCTAGCTTGCACGCAAAATAGTCCCAACAGCACAACCAACCAACAACAGGCGCCCGATTTCCTCCCCTGGCAGCTTCCACGCTTCTTCTGGCGGCCATTTCACTTCTGCCGTCCGCCAGGGAAACATTTAAGCTTGAAATGCGGCGAACCCACTCGGCGGTCTTGGCATCTGGTCTTCTTCTTCTTTTTACCTTTTTTACCTTTTATCTCCTTTTCCTTTCCGCTTTCTTTGCTCGACAGGGGGTGTGTGTGGAGAGAGGCCACGCACGCGTTTCCAAACCAAACGAGATGTCCGCTTCTCTAATCTCCACTGTTCCACTGTTCCCATGTCAACCCTGTTCTTCGCTGACAAGCGCCCTGATCTGGTGCTGGGCGGCCCCTAATATGCCTCTAATCTGTCTCTTATTTCAATACGACGTACTGTCACTCAACTTGTGCACTGTTGACCACTATCGACTTGGATGAGCGACGATGCGCCGTCGCATCTCACTATCGTCACTGGGGCATTTTGTCTGTGCATAAAATTATGTGCACGCAGTACACACTACCACGAGTGGAGTACGAAGAAGTACGAGTACGGAATACTTCGTAAATATACGCATTATCTCAGTCTGTCTTCTCTCTCACCCATTGTGTCTTCCGCGCCATCCGAATTGGGCGTACTTAGTATTACGTATCTCAACCCACACCACCTATCTCGTGTCCGCCCATATGTAATCCGAGCATGCGAGAAAAGCATCAGAAATTCAAAGAAAGAGAGGCTGGCGTGAGATGCCAGTGAAGCTAAACGGAAGCAATGCAATACGACATACTCTAAGAATTTCTTATGAAGTACCACAGTGATGGCATCCGAGAAACCACCCTCCTCGTTATCTCCGTGTTGAATCCTCCACAGCTCAAACCCTGATGGCAAGTTCCGTCGTTGCATTGACGTATTGCACGTATTGGACGTATTTGCATCTCATCTGACACGCAGACGGAGGAATGCGCAGTGCGAAAGCGAAGTCTCTGTCCGCCACTCTCTGTCAACTCCCTTTCTCGCATTTTCTCGCTTCCCTCGTCACTTCCATGCTGACCGGGCCAAGCCTCGCACATAACGTTCCGGGACCCCGGCGCTGACGTTCTACCTTAAGACCCAAGAACCCATGACAAGAACCCATGACAAGACCCCAAGCTTATTGCACAGTAAATTCAAGACTCTCAGTCAGGCATCTGACATTTCTAATTCGTTGTCTTTCAACTCTGCGTTCCTTTGCCTCTTCGCTCTCACGTGCAAGGTCTGGCGGCGAACAATGGCGAACCGAAGGTGGCCAACGGTCCGTTCGGGGCAACGATGCCCAGGTAATGCCCAGGAAAAGCAGGCAGACGACAAGTTTGAAAACAAACAGAACGCAAAAAAATCGTTCTCAATAAAATGTGCCAGCGGATTTAGCACATAAAGCGTAAAGTACGTCGTAGATAATACAGGCCTTGCCACATTATCTGTCGGTGGCCTCTCTGGCCTTACCTGCAGCCTCTATGGTGCCTTTTTCTGTCATATGAGGCTCGCCAAGGGGATTAGAGAGCGCTGCCAAGCCGCGCCATGCGGCCCAGCCAAAGCAATAAGAGCAATAATACCATAATGCGGAATAAGAGGTAAGAGATATTGCCGTTTTTTTTTGGTATGCACACACACACGCACACACACACGCAACTGCAAAGGATGCCAAGTGCCAGCCACGCAGCCCGAGAGTCTTGTCATTCACCGCTGTGCACCTTACGATGACAGAAAAACAACAGACAATGAGGATTAAACTTCTCACCACAATTTACACTCCCAACTCGCCATCCATACAACCCCACCTTCCTTCCTCACACACTCTCACACACACACTGCCCTGCGCTCCTTCCTCCTTCGTCTTCTGACCGCGCATGCGCGTGCGTTGTAGCCCCTTTTTGCCGCCTGTTTCTCCTTAATACGCAACGCTCCTTCCTTTCTCCCACAAGCGGAAAGGCCAATAAGTTAAGAGCATCTTAAATCATTGAAGAAGGGAAGGAGAAAAGGGTGATCAATAAAAAGGCTTGGTTTGCTCTTTCCCTAAAGCACATCCTTATGCAGCAATGCACACACACACTCTGGAAGGAGAGAACCACACTCATAGTCAACGGGCTCCACTTTAACCCCACAAACCCGGCCACTCGCCTGCCGAGAGGCGCTCAACCCACAGCGCCTTCAGTGACGCTCAGCGCTCTCAATGGCCGATGCACTCATATTCTCAGCGCTCGCAAGAAAGAGGCCTTACCTCATCCCCTTTAAACCTTTTTATTTCTTCTTCTTCTCTTGATATTTTCTCTTCCCAAAGGAAGACTCAGGTCCACCTGGGCCCCGTCAAACTAGCAGATGCCTTGCGCAACACACCTCCCTCCGGATAAGCCACTTCAAATAAGCTCTATTACGCACTAAATCCTCCAGGGCAGAATACTATTGTGTCCATGTCTACATACACACTAGGTTTGTGCCTGTAGGGCAGCAGGATTGCCCCTTGTCAGATACTCCGTATAAAAAACGGAGTAATGGGTATTGGCGCCCCAAAAATATGCTGCGTAATGACTTTGAAAGAAACGCTTGCAAGCTTCACACTTCGCTTGCTCGCTATTCGCTCCCTGTCAACTTTTTTGGCTCTTGTTCGCTCTTTCTTAGTAAAAAGAGAGTTTTACTATACACACCCCTCCCCCTGCTGCCAAGTAGGGCCCACTTGTTACCGCTTCTTCCAATGTACAGAGAACGGAATACGTAGGCCACAATGAAAGGCCGTTCACATAAAGGAAAGAGTGAATGTGCAGGCAGGCAGGAAAGACGGAAGCAGGTCCAAGTAAGGTAGGCAGGCGCATTAAAGTGCGTTAAGGTTGTGGGAAAGGGAAGTCGCGAGCGGCACAACCTCGTTGAGGAAGGAAGCGAAGACGTCAGAAACGGAAAGAGCGGCCAAGAAGGAAAGAACAATAGAGAAAGACAAGCTCGACAAGGAAAGCACGATGGAAGTCGGCAAGGTAGGGGGTAAAATCCACGATATGCTCAGATTGGCCTCTCAGATAGTCTCTTTTGTACTTTTTTAACCTTTTCGCTTTCGCATCCTTCTTCCACCCCTGCGGCACGACAATTACGATTACGACGGCACATCCACATCCAATCCACACACCACATCATCGCATTCTTTTCTCCAAGTATTGTTTTTCTTCCGGAGCTGTAGCCCCAAAAGCCAAAAAGCGCTCCACCCAGACCCAGGGGACCCCCCGTTCCCACTTTCGCTTGCGACGACTACGCAAGCCCGCAAGCCAGGTTCGGGAAGAGAAAGACAAAAGAAGGCCTGGAAGAGAAAGCCAGAGAAGCCCAGGGAGACGAATAGGGCCAGACTGAGAGACTAAGCTTTCTTTTTCCTGTTCTTTTTCCTGTTTTTCTTTTGTCTTGCGTCCTCCTCTTCGTCCTCGTCGTCCCCCTTTTCGCTTTCTTGCTTTCTTGTCTTCGTTATCCATTCTCGCCATTCTCGCCATTCACTCTGCTTTCTTTGCTCTTCCACCCACAATTCACACTCGACTAGCCGGTCACGAACAAACGACAAGCCCATCCAAGAAACCGTCCAAGAAACAGACCAAGAACAGAATTACAAAGTATACGAATAAGAGTGTGGCTCAGAGGGCGTACCAAGAAAGCCCCCAAGACCCCAAGAACCGAGCCAAGCTTTTTTGCTCAGAGCGCAAAAAAATGTAAAAAAAAATTACGGCCTTTCTACCCTTTTCTACCTTTTTACTGGGCCAGAGCAAATAAAGACAACCCTCAAAGCCAAGCCTTCCAAGACCCTTGCAACCCATTTAGGAACGGCTCTAGATTCTTGGCAACCTTGGCTTCCTCTCTCTCACTCACTCTCTTTCCAAAACCACTTTACTTTCTCTTACAACTCAACATCTTTCGTTTTGTTTTGTCTTGTCTCGTTCTCGACTCTTCTTGAACGTCTGCGGAGCCGACTTTCTCAATTTCCTTAGTCGTTTCGTTTATTTGTTTTATTCGTTTTATTTCGCCTTCCTGGGCTTTGCCTCCATATTTCCACTTGTCATCTTCAAATTCCCTTTTTTACTCTTCCTCCCTCCTCAACCTTCTTCCTCCTTCAACAAACAACTTCACGATCAAGCCAGCCACAGACGTCATTGCACGCACATATCAGGTAAGTGAATTGCAACTGCAACAATGCCAGTGGCCTGAAGAAAAACCACACACGAGAAGAGAAGAAGAAGAGCTCTTTGCATTTGTTTTGTTTTGTTTCTGTTTCAAGCATCATCTGCACAATTCACCCACACAACCCGAGCACGCATACGCACACACACTATACAATCCACATTGTACGGATGGATATCCAAGCAACATACAATACAAGTCAACCCTGCGAGAATTCGTCTTGCCTTTGCGGTGTGTATCTCGCATCTTTTGTCTGGGACAATACACGACCAGGGGTCGGGTGTCTTGTCACGACCAGAGGCTGTCGCATGGACAATCTGCACGCATCATCGGTACTCAAGTCGATATAGTCCGCACCATCCTCCAGCCAAACTACACTTCGGTCAACCACGGCCCGGGCCATTCATCCACTCGATATGAACACAGGCATCTTGGCCGGTTACCCATGGATCCGACTATGGGGGGAAGAGAGCGGCGGCGAAAGAGTTCAGCACAATGTCAACCAAGAGAACCGACCAAAGATGCACGTCAAGAGGAACGACTGGAGAGATCCGACGACAATGGACCCAACTGCTCAGCAATCATGACGAGAGCAACTATAAAGCGAGCAAAAGAGAAAAGAGCCGTCACCGCATACACGTCAGCAGCCATTCACAGCGCAATGCCATAATGGCTGTTACCAAAAACTCGAGCAACCGACGGCGTGAATCAAGAAGGAAAGCAATCAGAAAAGAGGACGACGGCGACAAGCAAATCAAGGCATCTGGACGAAGCAAGCAACGCACCCATGATCAGCCAGGCACGGCAAAGGACAGTACGATTAAAAGGAGATGCGCCAATCTCCTTTCCCCAGTCAACAAGCATTCAGCATCGCCTGGTCGATTAAACCTTATCCACCAAACGAGCATCGACAACACACGCGGCTTGTTACATTATATTTCTGGCTTTTTCGTTTTTCCTTTTCTTTCCATTTTGTCGGCTTCGCTACTGTCAAGGCGCTCGCATCCTTCTGGCCTTCTTATTTCGTTCTCCCCCAACCCAGGGAACAAAACATCCTGCCGCTGGAGCTACAATGCAAGAAGCATGGCCGGCACAACCCGACGGGACGACCATGACCGAATCTGGAACTGGAACTGCAACTGCAGACAAGAACAAGAGAGGCAAAAGGCAAACGTGCGCACCGCAATCTATTCACAACCACCACCACGAACGCACAGCGGCCCCAACCACTTTACCTTCGGTCAGAAACGGGCAACATTAGGCGCCATCTACCGTCTACACATCAACCGTCCAACTCGGCCTGATCCATGATTGACCATCCCCGGACGATGCGTCTTGGCTGCCGCTTTTGTCTTCTTTATTCTCCTTCCCTTTCATGATCGACCGTCTGTCCCTCGCATCCTCGTTTTGGGCCCTAGGGGGCCCTACCGCCTTACTGGAAAACACGCCTGGCCCTGTCGTCTCCGTTGCAATGCGGCTGCGATCCCGATCGATCCTCTCTTCTCTGTCCTCTGCCATCGTCTACTCTCGGTCGTCCTTTCTTCGTCTCTCTGTCTCTCACTTTTTCGGCATGTTTCTCTTTGTTCTACGAATCCTGCTTCTCCAGACTCTGGCCGTATATCTCTTTCCTTGGGTCGACCAGGGGTCAACGATGTGCCCATTTCCTCTGCTTGGCTCCCTTTCACTCTCACCGTTTTCTACCTCTCTTCTTTCCGATAGAGCAATTTCGTCCGTTGGGGTATCCTTGAGTGCCTCCAGGTGCATTTGGATGCCTCTGTCTGTTTTCCCGTCGTCCATCTAGCGCCGCAACGTATACCAGGGGGTTTCCCTTCTCTGGCGGGTGCGTGCGTGCGCGGCCTTCGGCACCCAGACCCCGTCCCCATACACCACACGCAAACCCTAGCACGTCTCGAACTCCTCCGCGTTTCGCCCGCTGCGGGACGGTTCCACACCACCAGAAATCACCCAAAGAAGCATTCTGAAAGAACGAAAGGAAGACAGACAATAGGGCACAGAGGCAAAGAGAAAACAAATGGTGCAAGGTGATCAAAGTGACCAATATCAGCCAATACCAGATTTCCATGGTTGGCTATCATTTGCCTCTTTGTTTTCTTTTACCTTTTTCACCTTCTTTGGTCTACCTTGTCTTGATATTCTTGCTCTTCTCCGTTGCAGCTTCTTTTTGCCATCTTGCCTTTCTCTCCTCCCATCATTCACATCTTTCCTCAACCTGTCAAAGTTCCAACGTCTTTCACACCCCCCTTTTCTCTTCTTACCATTTAATACTTTGTGTTGCATTGCACATCATTTTTGTCCTCTTGAATTTTGTGCTCACTCCATAAGCCTCTTACCTTCTTGTTTTTCTTTTCCTGTTTTTTTTCTTTTTATTCCTCGCCTTCTCTCCTTCTCACTTGTGTCTCAGGTTCTTCTTCAGGGTGCTCATTGACAAACAAACTTCATGAACAGCCCCAGAATAAAAGCTAACGTCATCAAAAGCCCGTGTCCACCTTTTCTATCACGAATTGACAAAACACTTCTGCACTGGTTTAGGGCTTTGCAGCAGCGTTTCAGCTTGTCCTTCTCTCCCACCTTACTTTACCCACCCTCGACTACACTTGCTCTCTTAATTTTCCTTCTCGAAAAAAGAGGGCCTGCCCGCCAAGGTCGACTCCCTCTTCTGTCGCTCATTGTCTTGGCACGCTACACACCACCCTACCCTGCTGCAGCGGCGCCCTTCCATCGTTTAAAACTGCTCGCCGCGTGGCAGTCTATTCTGAATATACCCACCCCCCGCCTCCATCTGCTCTATTAACTCAAACTCCTCCTTCCTCAACTGGGACGATTCGATCCTTTTCTCCCCTGCGCTGCAACAAAGCCAAGGCCTGTTGACGCGGACATTTACCAAATCGCATATCGCAAAAAGGGCTCGTGCCGTTCAACCCTATATTCACATCTCCCATCCATCTTGTCTGATCTTTGTTTTTTGTTCCCATCTTGCGGTCGGCTTGAACGTATTCTCGACTTTTTTCGGCGACACATACTCGGACCAACACCGTGAACACTTTTTGCGGCGGCCAATTCGGCATCTGATCAACAAATCAAATCGATCTCATAAAGAAGTTGAGCTTCTTGAGAGCCTTATTCAACAAATCAGCGACGACAAGTTGTCGACAACAATTGAAGCCGGGTGGTAGTGTCCGAGTTCGCGACTGGGCGACTTAGATACGTCAAATAACCCGACTTGACGAGAATCGAATTTTCGTCTTATATTTCCCTTTTCTCGCCACATTTACAACCAACGACATAAATCAAGATGTCGTCACAAAAACACCCCATGGAGACCTACCACGGTATGGTCCGGACGCCTGCCGACGCCATAAAGCTGTTCGAGGCTTGCAGATTGGGCCTGCTGCCTCGTGTGCAAAGACGGCTTTCCGAGAAGGAGCGGCAAGCGATCCGGTCCGGCTCCGTGTTTGTGTGGGACGAGCGTGAAGCTGGCATGCGCCGGTGGACTGATGGCAAGTCGTGGAGCGCTAGCCGTGTGTCCGGAAGCTTTCTGACCTACCGCGAGATGGAGGGCAAGCGCGGTGGCGGTTTCAACACAATTCGCCGGGTGTCGGGCAAGACACCAGACTCCTCGGGCCGCGGTAGCGACGAGGACCAGGACGACGGCGAACCTGACGGCTATCGGTACAAAGCAGACGGTCTTATGAAGCAGTCATTCAGTATCACCACTAGCACCGGTCAGCATCTGCATCTGATTTCATACTACGCGCGTCCAGGCCCCGGCGACCCGGACCTGCCGCAGCCGATTATCGACCCGAGCCTGCGCAGCGTCGTCCCCGTCAAGGGCATGTACCCGGAGTCGAGCCTGAGCGACAGCATGCCCGTGGCCACAGCCTCGCGCGTGCCCCAACAGCAACATCACCACCAGCCTCCACACTACGCCCACCACGGCCCACCACCACCGGGCCCGCACAGTCACCACCCGTACCCGCCCTCCTATGGCCAGCCGGGCTACTCGTGGCCGCCGTCGCCCATCGCCACACCGCCCTACAACAGCCATTACACAACGTCACCTTACCCACCACAGCAGCCGGGACACTACGGCCAGACTCCCCCGCCGCCTGCGCCACACGGCTACTACCAGGGTCCACTGCCACCGCACGCGCAGCACCCTCACCAGCAGCCGTACGGCAGCGCACCGCCGCCGCCTCACGCACCTCCCTATGGTGATCGCATGGCTCTGCCGCCACCGCCGAACATGGGTGGTCCGTCGTCTCGGACACCGCCCACGCACCACGCCTACGCTGGTAGCAGCGGCCACCCGCTGTCTAACTCGCCGCGGTCTACCTACCACCAGGCTCCGGTTCTGCCACCAGTCTCCTCCGCGGGCCCCGCCTACCAGACATCGCCCACCTCGGGTTCCCGCCTGACTCTGCCGCCTGTGTCGCAGGGTCCTCTGCCTGCTCTGAACGCCTCGGTCCCGACTGCGACGACTACCATTTCCGCACCTGCCGCGCCCAGCACTGGCTCTTCAGCTCTGACACCGCCCTAC
This sequence comes from Sporothrix euskadiensis, assembly GCA_019925375.1. Classification (NCBI taxonomy): domain Eukaryota; kingdom Fungi; phylum Ascomycota; class Sordariomycetes; order Ophiostomatales; family Ophiostomataceae; genus Sporothrix; species Sporothrix euskadiensis. The sequence goes on along the minus strand of JADHKQ010000026.1, from coordinate 313,056 downwards.
CAGCAGCAGCCGCCGCCGTCCAAGGCATATTTTGGTGCCGAGGCGACGTACGCCAACGGCCCCCGCGGCAGCTCCCCCTCAGGTGGTAAGGCCAGCCTATCGGCTCTGCTGCACCCAACTCCGGCCAACTCAGAGCCCAATAGCGCGAACGCTGGCAGCACCAACAGCACGAACAGCTCGCCGCGTCACCAGAACGCCGCGGTAGCTCCCGGTTCTGCCGCTGCTGCCGCTGCGGGTGGCGCCGCTGCTGCTACGGCGGCGGCTGGCAACAGCTCGTCCCAGCAGTTCCTCCAGCCCGCACCGTCAGGCGAGGACTCGCGCGCGCTGTCCCGTCTGGATAAGAAGTTTTGCATCTAGGTGATACAAGGCTGCCCTTGACGCTTATAAGGCTGCTCTTCTTCTCTGGCCTTTCTTTTCCTACTTTACACATCCACTGTACGGATTACAATGGCATGCGGATACGGTTCATATTTTTATCTCTTTGGTTTCTTGCGGATACGATTTCCCTTTTCTTTCTTTTCTTACTTTTTCATCCTTGTCCGTGTTTGTTTAAACAACACCTGAACAAGTCAAACGTTTGCATGGGCGGCGCAGAAAGAGCTTCATTTTTACTTTCTTGGTTTTTTTGCTTCTATTGGTCTGCTATATTTTGTTACGTCATCGCCCCTTTTTTTCAAAGGAGTAGGCAAGACGGGGGAGGAGTTCTAGATACGCTCTACTGTATTTTTTGTCATCATGTTCGGGTCGGTACTTGTGCTTCTTCTCACGCAACTTGTTGCACGCGGTTCTTCTTTTTTTTCTCTTTTTTTGCATGCGCCGCATGTCTGCGATGCCATGCACGTCATATTATATAGGTCCGGTTGTCATCAATTGATACTGCATGATACTTTAACTGTTCACAAACCCCTTTCTCCTTAAAACCTGCAAACGTGATCTCACTACATATGATAAGCACTGGTCTGGTCGTGGATTGAGACCAGCATGGCCCATAAAGCAGTGTGGTGCACTTACAGCTACTCGTGGACTTGAACACGAATATGCTTATCCACTTTTGCCTTTGTCTCGTACTGTCTCTTGTCATGGTGTTTTCTGCCGTGCCGTTTGTGTCTCGTTCTTCACGCTCGGTGTCCATGGCAGGGTTACCTGAGTGCTTACCGCGGTACAGCACCACATCAAGCCGCCATGGCCGTCGGTACGCCATTGTCAAGTCTGGGCCCTTACGTATGGTCAGGCTTGTTTTCTTTTGTGATATCGGACGCGTTTCTTGTTTGCCTTGTCGCGCCAGGCTTCATCTAGAGCACGATGTGAGGCTAAAGTGACCCTCGCAATTCGTTCATGACCGCCTGGTGACAGGCTTAGCTGGCAGCTGCCACCGTGATCTGCGATGAAAATGGCCTTTTCTCTCCGTTCATACTCTCGTATTTCGGCGTATATGTCGCTCTGTTTTGTGTTGTCATGTGTTGTTTCCCTTGCAGCCGCTCGTCCTTCTCCGCCGGTTGGCCCCGGTAGCCGCGATCGCGTCGCGGAGTCTACGCGTGATTCACAGGGCCACAAATTTTCAAACATTTTTATTCTACGTGAGTTTGGTATCAATTTCATTGAAATCTCATGTGATATAGGGTATGTCAGTGTGCTTTATGACTCCGTGAGGTTGTGTGTCGCGAGACATGAAGCGCGTGATTTTGTCGATTTTGTGAAATCTTTCGGGCGCGATATATAGTCCTTACAACCTGCATGAATTATTTTAATATTTTTTCCCTGTTCTCTAGTATTTCTTTGATATTCAAGTCCGGCATTGTGTGTTTCTGTGCGTTCTTGGGTGTGCTGTAGTATTTCTTTGTTTTCTTTGTTTTATTTCTCAAATTTGCATTTATTTTCTTTCACCTCTTACTCACTTTCCCTCATTTCGACAGCCAACAGGAGCCTTTGGCCCCGAACCAAATAAAAGGCGCATCAATAGATGGAGAAAAACATAAGAACTATATTGGTATAATTGAAGCACAGGATGCAGTTGTGGAAGAAAAGATATTACAAAAAGAAGCCTCGATGATGCACCTTTTGCGTGAGAAAACACGATGAAACGCCTGTTTCGACACAGAATTGCCTATTTGGGATGTCTTACAGGAAGAGTGTGGAGAGGGAGAGATACGACGAAAGGAAAGCACGGGCCACTATGGGTCCTGTTGGGCTCCTGCCAAATCAGACGCCACTGAAGAAGAAGCAGATCAGAGTGGGGCATGCCGACAACGGGGCCTGCCAGCTGGCAAGACTCGGCAACAGCTGGAGCCAACGTCCTGCACGTCGCGCGACTGATGTTTTGATTTCACTCTGGAGAACGCTCATCACGATGCACGTCGAGAATTCAGCAACCGCAACTTCAAATGGAGTGCCAAATACCATTTTGAGTATAAGAATATGCAGAAATAGCGAAAACGGCATTTTTACTGTTGTATCATTGCTGTACGAACTGTACAGCGTGACTGAAGCAACTCTCCCCCAACGACGCGCATTGTCATCGAAACGCGTTTGCTTTGGTCGCAGCAATGGACCGGCCGAGCCCGGCCTGCAAGCAGGTCATATCTACATTGCGATTGTAGCCAAGGGTAGACAAAAGTCGAAGAACGTGAAATGAAAGCGTGAAAATGAAAAGGGGTGAAATTACGAAATTACGAGTGCGAGCAAAGGGGCCAGAAGAGACGGGGCCCGCAAATGTCGCGATGCTCGGAAGGAAGGCGCCTGGTCGTGTCACGAACTGCACGCGCACCTGCCCCAAATCCATAGCAAAATGCAAGAGAAAAGTGCGCAAGGCAGCAGCGAGCAGAAGATGGGAAAATTGAACAGGAAGACAGACAAGAAGGACCCCAAAGCGCATTGCCGAGCGCGACACGGCGTGCTCTTGCTGTTTCGAGCACCAAATGACGATTCGTCGCCACCAGATCTAACATTCAAGAGGAAAGAGCGAGCGACAATGAGACGAGCATCTGTTCCGTTGGAAACTGTCCTCTGCTTGCCAAAAGCAGTCATATGACGACAATCGCTGGAGGCAAAAAAGCTGTGGAAGGCCTGGCAGAGGTGCGCGTTGGAACACCACGCGAACAAAGACTGTGGCTACAAACTGAAGAGCAACAGCAGGCAGAAATCTGCGATATGTCGACCATATCCCATATTACTGAGTATAGAATATCTTTTACAGACAGAGAATCGCAGTCGTGACAGCATCTACGGGAACTGATCGCAATCGCGTCATTGATCGTGATCGCTGGGCAATTTGCATCGCGTCATGGGTCGCTCCAATACACGAATGACAACGTGGGCACAAGGAAATCGATACATGACAATCGAAAAGACATCACGAAGTCGCAAAAGAGGCAACATGGCTCGAAAGAGTCAAGAAAAAAAGAAAAGAGGAGAGAGATTCGAGGAAAGAGCGACGATTGCGAAAAACGGGAGAAAAGGGAGGACGGTGCGAGTTGGGCTGTCGCATGATTACGGACAGGTCAGCAAAGCGGGAGGGGCTTGGTCAAGTGTTTTTCCTGTTGCTACTTTTTTGTTGTGCTGGGCAGCCAATCAGAAAAAAGGAGCACCATTTTTTGGCAATTACGAAATCAAAGAAAGAACGACCGGGAAAGAATGGAAAGAGAGACTGGGAAAAGGCAAAAAAGAGGAGGGAAAGGGGAAGGGGAAGGAGCGCGCAAGAGGGAAAGAGCGCGAGAGCGAGAGAAAGGGAAGGAGCGAACGAACAGCACAGCAAAAAAAACTGGGGCCTTTTTGATAGACCTGCAGACTTGCGCACCTGCAGATAACTCTGTGCGATAGACCAGCCGGGGGTGTTTTGGGCTTGATGGAACTAAAGTGGGGGCGAGCTTGTCCGGAATGGGCTGTCAGCGTGTGGAACATTGGCAGCCGCTCGCTCTCTGGTTCAGTCACGTTCGGCCTGCTGATCTATCGCTTGAATGGGCCTGGCCTGGCCTGGCCTTGTCCCCCTCCGAAACCCCTTCCCCTTCCCTTCCCACCTTCCTTCCCATCCACGATCATTGATCCATCACATTGTCTCTTTCCTTCTTTTGATCGTTTTCTTGGGTGTTCCTGCGCCTTGCCCGTTATCGCCCGCTAAAATGGCGACGGTTTGAGTCGATACGGAGCACACAAGTTAGCGGCGAGGCCAGAACCCTTCTTCTCTTTTCCTGGAGGCTGGCAGACTCGCACCCACTTTGAATAATAAACTGGATACCCAAGTTCATTGTTTGCATATTGTCCGCATGGGGTGTGTGGCGTTGTCCGCCTCTCACACTTTCTCCTCTTTTGCTGTTCTTTGATTTTGAAATTTGTTGGGGCTTGCGTCTACAAACGTGCAGCCGCCTGGAATGGAAAGAGCGTGATACCTGGTCACCTGCCGTGGCGAATCAGGACTGCCGGTCACTCGTACCAAAGGAAAGAACGCCGTTATGTCCATCATCGCAAAGAGGGGAAGACAAGAAGGGCAAGAAGGGTGGTGACACCGGCGGGCGCAACACGGCGCAACAGATGTGGCGCAACAATATGATGAGCTGAGAATACGTGAGCGAGGCAGTTTGCTCGTATCGTTGTAGGGAAATAATTTTGTGAAACATGGATATCGCGAGAGCCCAGGAAAACGTGAAACACAGGCCTCGAAAGACCCGGTACAGAAGAAGAAACGGTATGCAAGGGATGGGCGGGAGAAGCATAATCTGGCAGAACACGATGACTACGCGGGTCAATCTCCAGGAACAGGCGGGTCGACTGGACCGGTATCGAGTCCACAACCGACGCAATATGTCGCTCTGCCACTCTGGCTAACAACTGTTGGCATCGCGATGACTGGGTGCGCTCAGGGTGACGACGTGAGGCAATGACAGGTACTTTGTACATAGCACCTTCCTCATGTCACTGGATTTGACAGTCGCCCCCTCTTCTTCGAATATAGACGCGAGATAGAGGGGTAGCGCGACAAGATACTGTGTACATGAAAAAAAAGGAGAAGGGAGAGCAGCCCAGGGGCGCCCCAATTTGCGGACGCGAGGGCAAGCACATTTCTCTGTCTGATGAAAGCCAACTTTTGTTATTATCATTGTCAAATGTGGACGCCGGCTGCTGCTGCATGTCAGCTCGAGAAAGCTTGGGCCATCTGCCGCCGCCGTTCGTTTTCCTCGACCCGCAACGCGCGCGTGTTGAGGTTCCTTCCTCCACTGCTGCCCACTGTCTCGCCCTCCCTCGCCCTCCTCATCGCGCCTGCCCTCTTCATCACCAATGTATCTTGCTCCTCGGTCGTGCCTTCTATCTCTGGTCTTGCAAGGCGTTCCTACGCGTACCGCTGCCATTGCCTGCCTAATTAGAGCACGATCTTTCCTTCCCTATGTCGCACCAAGCACGTCTCTCACCATTTATCCCCCTTCATGTACCTGATGCTGCCCTCGATCGTAGTTTCCTGCGCGTATCTCCCTGGCACCTAATGTGTGGAATATCTTTGCACCTTCCGTGCATGTACTTGCATCGTGCAATGCATCTGGCCCGGACTCGCGCCTCGGGCAGTTCCTTCCCTACTACGAAGTACTCGTATGTACGTATGTATGTACGTAGAGCATCGACTTGTACTGGCGCAACCCTGTGAAAGAGACGCAAAGAAAGCTTCGAAAGACCCGTCTGGGTCGGGAAGCCCGCCCGCCGCCCATGCATGTGTCTAGCTGCCCGCTACCCAGACGCCAAATAATGCCAGTGACATGGGGAGTGGGCTGCAGTTGTGCATCCAAAAGAAAAGACGTGGTGTGCCAGGGCCTGTGATTTTAGTGCGTTTGTTATTATTATTTTCTGTAGCACTTGCCAGCGGGAGAGGGAAGGAAGGGGGGGAAGGTAGACAATAGACAGGCAAGAGCGAGAATGGGGAAAGAGGGGGGAGGGATAAAAAAAAGGAAACAGCAAAACACCCCCAAAAAGCGCCCAGGCCAAAGCAAGAGCCCAGCCCAAAAATAGGGACTAGCACTTACTGATTGCGCCGCGACCCCCGCTCCCATATATAAACAACCCGCCCAGCAGGCGCGCATGTTCGCCCACTCCCTCCCCCCGATGCTTCCTCTTTCCTGCTTCTCTCCTCTTTCTTCCTCTCTTCTTTCTCTTTTTCTTCTTGTCTCTTCCGATTCTTCTCTCTCTTCTCTTCTTCTTCATCAGTCTTGAAATTCAATTGTATCTTTTCGATATCCATCTACTCAACTACAAACAACAACACACGACGCGACACAGCGATCGACTATTTTCGAAATTCTCATTTTTTCAACTACTTCACCACCCACATCTACAATGCCTCCCAAGAAGACCGACGGTGCCGCTCCGGCCAAGAAGGCTGCTCATGCTTCGTACCAGGTTTGTTTTCTCCTCTTTTTTTTTTAATCGAAATTTTCGAGACGCGTAGCACATCTTTTCGGCTTTGCAAAGGTGTCGCGCGTCGACCGCCTTTTCGCTCGATTGCGATGAGGCAAAATGGAATCACTATTACTAACCGCCACGATAGGAGATGATCACGCACGCCATTGTCACGGTAAATATATCCCGTCCTTTTCACTCTAGTATTGACGCGCACATTGTTTTACAATGCCGTGTTTGTTTTTATTTGCACTTGCCACCATTTTCTGGCTCGGCTTGCCGCGGCGACTTGAGGCATCGATTGCCACGTCGCGATGCGAATGGCCAGCCACGTCACCCCTCATCCTCTCACCACATCGTCTCAACCACCACACATTTTAATATTTTCTTGTGACACGAATACTAATTGCTATTTCCCAACAATAGCTCAAGGACCGCAACGGTTCCAGGTAAGATTTGCTTTCCCATTTGAATTTCAATTGCGACGCGTGAAAAATTCGCACTCGCACTAGTTTTTCTTCTTCATAATAATGATTACTAACAACCACCACAGCCGGCAGTCGCTGAAGAAGTTCGTCAAGGCGAACAACAACCTGTCTGTCACTGACGCTATGTTCGACAGCCTGTTCAACAAGGCCCTGCGCACTGGTGTTGAGAAGGGTGTCTTCGAGCAGCCCAAGGGCGCCTCCGGCGGCACCAAGCTGGCTAAGAAGGCTGCTGTGAAGAAGGAAGAGAAGGTGAAGAAGCCTGCCGTGAAGAAGGTCGCCAAGAAGCCTGCCGCCAAGCCTGCTGCGAAGAAGGCTGCTCCCAAGAAGGAGGGCGAGAAGAAGAAGGCCGCTCCCAAGAAGGACGGCGCTGCCCCCAAGAAGGCTGCCCCCAAGAAGGTAAGACTCCAGCTCTCCCTATGACACTTTGTCTTTTTTTCTTCTTCTTTTTCTGTCTCTTTTATGTGCGCGTTGCATTTTCTAACTTACCCTCTTCTCATTTCCAGGCCGCTGCTGACAAGCCCAAGGCCGCCGCTAAGCCCAAGGCTGCTGCTGGCAAGGTGACCAAGCCCGCTGCCAAGAAGGCTGCCGCACCGAAGAAGGCCGCAGCACCGAAGAAGGCTGCGCCGAAGAAGGCTGAGGCATAAAGGCATTCACTCTGATGAATGTTCTTTTATGTCACGACCTATCTTTTGTTGTTATACCCCTTATTCTCTTCTTTCCGACCTCTTCATCTTTCTTCATCCCTCTCTCTATTTGCCTCTCATGAGCGCATGATTTCACATCCTGCAACTTGCTGCGCATGATGACGGCCACTTTGTCTTTTTAAGCTTATGTGTGATGGCACCCTTGGTTTCTTTGTCTATTTTTGATCGATCAGGCGTTTACGGTATCTAATTGGAAGGAGAGGAATGGCTGGGGGCAATGGTATATTTTGTGTGTCTGACTTGCTTTGACTCTGTCGATTTCCGTGCGCGTGAGATATACATGTACACCGGTTCTGTGCTTTTTTTTCTCTCCTGTCCTGAGCGATGGGCGTTGTTGTGTGGTACTATTTCATGTATGGGTATGGGCAAGGGCTCTCTGTTTAACGAAAAATTATTTTTCGAAAAAGATTTTGTTCAAATTTGTGAGTGACTGTGTTGCGTATATGAAGTTTTCCAGAATTATCGCGACATGGGCCATTAGGGCTTGGGGCTACGACGCGCGCACACTCTGTTGTGCTTTGAATTTCGCGCCCGCTTCCCAAGTTTTCACAACAAATATGACGCAGGGGCCACCGAGTCGAGTCCATGACGCGAGGATCAAATCCAGTCGCGGGGTACGCGTCGCCATTGTTGATTTGCATTCAGATGAAAATCCGGAGGGTTCGTGATGCACGTGATTGTGAGACATTTCAGTCTGAACTTTGGTCCTCCCGTCTGTTGCTCAGTTTTCATGATTCGAAGCTCTTTTCGGACTATAATTGGAAAATGACCTCTGAGGATGATTGGAGAAGAAATCGGCCAAAGAGAGTCGTATTGGAGTGTACTTTTTGCGTCTTGACGAGCAGACAAAGACGAACGCGATGGGGACCACGCCCACACGCACAAATTTAGGAGCTTTTTGTCGCCTCTTTGTTTACATTTTTGGGGGGAAGGCGTTCCTGTTGGTGCCGGTTGGCTCTTGCGCACCGAAAAAGGTGGAGATTTTGCGTGTAAGTGTCACGTGAATTAGTGGCAAGGGGAGAGTACTGTGTACTGCCCGACCTGGGCTCTGGGCTGTTAGTGTTAGTGTTAGGTTAGGGTAAGTGGGGCCTCTCTATTCACAGGCCTCTGATTCCCAGCTGTCTCTCACCTTTCTATTACGCCAAAGAAGGCTTGCTCAATAGACAAAGCAGACTGCCCAGTTTGCCAAAACTGAAGCAGCAAGACAAAGAAAAATAAAGCCGGAGCTGAGAACCCCCCAAGAGCATGTAGAGAATAATGAATACAACGTATTCTCAATATAGAAGTACATCTATGGCTATTCATCAGCAGCTGGTTCAGGGCGATCGCTGGGCTGACACAGCGCGGCTCTCTTGCCCCTGAGCCGTTTAGACAGTGGCTCTTGCTTGCCTTGGGGCCTGGACAGAACGTTCAGGCCCAAGTCCTATTATTCCTCTCCGCCCAAGGCACTCAAAGAGTCCACCAACAACTGGCCAGCAGCTGGCCAACAGCGTCGCCGCCGTGATCGCGCCTTCCAACAGTTCCTCCTTGCATGCTTTGTGTTCAGACAAGCACATTGTATTTCTTGTGACCGCATGATATTCCTTCTCTAGACAACCGATGTCGTGCTGCCGTTGTGCAGTTTGTTGTGTTGCGCAGCAGCTGTATTGTGCGACGGACGGCGCAATTAACATGCAAAACCTGGCGACGATCGCATTCAATTCTCCCTCTCTTTCTGTCAAACCTCCTGGTATCAATGGCAGCTCCAATCGTTGTCATGTACATGGAACACAGGTAGGCAGAGTATCCTTTTGGTTTTGCTCTTATTTCTATTGAGCCTCTGGGTTCCCTGTGGCTCTTTCCTTTTCTGTTTTGTAGCAAGCGCTCTTACTCTTTCCCTCCTTCGTTGCTCAGTTGATGTGAATATGGCATGGCAACACGGGAGACAAATGAGGCACAGGAGGGAAGGCGCGATAGGCACAATGAGCAGGACAAGACGGAAGAACAAAAAGAGAAAGGGCGGCCGTCAATTTCGGCTCCCGACTTCTGTAAATGGTCTTTATGCGCCTTCCCTGCGCGACTCGCAATTTCCCTCTTCGAGACTCCTTCCATTTTGCCCTGTCTACGCTCTTTTGTGACGATTGGCTTTTTGAACCTCTTTTACACTCTTTTTGGCTTCATGGTCCTTCTCTCCTTTGGTTTCCACCACCTCGCCAATACTTGACAACTTAACGGATGGCAAACGAGCTTTCGCTTTCGGATTGACGACGGACGACCGCCGCGTCATAGCTGCCGCTAAAGCGCGGTAATACGAGGGCGTGAGCAGCCAGCAGCCATAAACCAGCAAACCAGCAGCATTTAGGTGGATTCATCCGCGCTGCGGACAAGGCAGCCGTTTTACCCATTACGCTGCGCGACAAAACGTGCTCGATGGACCGACAATTGCGAAGACAAAGCGAGGCCAGGAAGAAGAGAAAGCACGAGGCGGAGCTCATCCTCGGTTTCCTGCCGTTCGTCTGTTGAACTTCTCTCCTTCTTTCTCATTTTTGTCAACCGAATTCTCTTCAACAACCCAAGAGAACAAGACAAAGACGACCAGCAATCAGCGGATGGCGGATTGACTAGGCCTCACGTTTCTTTTGCCTCTCCACTTCTCTCCTCGTTACTTGTCACTCCCTGCTCCAGGGCTTCTCTCGCGCGTCTCTCGACTTCTTCAACGCCCCTCGCGCTTGTTCGGTTTCTTCGCCTCCCTCGACTCGGATTTTGGTACTCTCCGTCACCCGGTTCTCTTCTTCTTCTTCTCCTTCACCATTGTGCTGTGCCGCCACCCACGCGCACGTTTCGCAATGGCTCTTTGAGCTGTCCCTTTTAGACCGACTGATCTCCAATTTCCCGCCGCCTAGTCTTGAGCTGGTCTTGCGCTGAAGTGCTGCTACCCCGCAGCTCCCGACACGCCCGATCCTCAACGTTCGCCAACCCCTACAGCCTACATACAGACCTGCAGAAACAGGCGTCGCTATCTGATTATCTCTTCCTATCATATCATCTCGTCTCATTGAGGTCCCTATTGTCCCCACCGCTTTTACGCACGTTGGACTTCCACCTCACCCGCCATCCGCCTTCCCCCGATTAATGTTCCTCCTGTCACTCCTGTCAAACCTGTCCCAATCTCTTCTTGCACTCATCCCCGCACTCCTCGCGGGTCCTTCGTTTTGACACTCGCGCCACAACCATTGCGCGCACTTCGGGCGCACCCACATATCCGGAGCCATGGCCGACCCATCGCTTGCCTCGAACAACCCCTTCCGCCGCAAGAGTACCGTGCCGATCGCCTCCTCGACTCCCTCCCCCCCCGCCGCTTCGGGCCTAACCTTAGACACCTCGTCGACTGGCGGCCCGGCTCCCTCTCTGGCAAAGAGCTCTACATTCCCTCAGTCCCCCTCCGATGCGCCATTCAATACACACGGCGGAGCTGGAGCTCCCGGAGCTTCCGGACCCACCGGCAGTAGCGGGTCTGCCGACGACACGTATGCATACGGCTACGAGGACCAGGGTGCTTTGCGCGGCCGGCCACAAGTGTCGAGTGATGCGTTCCGCGAGCATCTGCAGGCGCTGCCCAAATCGACCGAGGCCCCACCATCCACAACGTTCCTGAAACCCAAGCCCGTCAAGAAGGTGCGCGTCCAGTCTCCACCGCCCTCTTCACCTTCCTCGGTCGATTCCGTGGACGCCGACTTTGAGGCGCGGTTTCCGTCCAGCCCGGCTGGAGCTGCGAGTCGGCCGACGGGCGCACCGGCCGCCGCCAGCTTTAACGACTATAGCGCACGGGGTGGACTGCTCGACGACCGTCCGGTCCGGAACTATGAAGATTTTGAAAGTGAATCGGACGACTCGGAATTGGACGAAGACTCGGCGGGTCGTGCCGGCGGCAGCACGGGCTACACAGCGCCGATATCCTCTTTTTCTTCCATCCCACACCAGGCGCCACAGCAACCGCCTGCGAACCCCTTCCAAAAGACCCTCGGCGATCTCGAACCTGGACAAACGAGTACGGAGGAGGCGCAATCTGACCCGGCGGCAGCAGCGTCTGCTGGAAAGGCTACACTGGACGTAGATGCTTTTAGCCGGTTGCTGTTAACTGGCCAGGGCCCTGCTGCAACACCGCCCCCACCACCACCTGCACGAGCCGAGGCACACCCTCCAGCGCAGGAAACACGCCGGACGTCGCATGAAATCTCTGAGAACGACAACGACCGCAGTGGGCTGATCCACGGCGGACCATCAGCAAGCGAGCTCGCACTACGACAGACCCTGCGGAAGAAGCCGCCACCGCCAAGCTCACGGCATGGCAAGCTGATCAAGGGTCAACCAAAGGAGAAGAAACCGGCGAAGGAGAGTAGTAGCGGAGGCGAGGACCCGTCGTCCTCTTCCTCTGACGTCAACAAGCCTCTACCGCCACCACCTGCGCGCCGACAGGCAAATGCAAGCGAAGATGAGGATGCTATGGACAGCATCTTTGACCGCGAGGCGGCAGTCAAGCTTCCCGAAGTGAACCTGGATCCCGAGGCGCCAGAAGAGGCTGTTCCTTCACCACGACCCCCAACGCCCCCCAACGCAGCACACTCCACCGACTTTGACCCGTCGCATCCAGTTTCTGACCTAGGCGCCGAAGCTCTGGTTTCGTCATCCGCCGTGGCCGCCCCCGTCGTGGCCGCTGCAACAACAACATCCTCACCTCGCCATAAGAAACCCACGCCGGCGCCGCCACCACGCCGGCAAGCCGGCCACAACCGCACAGAAAGCCGGTCCCAGCCAACCGGTGAACGGCCTCCCCTGCCAGCACCACCAGCGCACGCTGCAGCATATGGTGACGGCAATGTGTCCGACCAGCAGCGCGACAAATCGCCTTACGCCTCGGCCCGGTCCTCTCTTGACTCGACACGCACACGCTCGCGGTCGTCTAGTCTTATCAAGCCTGGCGCGAATGCAAACCCCAACCACGGTGTAAACGCTCCTGCGCCACCACCACCTCGTCGCGGCAACCACACAGCTCGGCCCTCGACGACCTCGTCTGCTGCGCCACTCCACCCTTCGATGTCTTCGCCCGTGCTCAGTCCGTCTGCCCTCTCCGACCACGAACGGACACCTGGCGGAGGGGGTCTGCACCCGGGTGTTAGCACACCGACGTTGGTTCCGCAGGCTGGTAGCACCAGCGGCAGCGGCTCATCTACGCCCGTGCCCAACCGTTTGCTCGCGAAACCGCCACCACCGCCTGTTCGCAACACCTCAGTCCGTCACAAGGAACGCCCGACAGCCCCTACCTCAACTGATAGCAGTGGCAGTGTAGGGAGCGGTGTTGGTAGCGGCCGGCCACCGAGCGTAGCCAGCTTCGATGCTGTGGCCCGTCGGGTCGGACCACACCACCAGCCGCCACCGCCGCCACCAACTCGCCAGCGTGGCAGCAGCCGTGGCAGTATGGACGCACCAGCCAGCCACGCAAACGCAACGACCAACTCGAGCCTTTTGAGCGCACCGCCCTCGATTTCGACAGCACCCCGCAAACTGAGCTCGGAGAGTGTGCGCCGTTCGGCTGGGAGCAGTGGGCAGCAGGGCCTGGAGGCGGCTCAAGAGGGCGACGAAGACCAGGCCAACAATGCTGCTGGTGTAGATGAGAGCGGTGTAGCCAACGACATCCTGGCAGACCTGGATGCGCTGCGGCGTGAGGTCGATGCTCTACGGGGGCAGTTCAAAGCAGGGTAGCGAGTTTGACGGAGCTGGGTGAATAAGTTATGGAGTTGATGTATATATGAAGTTTTTGGCACATTTGGATCTTTCCCTATCATCTTTTTGTTTTCACATTATCAATTTTTCTCGGGCATGGCTGAATATATCTCGTTATGTTCTGCCTCTGTTTTCATTTTCTGTATTCTACAATCAAGCATGGCGCAATTTCACTTTGTTTGTATTCACTCTCACCGACCTATGAATTGTCATGACACTTTGTCGTTGATGTTGTTGTCGGTGCAGACCTTGATGATTGACGTTGTTGATGTTGTCAGGTTGTCGTTGTCAACTGCCACACGACTGTAACGCCTGAACTGGACAGTGGAGTCCTGTAACTGTCTCTTTTTGCTTATTTGTTTATTGTTCTTTTTCTTTGTTCCCTTGTCGCCATTGTATTGTTCGGACCACTTTCAGTCCACTCTCAGCTCACTCCTGGCTCACTCCTGGCTCACCTTGTAGTCACCCTCAGCTCACTTCCAGCTCATTTTCTTATAGACATAAATGTAAACATTAAAGTACAATGTAGAGGACTACGATGCATTTGCTGAAAAAAAATCGGAATAGAAACAAAAACCAAATCCCAAGGAGACCTTTTGCCTATAACTCCCGTGCAAAACAATAGATATCAAAAACCACTGCGCTTTACAGCTCGATCAGCACCCCCTCGTGATACGACTGCGCAAACTTTCCCTTCTTGTCGTCATCTTCGTCGCTGTCGTCCTCCGCCTTCCCCTTCCCCTTCCACGTCTTCTCCTCCGTCCCCTTCTTCTTTCCTTCCTCCCCATCCTCCTCCTTCTCCTCCTTCTCCTCCTTCTCCTCCTTCTCCTCCTTCTCCTCCTTCTCCTCCTTCTTCCCCTTCTTCTCAATCTCCCCCTCCATCTTTGCAACTACAGTGTACACAGCACCGCCGGCAGTAGCACCCTATTGCTCACCGCCGGTCTCGTGCCGAAACCCTTGCAGTACAATGCCCCAGGGACCGCTCAGGCTCTTGCTGCCCTCGCTCAAGTCCACATCGCCCGACACAATCTTCTTCATGATCATGGTGTCCTTGGCCCGCTTGAGCTTGCGGCCATCGCCCGTCGTTAGGTACGACCGCAGCCACGTTTCTTCCTGTGCGTCCAGCGGCAGGCTAATAAGCTCCGCCGACCGGCCCGCCATATCGAGGTTGCCGCTGCCACTCCCGCTGTTATTGGATGAGGCACCGCCGGTGGCCGCATCCTTGAGGACTGACCCCACCAGCTGCTCAAACAGCTGCTGCCGTGCCGGCCCAGCCAGCGTCCGTGTATAGTAAAACGCCTCGCTGACGTCGGTGCGCGACAGCGCCTCAAAGAGCAGCTCAACCGCCTCTTGTGTCTTGAGAACGGGCTGCACGGCCGCATAGTAGGCCAGGGCCAGACTGTAATCGTTGTTCTCGGCGTGCCGCACCAGCACCGTCACGATATTGTCGGCAAACTCGGGCAGCAGCGACGGGTGCGCCAGGTACTCGAGGGCGACGCCAAACTGGAGACGGTCCATGTGCCAGAGGCCGCTCATAAAGATCTGGTAGCGTTTGGGCATGCCGGTCTGGGTGGCAAAGTTGTCGGAGATCTTGGAGCGGGCGCTGAGCCCTTCGTCGTGGTCGAGCAGGAGATAGTAGAGGGCGGAGAGTTTGTGGTGGGTCGTCATTTTGCTAGCGAGGATCTGCTGGAAGAGGTCGTGCAGTGTGCGGGTGTCTTTGGGGGGGTAGATCTTCACTGAGAAGGCGAGCCATCTGTTAGTATGCTGCATTCCTAAAATCTGCAACGTTGGGGTGTACGCACCCTTTGAGATCCCCAACGCCGTAAAGACTCGGTCGACAAAGAGCACGCCGCCAAGGCTCTTGCGCTTCGATTCAATGTCGCGATTGACGTGCGCATCGTACGGCAGCGTGTCGCCGTTGCCAAAGACATCGCCAAAATTCCGAAAGTCAAGGCGGCCAGACATGGTTGCTGTGGCCGTGTTGCGTGTAGGAAGAATAGTTGTTCTCAGAGAGCTATCAAAGCTAGAGCTCAGAATGAAGCTTCATTTGGAGACCTTTGCTTCACCAGCTTCACATATGCACCAAAGCGGTGTTTCCGTTGCAGCACGCGGTCACGTGAAAGGAACAGGGCGGCACTTTTTTATGTGGGGCACTTTCCCCTTGTTTTGTTTACGACCCAAAACGGCAATCGCAAATCAACAACAAGCGGGGCAACGCCTTCCCTGGGGGAGCCTGGCGACACACATTTCGCGCCTCATCTCTCCTTTTTGCAAAACTCGATCATTTTGAGAGCCCGTGATCCAAACGACTGCCGTCAACGACTCGGCACATCTCACGCCATTTTCTTTTCTCAACAACAGCATACCCCCATTTCAACTAGAATCACCACACAACCGACGCGATGTCGACACGTCCGACGCGACGCGCCGCGAGTCGGCGCACCGCCATCGTCGAATCGGACGACGAGATCTCGGGCGATGTGACTATCAACAGAACAGTCAACCCTGACGACGAGGAGGACTTCACACCCGCGCCGACGTGCAGCCCTCGCCGGCCAGCCGCTTCGTCGTCGCGGCGCAAGACCATTGCGACCGAGGGTTCGTCCACGCTCGCTCCAAAGCCAACTCGCACACGGCGCACACGCGCGTCTGTCGCTGCTTCGTCGGTGCTTGAGCCCAGCGAGATCTTTGACCCCGACCAGACGGCTGCGACTGTGACACAGTCTGTCGAGGGAGACGCTGCGGCAGTCGCGCCCAAGAAGGCTGCCCCGCGCAAGCGCAAGAGCGTGGCTGCATCCAAGGCCGTGGTCAAGTCTGAGACGCCCGACATGCCCCCGCTCTCGTCTCTCTCGTCTCTGTCTTCGATTCCCACGCCCCAGCCGTCTGCTTCACCCGAGCCTGCTGCTGAGGATGCCGAGAACGTGGCTCCTGGCGCTGACGCTACCGCTCCGTTTGTGGCTGAAGATGCATCGGCCGCTGAAGAGACTGGGGACGAGCTCGGTGCAGACGACACTGTCCATGCGCGTGATGTGACCATGACACCACTCTCGGACATTACCAACACGTCGGTCAACGAGCGCCCGCGCACAGCCTCGAGCTCCAGTGCTGCCGACGACGCGCTGGCAGCGGCCAAGCCGATCCGTGCTATGGATACCATCTTGGAGAAGCCTATGGACATTGTGCTCAAGTCGCGCACCATGACCAACATCCCGCCTGTTGAGCCGGCTGCACCCAAGGCCCGCACCGTCATCACGTACCTCATCCTGACCAACTTCAAGAGTTACGCGGGCGTTCAGGAGGTCGGCCCCTTCCACGCGTCCTTTTCGTCCGTCGTTGGCCCCAACGGCTCCGGCAAGTCCAACGTCATTGACTCGCTGCTCTTTGTCTTTGGTTTCCGTGCCAGCAAGATGCGCCAGGGCAAGCTGTCGGCGCTGATTCACAACTCGGCCCAGTACCCGAACCTGGAGTACTGCGAGGTCGCCGTCCACTTCCGTGAAGTGATGGACTTGGTAAGCCTCCACACTCTGGAAATTGGATATTGTCTATGTTAATTCACTAACACACTCTAGCCCGGTGGTGGCTCGGAAGCCATCCCTGAGTCGGATCTGATCATCTCCCGCAAGGCTTTCCGCAACAACTCGAGCACATACTACATCAACAACAAGACGTCCAACTTTACGGCGGTCACAACCCTGCTCAAGGACCGCGGCGTGGACCTGGACCACAAGCGTTTTCTGATTCTGCAGGGTGAGGTCGAGTCCATTGCGCAAATGAAGGCCAAGGCCGGCAATGAGCACGAGGACGGTCTTCTCGAGTACCTCGAGGACATCATTGGCACCTCCAAGTACAAGACGCCTATCGAGGAGGCGGCCACCGAGGTCGAGACGCTCAACGACATTTGCATGGAGAAGAGTGGCCGTGTGCAGCACGTCGAGAAAGAGAAGAGCAGCCTCGAAGACAAGAAGGAGAAGGCCATTGCTTTCATCCGCGACGAGAACGAGCTCGCCATGAAGCAGTCGGCGCTCTACCAAATCTACACGAGCGAGTGCCACGACAACGTTGCCGTTACCGAGGAGGCCATGGCGCAGATGCAGGCCGAGCTCGATGCCGAGCTTGAGAAGCACCACGGCGGCGAGCAGGACATCAAGCTGCTCGAGAAGCAGTTCGCCAAGGGCAGCAAGAAGTGCGACGCGCACGAGAAGCAGACCCAGGAGCTGATCAAGGAGATGACCAAGTTCGACCAGGAGCGCGTCAAGTTTGAGGAGAAGCGCAAGTTCTTGACGGATAAGCGCAAGAAGCTCGACAAGACCATTAGCAATGCTGAGAAGTCTGCCACCGAGGCGGCCGAGACCATTGAGCAGTGCACCGAGGAGATTGCCACGCGTGCCGAGGAGATTGCACAGCTCGAGGAGCAGCTCAAGGAGGAGGAGGGCGACCTGGCCAGCATCCGCGACAGCCTCAAGGGCAAGACGCAGGCCTTCTCTGACCAGATCGCCGCTAAGCAGAAGTCGCTCGAGCCCTGGAAGGACAAGCTCAACCAGACGCAGTCGGCCATTGCTGTGGCTGAGTCGGAGCTGGCCATTCTTCAGGAGAAGGCCAATGCCGGTGCCACTGCCCTCGAGGAGATGGAGGCCAAGATTGCCAGCATCGAAGAGGGCCGCGACAGCAAGGCCGAGGAGCTCAAGACAGCGCAGGTCGAAAAGGCGCGTCTTGAGAAGGAGGCCAAGAAGGTCGAGGCGGAGCTCGAGAGCCTGGCGCAGCAGGAACCAAAGATGCGTGCCCAGCTGTCCAACGCGCGCCAAAAGGCCGACGAGGCGCGCTCGAGCCTGTCGCGGACCCAGACGCAGGGCAACGTCCTGACGGCGCTGATGCGCATGAAGGAGTCTGGCCGTATCGAGGGCTTCCATGGCCGTCTGGGCAACCTGGGCACGATTGACCAAAAGTACGACGTGGCCATCTCGACAGCCTGCCCTTCGCTCGACAACTTTGTCACGGACACCGTCGAGGCTGGTCAGCAGTGCATTGAGTACCTGCGCAAAACTAACCTGGGCCGCGGCAACTTCATGTGTCTCGACAAGCTGCGTACGCGCGATTTCACGCCCATCCGCACGCCTGAGGACGCGCCCCGGCTGTTTGACCTGATCCGTGCCAAGGACGACCGCTTCCGCCCGGCCTTTTACCACGCCCTTCAAGATACGCTGGTGGCGACCGATCTGGCGCAGGCCAACCGCATTGCCTACGGCGCCAAGAGATGGCGCGTGGTGACGCTGGACGGCGAGCTGATTGACAAGTCTGGTACCATGTCTGGTGGTGGCAGCACGGTCAAGAAGGGTCTGATGTCGTCGAAGCTGACGCCCGACACGAGCAAGGAGCAGGTGGCCAAGCTGGAGGTGGACCGTGACGCGCTGGAGCAGCGGTTTACCGAGTTCCAGGACCGGCAGCGCGAGCTCGAGGGCCGGCTGCGGTTCCTGGGCGGCCAGATCCCGCAGCTCGAGACACAGATGCAAAAGATCAACCTCGAGATTGAGAGCGCGGCCAAGAACCTGGCAGACGCACAGCGGCGCATCAAGGAGCTGAGCAAGGAGCACCAGCCCTCGCAGTCGGACGACAACCGCATTGCCGTTCTCGAAAAGGAGATTGCCAGCCTCAACAAGACGGTCGAGAAGCTGCACGGCGAGACGGCCAGCGTTGAGGAGGAGATCAAGGAGCTGCAGGACAAGATCATGGAGGTTGGTGGCGAGAAGCTGCGGGCGCAGCGGGCCAAGATCGACTCCACAAAAGAACAGCTCGCGTCCAACAACGAGGAGACGTCCAATGCCGAGGTGCGCAAGGCCAAGGCCGAGAAGCAAAAGACGAAACTCGAAAAGGACCACGCCAAAGCCACCAAGGAGCACGAGGCGGCAACGCGCGATCTCGAGGCACTCGAGGCCGAGATTGAGTCGCAGGACGAGAACGCCGAGTCGCTCAAGCAGGCCGTCGAAGAAGCCCAGGAGGATCTTCAGCTTAAGAAGCAGGTCCTGGCTGAGCTCAAGGCCGAGCTCGACGAGAAGGTGGCGGCGCTCAACACGACACGTGCCGTCGAAATCGAGATGCGCAACAAGCTTGAGGAGAACCAAAAGGTGCTGTCGGACAATCACCAGCGGCTGCACTACTGGGAGAACAAGCTCTCGAAGCTGCAGCTGCACGACATCCACGACCTGGAGTACTCGAAGCCGGTGACGATCAAGAAGGAGCCGGCCGAGGGTGAGGCCCCCGAAGGCGAAGACGGTGCTGAGGGCTCTGCTGCTGAGACTGAAGAGATGGAGTCCGGCGCCGAAGCGCCTTCTTCTTCTGAGGCCGAGGGCGAAGCTGACGAGGAGGGTGACATCACTATTACCCAGGCAGCACCCGCCCCACGTCGCACTGACAGCAACACACCGCCGCTCACCTTTAGCCAATACAGCAAGGACGAGCTGGCGGACATGGACAAGGCGGTGCTCAAGAGCGAGATTGCCGCCCTCGAGGAAAAGACACAGAACACCAACGTGGACCTGGGCGTGCTGGCCGAGTACCGGCGCCGTGTCGAGGAGCACGCGTCGCGGTCGTCGGATCTGGCGACGGCAGTGCAGCAGCGTGACACGGCCAAGAAGCGGTGCGACGACCTGCGCCGGCTGCGTCTCGAGGGCTTCATGGAGGGCTTCAGCACCATTTCGCTGCGGCTCAAGGAGATGTACCAGATGATCACCATGGGCGGCAATGCCGAGCTGGAGCTAGTGGACTCGCTCGACCCCTTCTCCGAGGGTATTCTGTTCTCCGTGATGCCGCCCAAGAAGTCGTGGAAGAACATTTCGAACCTGTCGGGTGGTGAGAAGACGCTGAGCAGTCTGGCGCTCGTGTTTGCGCTGCACCACTACAAGCCCACGCCGCTGTATGTCATGGACGAGATTGACGCTGCCCTTGATTTCCGCAACGTCTCGATTGTCGCCAACTACATCAAGGAGCGCACGAAGAATGCCCAGTTTATCGTTATTTCGTTGAGAAACAACATGTTTGAGCTGGCAGCGCGTCTCGTCGGTGTGTACAAGGTCAACCACATGACCAAGAGCGTCACGATCGAGAACCAGGACTACATTGTGCGGCAGCGCAGCCAGCAGCAGGCCCAGGCGATGCGGCAGCAGCAGCTCCGGCAGCAGCAACAAGCGGCGGCAGCTCAACAAGCGCAGTCACAACACGATGTCACAGTCGCCCAGACACCTGTCCGGCCGCAAACACAAATGCAGATCGGCCAGCTGGCGTCGCCACCTTGAGGAAAAGAGGGAGGAGGAGTGATTGTGGATGAGTTATGTTTTCTTTTCTTTTTTCTTTCTTTTTTTTGATTATTTGTTATGTTCTGTTGTTTCGTCACCAATGTCTTGTTTTCTGTTTTGTTCTGCACGCTGCGTTATGACGTTTTTGACTTTCTTTACTTTACGGTTGTTGGGCGAGACGGTTCTGTCTCTTCTCTCTCTGGCTTTTCTTGTCTGTTGGGAAATACAGTTTGTGTAATGATGGGTGCATATACAATGGGTACATTTTGTCAACCTTTTTCCACGCTTTCCATTATGATCATGACCATGATCATGATTATGATTATGATTATTTTGCTTTTGCTACTCGCTGTGCTCATCTATCAGCTACGCATCAGGCACGACGACACCCACCTGCTCGACAATCCGCGCATAGTGCTCAACCCGCCGGTGGTTGGCAAAGTTGAAAATAGTCGCCTTGGGCTTCTTGCAGTCGTCCAGGTCCAGCGTGGCCACCAACAGCTCGTCGCCCAGCGTCTTGGTCTCGCCCACTTTCCGTCCCAGCGGGTCATAGATCACCGTGCCGCCAATTAGCCCGCCACCCGCGCCTTCCGCCTCGACGCCGGCCTTGGCGACATTGACACTGAAACACGCATTCGTGTAGCTGCCCGCCTGGCAGCTGATGTGGTGGTGCAGCAGCGCCATCTCTGTCTGTTCTTCTTGCGTGCCTTGGTCCTGCGGCTTGTAGTCGCTAGTGTTGTAACCGCACAGGACAAGCTCGACGCCCTGCAGACCCAGACACCGCCAGGCCTCGGCCCACCGCCGGTCGTTGCAGATGATCATGCCGGCAATGGCTCCTTCTGACTCTGAAGGGAGGGAGGGCACTCTAAAGGCCTGGAAGCCCAGGTTGCCCGGTGTGAAGTAGTGCTTTTCCAGCTGCTGTGCCTGACCCTCGGGCAACAAGGTTGTCCGCCCGGGCAGGTGCACCTTGCGGTACTTGGCCACGACGCCGCCCGTCTTTGCCGAGTAGTAGATGGCCGTGTTGTAGTCGGTCGTTGTTCCCGCGACAGAATCAGTCCACCGCTCGGCATAGCCAATGCTAATGTCGATGCCCAACTCTTTCGCTTTTGTGAGAAGAGGACTCAGGTGAGGCGAGTCCACAATGCTCGGCGCACCAGGCGCGTCCGACTCGGGCTCGAAAAGAGCAGCAACCTCCGCTGCATCGGTGAGCATGGCACGTGGGAAGAAGGTTGTCAAAGCCAGCTCGGGATAGACGACGAGCTGGGCGCCCTGGGCAGCGGCATCTTCCAGCAGCTTGAGCATGCGCTGCATGGCCGGCTGACGAGACTGGGGACCGCCCGGGTTGGTGGCCTCGTGGGCAATGGGGCCCATCTGGGCGGCGGCGACAGTAATAGGCCGGGGCATTGTGGTGGCCGGACTGGTGGTTCGTAAAGTGGTGACAGTTGGGTATATGTGTGGGGAGGGGAGTCGAGTTGAGGCGTTTATGTGGTGGTGGTGTTTACGTAGAGTACGGGAGTCTTTTGCGATTTACCTCCTCTAGCTCTGACAGCAGACACGGCGCCTTTTATTCTCCCAGTCAGTTTTCCAGCGACGAGTCGAGTTGACGACATTTCCCCGAGTGCTCGTTGGCCGTTTGGCCGCCCCTCTGTCTGCACTCTGCACCTTCCCTATAGGTTGTGATAAGACTTAGACGGGAGGGCGGCCGATAAGCGGGAACCTCCGAATGGCGCTCTTTCCCTGACTACTCCGTATGTACTCCGTAGTTCGTACTAAATAAATATCACCGAGCCTTTCTTACATATTCACTTGCTGGCTGTCATCCGCATTATCTCCTGTGATGACAGGTCCATCCGCTGACGGCCTGATTCGGAGCTCCTCTCTTCCCCACATGTGATCTGACAAATCAATGTTTATGAGTCTTTACTCGTAGACTGTTTGGCCAAACTGTTGAAAAGTAAGACGAAGTACAAAGGTGAGGGGTAAGTGGAAGGTCTCACAAAAGCCAAGCGGCCAGGTATTTTTTGGTATTGAGCATTTCAGAATACTCTCTGATTTATTCTGGAAATTTCAAATATCTTTTCATGGGTATTACTGCCTTGACTGTTGAAGGCTGTTGTGTCTTGAGATTCCTCGTCTCTGAAGCTCCGATTCAGTACGCATTTAGTTCGTACTCCGTATCACGGCACCCAAAAGGGAGAGACCCACTATAATTCCAGGGGACGCTCTTTCGCTTTCAAGTCTCTCCCAGCCTTCTTGCATACTGGAGAGAAGGAAGGGCCCACTTTCCTGATAAGATAAGACCCAAACTGCACCAGAAAGGGAAAGGGCCCACCAAAAATGCTCCTTCCATCCAATGAGACGTCGCTTCCGAAAAAAAAACTAAGTTTCCTCGAAGAAAAAAAATAGAACGGGAAGCTGCGAGCCAAACTCTTGCTTTTCGAGATCCTCACCACAAATCCTCGACGACAAGCGATCCCCGACGACGACGACAACCCACGCTGTCGACACCTAAACTCCGGCTTCGACTATTTTCAACCCCTCTCCTCCCTCTCTTCTCCAACATGTCCTTCCGTGGAGGCGGCGCACCGCGCGGTCGCGGTGGTTTCGGTGGTGGTGGCTTTGGTGGCCGTGGCGGCGGTAAGTCAAGAACCTCGAGGAAATGCTCACGATGCCATGCCGAAGGCATCGGCCTACGGCATCGACCTACGGCCTCGCCCTCTTTTTGAACACTCGCTAACGCTCGTGTTGTTTAGGCCGCGGTGGCTTTGCTCCCCGTGATATGGGCCCGCCGGCTTCCGTCGTCGAAATGGGCGCTTTCGTCCACGCCTGCGAGGGCGAAATGGTCTGCAAGAGCGTCAATGCCGCCAAGATCCCCCAATTCAACGCTTTCGTCTTCCTCGAGAACAAGACCAACGTCGGCAAGGTCGACGAGGTCCTGGGCCCCATTAACCAGGTCTACTTCACCATCAAGCCCTCCGAGGGTATCCAGGCCACCTCCTTCAAGGCCGGCGACAAGTTCTACCTGAGCAGCGACAAGCTGCTGCCCTTTGAGCGCTTCATCCCCAAGCCCAAACCCCCGCCAGGCACGGAGAAGCGCGTCAAGAAGCCTGCTGCGGGCGGCCGTGGCGGTTTCGGTGGCCGTGGTCGCGGTGCTCCCCGTGGTCGTGGCGGTTTCGGCGGTGGTGGCCGTGGCGGCTCTGGCGGCTTCAGCCGTGGCGGCGGCGGCGGTTTCGGCGGCCGTGGCGGTTCCGGTGGCGGTTTCAGCCGTGGTGGCTCGCGCGGCGGCTTCTCATCGGGCGGCCGTGGCGGCAGCGGTGGTTTCTCGCGCGGCGGTGGCCGTGGCCGGGGCGGTTACTAACCGACTCGTGCTCGACTCTGTACGTGACGACATCTGCCTGCTCCTCAAACTGAAACCAACAACATATAAAAGCAACAAAAAGCAAAAAAGGTGGAAACACAAAGGCGTTTTTGGATGGATGGGATTTATTCATTTTTTTTTCTTACTCTTGCCTTTTGATTTCCTCGTTTCTGTACTGGCTTCTTGTACTGGGAATATCTTGTCACATTTGCCTTGGTTCTTCCTTTTCTTTTTTTCATTACTCTCGATTTTGTTCGTTATAGTGCTATTGATTTATTTCTCTTGTCTTTCGTCCCCGTGTCTACTGTCTACTTCTTCTCAAACTCATTCAGCCAGCCCTCAATCTGCTCGTGCCGCGCCTGCGCATTGGCAAACGACGCATAGTCCGACTCTTTTCCAGCCGCATACGCCTCGTACACGGCACCAATGTTGCGTGCCGGCACCGGCTCCAGCGTGCTCTGCCAGTCCTGCCACTGCCAGGGCACCTCCTCGACTTTGCCGGACGCATAGTCGTACAGCGACAGCTTGATCGCCGTCGGGCCCTCGTTCTTGCCGCCGCCACCAAACGCCTGGATCGAGGGACCACCGTACGACACCAGCCGCAGCTCGCCCTTTTCGCCCGCCACCGTCCACACGTAGCCTGGCTCGCCGGGGAAGGGTTCGCCGCGCACGAAGCGGATCTGGAAGGTTGCGGTGCCATCCGAAAAGAAGTCGCTTCCCTTGCCCTCTTTGGGCGAGAGCTTGCCCAGCACCGTGATGAGGTCCGGCACGTTCGACGTCACTGTCTTGGTGACGATCCACTCGCCCTCCTTCGCGCCCGGTTTGCCCAGATCAATCTGCGGGCGCTGGATCTGTGCCTGTGACTGTGTGTCCGTGAGTTCACCTACGGCGGCCTGGATCGAGTCCAGCGTGTGGCCCAGGCCAATCGTGACAATGTTGCCACCCACCGACCGGTCCAAAAAGTACCCCAGCGACTCGGATAGCGCCGTGCGCGATACCGACCCGCCGTGTGCGCGGGCATCGCTGCTCAGGATGCGGCCGATGCGACCGGAAGCAATCACGTCGCGGACGGCCAGGTAGACGGGCGAGACGCGGCCCTGCAGACCCACAACAGACTTGATGTTCTTGCCATTGACAATCTGAGAAAGTTCGCGGACTTCCTCAAGGTTGGCTGCTAGGGGCCACTCCACAAAGACGCCAAAGTCCTTGGGCGCCGAGGACCGGTTGGCCGCCACGGCTTTGAGGATCGGCTGCACCACAGGGTAGTGCACATCGACGCGCGTGGCCACCGTCACCAAATTGACTTCGATTTGGCCCGAGGTAATGTCCGTGGCCAGTGCGTCTGGGTCGCCATAGGCTGCCGTCGACTCGGAAGGCAGGCCGTAGTGCTTGATGGCCGCCCGAGCAGCGTCGACGCTCGAGTTGAGCAGGGCGACGATCTGGTAGTTCTTGCGGCCGCGCTCTGACAAGAGGTACGGCAAGTGAGCACGGGAGGCCCAGCTGGTGGCTGCACGAGCAGACAAGCCGACGATGACGACCTTGATGACCATGTTGGTGTGGGTGAATGTGTAGTTGGTGTAAATGGAAGTTGATAGGCTTGAGGTGTAATTGATGATGTTTGTTTGAGCTTGAGCCCTATTTTATTCTGATCTTGGCAACAAGAGACACCATTCATTTATACCAAAATTCAACCACGTACTACCACAAACTTTTTGCAATGTCGTTTGGGCTACCTAGCCATTGTAGCTACCATTGCGTGTGTTGGTCGGATGGGGTATGCTGCATTTGGTGATCGAGGGGAAAGAGAGGCGAATTTGTCAGCTCAAAAATGGCGTCAACCAGTCGTTTGAATCGGTACTCCAACTCCAGCCCACCAGCAAGACGTATCCTTTATCGAGACAACAAGGCGTGATGGGCTGTTGTAATACTGACTGTATTCCTGCCTTTCTCATTTTGCTCATCTGTGTCGTTTTTGTTTCATTCGTCCGTATGCCGTCCGTCTCTCTTTCTCTCCCTCTTGTTGAAGTCGGTTTAGAGTTGGAATAAGACCAATTCTTGCGACTCCTTTGTCCATCCACCAATTACCTCTTTCGGCCGTTTAGTTGGTGTGGTTTTATCAACTCTTCTTACAAAGACACTCGGGGTAATGCCTCATTTGTCAGCTCGTCATTTTCAAGGTGGATTGTGTAGTTGTTGTGTAGCTGTGCAATCGAACTGCATCGAGCTGCACCAATAACGTCCAAATTGTATCCAAAAATAAGCTATCAGCAAAAATCAAGCAGGAAAAGAACCATATCCAGACACGGCGGGTTTACAGCTCGCCTACCACTTGCTGGCCCTTGTCTTGCCGCAGACCAGCAATCTTCTTGCCGTCTTTTGTCTGCTCTTTCGTAGTCTGTTTCGTTTCTTCCCACCCCTCGGGCACAGCCTCACCCGTCGTCAGACCCTGGATGTCATCCACAATCAGCCGCGCCACATTCTTGCCCATCAGCGCACTCGTCTCCATGGTCGAGATGAAGCTCTCGATGCCCGATGTGTAGTAGAGACCGTCACCGACAATAGGATCCTGGAAGGTGACGCGGGGGAATGCCTTGGGGTAGGAGTAGAAGATGTGCGGGAAGTACCAGCTGATGACGGGCACATCAGTGTTGGCTGTCTCATCCTCCCTCGCCTTCGGCTCGGTCGCAGTGAACGTCTCCGGCACTTCCACACCAAACAGCCTGGACAGAAATTCGGGGGTCACTTTCTCGGGCGAAAAGATCTTGTACAGGTACTCCTCCCGCAGCGTATCCGGGTTGATGGCCCGTCTCAACGTGCTGACCGAAAAGAAGCCTGCTTTGCCCGCCCCATCGGCACCAGACGAGCCCTGGTCGTCGTCGTCGTCGGCCAGTGTGGTGAGTACCGTCGTGGGAACAGCAGTAGCCGGCTCCAGCCCAAAGAACTCCGCGCTCAGCCGGAGGGGGGACGCAAACAGGGTGACGTGCAGCTGCACATAGGGTATCTCGTCGATGGTCGTCTGCAGAACACCGTCGCCCGTCGAGATGCTGCTGAATTGGTAGGGTGTGGCCACGACAATGTTGTCGTACTCGTCTGACGACTGGACGCCAGCAGCGTCGGTCGTTTTTAGGATATACCTTGATGCCGGCGGCCCCGTCCCCTCCACTTTGTCGATGGAGGCGACGGACGTATTGAGGTGGATATCGGCGCCACTGGCCCGCGCCATGCGGTCAAAGATTTGCCAGTTGCCGCCGCGTATCTGCGACGCACCGGCCGGCGCCAGAGCCACCATGGTGTCCAGGCCGTGCAGCCGTGCCAGGTTCGACGCATAGTTGACGCGTGTGCTTGCCTGCACAATGTCATGGCTGAACGCAGCGCTCACTTTGTTGGCCTCCAAGTACTGGGCGCCCGTTTGGGACGTGACGTACGTCAGCTCGAGCTCGTAGGCGCGTGTCGTGAGCGAGCGGAACGGGAAATACGGCGCTTCATACAGGCTCAGAAACCGGTGGATGGTCGCCTGCATGAGCTTGTTGGCGCGGTAGGGCGCCGTGCCGTACTTCCAGAACAGCTTCACCAGATTCCACCACCCGTACGACCGGTCATCCTGCGTATAAACAAACTTGTCGCCGTCCCAGATACCCAACAGGCCACCATCGTCGTCGTTGCCGCCCGCGGGGATGAGCGGCAGGCTAAACTCGGAGGCCGCGTTCCACAAGATGGCATTGACCTCGACAAAAATGGACGCGCCGAGCTCGACAGGCTGGTTGGGGTCGTCAAAGGCGTGGGCTGTCAGGGTGCGGCCGCCGATGCGGTCCGTCTTTTCGAGCAAGGTAATATTGACGGCGACGCCATCCTGGTCGGCGAATTGGCGGAGATGGTAGGCCGTTGAAGCACCTGCAGCACCGGCGCCGATAATGGCAATTCGTCGGGGGGTACTGGAGAGGGAATCGTGAGAATCGAATGGTTCGGAAGCTGCTGCAGTTGTCAGGCCAGCTGCCGCGATAAACAGCGTGAAGAGCTTCATTGTGGGGGAGTTGGGGGTGATGGAGAGTTGCTATCTCTAAAGTGGAAGGAAGAAGATGCCCCTTTTTGAAGACGGGAGACAAAGTCGTCAGAAAAGGAAAGTGCAGCCAACAACGAAAAGGGAGAGGGAAGGAGCTTTCTTCGCAATGCTGCAGGCCAATGACCTCACCGCGGGATGTCTTGAAGTACCAGTAAGGAAGGTGCAGACAGCAACAGCTGGGTTAAATAAAAGTGGACCCGAGCTCTACTGCTCCTGTTAGGCGGCAGGATGCATCTTACAGAATACGACGCGTGCAGTGTTAGTGGCGACGGGCGCTAGCGTCTAGCAAGTTCAGGGCAGAGCCGCTGGGCAGCCTGCCTGTAAGTACGGAGTAATACGCTGTAAACAGTTGGCGAGGTACGAGTTTGGATCTGTTTCAAGACGGAGCAGGAAACGGAGACAGTGATACGGAGTCTCGGTGCAGACTGTCTTGCGGTTCTCTTGGGTTATTGAGCCTGTTGAGCTGTTGCGCTTGTTGGGTTTATTGAGGCAGTTGTGAATATGCACTTATTGAGGTCTATTGAGGTTTATCGAGAGCTGAGGACATGTCACAAATCAAGTTATTGAAAAGCGGTTTCTAAGAAAGAAGAAAAAGAGAATAAATATTAGTACTGGCTAATGACGCAGTAAGTAAGAGTTTCAACTCTCTCTAGTTGATAAGCAAAGACGGGTGCGAATACGAGGTTGTAACGTTAAAGTACAAGGTGAATGTAGGAAGAGAGTAGGCGTACAATAGGTAAGTGAGAAGACGCAAGTGCCAGATAGAAGGAAAAAATGGCGAGAGAATATGAATACGAATGTGATATAAGAATACAGACTGTTCTGTAGGTAGACTGCGAGTCCAGTTAAAGTTAAGTAATAGAGAATGTGAAGAAGAAAAACAAGAAACCCCAACATAGCCCATCGCAACGGTTCTCATCCGACTGAGATGCTAGCCCTACCCATTACAAGAAAACTCCCCGCTGACAAGAAACAGGAAAAGACAGAGCCAGAGACCGAAGAAGAAACGCCAGACGTATGCAAACAGTAGGAGGAAAGAATAAGATGAGAAGGAGATGACAGGAGAGTGCCTGACGGCACTCACACCAGCTCAAAGTCGTCCTCGTCGACAACTTCAATCAGCTTAGGCTTCGTCACCGGCGACGACGACGAGATGGCCGCCGCCTCCCGCAGGACCTGCCGCGCCTTGCGGCCGTGCACGGCCTCGCCGTTGGCGTCCAGCACCTCGTACTCGTTCTTGATCATCTTTTCGGTGGAGCGCGCCGAGGGCGTCTTGATGAAGGCGTCCAGGGTCAGAGTAGTCTGAGGCGAGTTGTGGTCGAACGAGTAGACGAGGTCGGCGGGCACGTCTAGAGTAGGCGTAGCCGGCTCCGCCGACTTCGTGGAGGGCTTTGTCGGCGGGGCCTGAGCCAAAATATCCGACGTCGTCATCTTTTTCGAGTCCTGCAGTTCTTTGAGTGCCTGCGACGTCTCGCGGTGTCGCGACGCAGGCAGGTTTGTGCGGTTGCCCCGGAAGGGCTTCTGGATGTTGTTGTTGGGCATGACCCAGTACCGCACAAGCGGTTTGCAGGGGCGGAACGACTCGACGGTTGTCCCTTCACGGAGCGGGCCAGACTCGGCAATGTGCAGTCCACGAGCGCCGTGCTCCCACTTGGCGGTCTGGTCGCGGTTGCGCTTGTAGTCGATGTGGGCAGAGCGGAGGTCGCGGTCGTGCTGGATGGACATTGTGGGAGATAAGAGGGAGAGTGTAAAAGTACAGAATAGGTCTGCCACAAAGAGTGTTCGTGACAAGACAAGAAATGACGAGAGATGACGTATAGTCGTGTCAAGTGTGTTTTGTGATTTGTGTCGCTTGTGACTGGCGAAACTGGTGGATGTGCCGAAGAGGTGTACGGCTGTTTATGAGGAGAAGGGCGGTTGTAGTACCGTTGCTGATAAGCGATAGAAAGGAAGGGACGCCGTTGATAGCCTTGTGCCTGGACTAGTAATGATAGTAGGTGACGGTTGTACGACGTATGTACGTTGGACCTGTGGCCTGTAGGTGGATGTTGTTTGTTGGGGTTCTTGTGTATGGAGAAGATCAAGAAAGAGAGGGGAAAGCGAAAAGTGGAAAGAGGAAAAGAAGGCGAGAGAGCCAGAGTGTGTTTATATTATCTGCGCAGCAGTATCCCGTAAAGAAGGAAGGAGGCTTGGGTCATTTGCCCTTTCTGGTTGTCGCAATGTTGGCTGCTGATGCCGTCCTCGGGTGAAAGAGGGACGTCCAAAGGGGGAAGGGGCGTGAGACAGTGGGAGGCGTGGACGTGGGTTTCGCGACTGCCCTCTCTACTATCTCTATGACCATTGACTAGTGTGGGTGGGCAGAGGCAGGGAAGGGATCCTCGGGAATGGCTTTGGTCTCTTTCGTAAACTTGGAGAGCAGGAACGAAAACGCCAAGCTGCATACGGCGGTTAGAGTCAGATTACGATAAAGAAGAGACAAGGCAGGAGCGAAAGGGAATGAAAGCGTGAAAGCGTGAAAGCGTAAAGGCGTGGAAGGCGCGGATCAAGGAAGGTACAAAGTACAACAAAGGAATCGAAACACGCCAGATCGCATCGGCATCGGCTACTGAGGGCTGTGTTCGGCAGCACGATGGCGAATGTGTACTTCTTTTCTTCCAACACTCGTACAGAGATGCCCAGAGCCTGGTTTGTGTCTGGTCATGTTTGGGCTTGTTTGGATGCCCTCTCCCTGTCCTGTTGTCCTGTTTTGTTCAACCGGTCGTTCCTTCCCCCCAAGATGTCCAGACATGTTTGGCTGAGGAAGGGAAGGTGAATGACGCGACAAGAAGAGGGAAGTCGCGACCAACGATAGCCCGGCAAGCCTGGGTAAATCCGGGCCTGTTCACTTTCACTTGGCTTTGGCCTGTCTGTTCCTATTCTGGTAACACGCCCCTCCCACTTACAAGTCTTTCTCCTGTCTCCTTTCTTATCGCTTCCCTCGCTCACAGTAGGCTGCCCTGCGCCTGCCTGACCCCACAGTACCAGGCCGATGCTGTCATACCTGGGGCTAGCCTTGGTGTGCCTGCGTGCAAATGCAAGTGTACGCATTACAGCACCTGCCGCCCCCACTCCTTGTCTTTCCCCCTCTCTGTTCGTCATTGCTGCTCCTTCTGCCTTTCTCCTGCACCGCCCGGCACCAGCGGCTGTGACTCCACGCGGCGAAAGACATGAGGCAGATGAGGGGAAGATCAGTGAAGGAAGTAGCAAAGAAAAGAGAAAACGAGGCCAACCAGTCAGTGCCTGCGCCTACACCACACCCTTTTCCAGCCAGCCTCTTTCACAGAGAGACAGGCAGCCTTTCTCCTCTTTGCCCTCTTTGCCCTCTTTGCCTTCTCTTTCCTCTCTCCAAATCAGCCGATACTTTTCCAAAGGCCTTCCTCTCTCCGGAGACTCAAGTCGCGTAGTTCTTGCGCCATCTTTTGTTGTTCCCCCAGAACGCGATAACGCGATAACAATATGGAGCACTCCATACTTGGTGCTCCATAATGAGATATCGATAGTCTGGACTCCCTGGAGTAACTTGTGTACAAGCTACAGAGTCCACTTGGGACAGTTGGATAACAAGACGCGGAGAGTCAAGGAGGGCAGAAGGGAGAAGGGGGAATCACGAGGTGACGAAAGAGGAGAACGAGGGAAAAAACGACAGAAAGGGAAACGAGTCGAGGGCCATGTGCCAGTCAGCCGGCCGCTGGCTGGACAAGAGGAAGAGGAGAAGGAGAGGAGAAGGAAGAGTGAGGAGAAAGATGGAAGCGCCTTGGGGTGTCCCTGGCGCGACAAGTGACCATCCATCGAGCCAGCCCCGAGCCCCCCTTCTTCCGATACAAAGGCGTGAGAGAGTGGAAGACTTGAAAGGGCTCAGCCGGTACGATCGGTACGTAAAGAACCAACAACCTCCTTGCATGTGACTTTTTTATAGTAATTAGAAGGCTTTGTAAACCAGAAACACATTTCCCTGAACGGTCACCTCCACCAGCCTTCAGCTTCCCTTATCTCTTGAAGAAAATAGATTGTGATCTCGACATGGCAACGGCTGTTTCTGTCTCTCGAATCTGTGGTGTACATTATTACAGAAATGCAAGCTAAGATGGGCGATGTTGTCGTCTGAGAAGACGCGACTTGCGAGGCAAAGACGCGTCTTAAAACAAGCGTCAACTTCAACTGTCCAGCAATGTAGACTATCATTTAGAGATTCACGCTATGTAGTGGAGGGCAGGCTTGTGGCTGATCAACTTGATAGTGTCGACTTTATCCAGAGCGACGCGACAGACAAAGAGACAGACAAGGATCAAGCACCTTGAACAAAGACAGTACTTGGAGGACTCACCGAAAACGGCCATCGTTATCTTGCGCCGTAGTTTGTACTTCTTCACACCGCTCGCTATCAAAATGTAAACAAAACATCACGGTGTGCGCGCAAATCAGTAAATTTGAGACTGATTAAAATCAAATAAAACTACAAACAAGTGATGCTCGTTCGCCGATGCAATACACCCACCCTTTTCGAAATCCATATCGATATTCGGCCACCTAGAGCGCCAGCATCCCCGGTTTCCATGCAAATTAAACCTTAGTCGTACAGTCTCGTTGCCCCCCCTCCTTGCCCATTACCTGACCCTTTTCGTATCCTCCCGTCGACACCATCTTCGCAAGTAGAAACAAACAACCGTAAACACTCTTACCGTACAGTCTCTCTTTCCACTCAAGGCAACGCCAGCTCCGGCCCGTGAATCTCATCCAACAGCTCCCCAAACACATCCCGCTCCTTGGCCTTGGTGTCTGTCACGTCGTCCAGCAGCGCCTCATCGGGCAAGCCAGGCGCTGTGCCCGTCTTGCCCATAATCTTAATCAACCGCCACGCCCGCCGGAACTCGTCGCGGATCGCCACAATGCCGCTGTGCGTCACCGTGCGGGCGACATTGTGCTCAAGCTCAAACGGGTCTTCGATGGCGAACAGGTAGCGGTGCTTGACTTCTTTGAGTTCGACGGGCTTGGCTGGAGTGGCCGCAGGCGAGGCAGCAGTGTCGTCGCTAGAAACAGGCTGCACAGCAGTCGTCGCCGGCGTGGGTGGGCCTGCCGACGGTGCCGCTGCTGCCGTTTCACCGCCCGGCGGCGGCTGCGCGGTCGGCGATGGCACAGGCACGGCCGGTGGTGTCTGCGCAGGCGACGACGCCTGGTTCTGCACCTCCAGCACCGTTCGCGCACCCGTCCAGCCCTTTTGCTGCTTCGACCGCAGACCACCGGGCGTCCGTAGACTCAGCACGTCCCGGCCCCAGTCAAAGCCCTTGGCAGGCACCGTCGTCATGAAATTGCTCTGCGCATAGTACTCGAAGAAGCCGCGCAGCAGGTGGCCGATCGAGTCCTTGTTCTGCGTCAACAGTCCCTCCGAGGCAAGCTGCTTGATCTTCTCTTCGTCGCCCCAAAAGTGCATATCGCGGCCCAGATATGGCAGTTCGGCCTTGTTCTTGGGGTTGCCGGAAGTGGCAGGAATAGAACGAGCACCAGCACCAGCACCAGCCACGCCTCCATCCTTGGCTGCACTCGCAGAACCGCCCGGCCGGCCGAGCTGTTGCAGGTTCGGACACACAAACGGCTGCGCCACATTCACCAGGTAGTGCAGCATCATCAAGACGTAGCCGTAGCTGCTGAGTGTGCCGCGGTACGCCGTGTTGATGCCGCGCATCTTGGCCCAGTGCTTGACAAACAGCACCAGCGGCCGCACCCGCTCGTCCGTGTGCGAGTAGCACCGCAGCAGTCGCGTGTTCTCGAGCGCCAAGTGCGCCGAGAAGTTGATGTCGCACTGCACACCGAGGCCCGTCTTGGGGAACTCGAGACGGTCACGGTAGGGGTCGCGCGGCTGGTTGGGCGCCAGCTTGGACGGGTCGACCAGCTGCCGGCGCACAAACGAGATGATGGGCGCCGTCTCGGGTGTGCGGGCCACCACGTAGTCGAACCGGCGGCCCGTCAGGTCGCACTTCTCGAGCGGCTGCCGCAAAATGTCAATGTACTTTTGCACATCGGCCGCCTCCGCCTCGTCTTCGTAGCAGTGCTTGGCAAGTGCCTTTTCAAACTCGAGCGCGAGCTGCAGGCTCTTGTGGCGCCGGGCCACCGCCCGCAGACTGGGCTTCTCGAGCGTCTGCGAGAACACCTCCACCTGGTCGCGGATGTCGTGGTTCCAGATGCCCGCAATGTACTGCCGGATGACAATGGGCAAGATCGTGTTGTTAGCTGTTGCCGCATCGCGTCCGCCGCTCTGCACGAGCAGCTTGCCAACACGGTCGTGGTATTGTGAGGCTGTCTCGAACTGGCCCTGCTCCAGCGTCATAAGCTGCAGTGACGGGATCTTGCGCAAGTTCTCCACGGCCAGCTGCATCTCCTTGTTGTAGCCCAGGAGGTCTACTGCAAAGTTGGGCTTGTTCTGCAGATCGCTCCAGATTTTGAGCTTGTGCCGCGCCTCGTCTTCATGCTGCGCGTCCTTCTCGTTGATCTCGCGCGAGTCCCACATCATTGCCAGAGCCTCGCCCTCAGCCTGCATGTAAACACCATACAGAGACCGGTAGTTGAGCGGGGTTGGTGTAGCCGATGTCGACAAGGACCGCGTAGAAAAAAGCCGGTCTTGCAGCTTCTGGTCCGCCAGTCCCTCCACAAAGGCACGGGAGACGTCCGTCAACACCTTGAGGTCCTTCTCACGGAACTCGCGGGCTGTGGAATGCGTAATATCGCGGCCGTCCAGCTTTCTCAAAATGCGCTTCGCATTCGAGTAGTAGCTACCCAGCGTCTGGTTCGCCGGCTGCTTCAGGCTGGCGAGGATCTGCTTATAACGGGGTCCGTCAACCGGGCCTTCAAGGACCGACTCCTTTCTGCCATGGCCCATAGCCTTGGCGTCGTCGTTGTGGCTTTGGCTCTGGCTGTCACTGTGACCATGGCCGTGACCATGGCTGTGGCTGCCGCCAAGGTTGCCGTTGACACTGTCGTTTCCGTTGCCGTTGCTGGCAGCAATGGCACCCTCACCACCAGTACGTGCTGGCGTCGACACCGTCTCTGCCTCATCTGCAACATCATCGTCGCCGTCATGACCATCGTGCTCAGTCAGGAGACCCTTCTCCCACTTGGCACGTTCGTCCAGAAGATCGATACGGAGCTGCTTGGGCGGCTTCTCGCACAGCTTAATGATAGGCACTCGCGTCCGCGAAAGAAGACGAGCACCAAGGCCAGCCTCGAGCAACGCCTTCTCAAGCAGACGGGGGATCGGGGACTTGGGCGCGTCCGGCAGCGGAAGAGACAGGGGCGAGATAAGTCCCAGGTCCATGTCCGATGCCTTTGTCGCGAACCCGGACGCCAAGCTGCCAAAGCAGAGTAGCCGGGCACTTGGCGGCGGGAAGTCCTGCCGGCCATTGACTTCAAACTCGTACTTGGCCAAGGTCATCTGGCACAGCTGCTCGATGGCTGCCCGGAACTGCTCCTTCTCCTGAATTTCCTCTGGCTCAATCTCTGCGCTCGTCACTATCTGTTCGCAAAGCTGCTCAAGCACAGAGGCCTGGATCTGGATGTCTTCCGGCTTGGGCTGGTACAAGCGACCCGACTGGCTGTGGTTGTTGTGGTGGTGATGGTACGGCCGGGCACTACGCGGCGACTGTCCGTCAAACGAGCCGAGAGAGTTCTGGTGGCCTTGGTGCGACCGCCAGTTGTACGGGTCATCGTACATGTTCGGGCCCTGATACGACAGCGACTGGTGGTGCCGTGGCTGGTTGGGATATGAGTGCCCACCACCACCCTGACCCTGGCCAGTCAATGGCATGGGACCTTGACCGTAGTGTGCAGGACGCATCGTGGCTGACTGCGGCCGTTGAGCAGTCTGCCTGTAGTTGCTGTGGTGGCCATGTTGTCCCTGGTAGTGGCCATGTTGTTGGTTGTGATGCTGATGCTGATGCTGGTACTGGCTGTTGTGATGGTGGTTGTCGTGGTTGTTTTGATGGTTGTTGTGTTGGAACTGGTGGTGGTGGTTGCCATATGGAGGCGGGCTGATGTAGTTTCCGGCCGAGTTCGGGGGTGATGGGCGAGGGTTGATGGGAATGGACAGCTGTGCAGACATCTGCCGTCTCTGGGCCTGGTTAAGACGCTTCCGGGACGACTTGGGTGACGCTGGCGGCGCTGCCGAGCCAATAGCCGAGCCAATGGTTTCGGCGGACGGCGGTCCCTCTGAGGAGGCAGGCGTCGGGTAGCCAAAGCTGGACGGCGATGTTCCAGGCTTCTGTTCGGCGCTCGGCGGCGGGCTAAAGTAGGAGCTACCTGCAGCTGCAGTGTCGCCGTTGGTCAGGATCATGCTCCGCAGGCGGTCTTCGAGCGGCGGAGCACCTCCTGCGGCCACATTTAGAGCTGGGTCGGGCCTTGGTAGTCCTCCTCCTTCGTTTCCGCCTCCGTTGGGCTGTTGGTGATCCATGGTAATTTTGCGTGGATTGCACGGCTAGCCATGAAAGTCGGTAGGATGGGTGAGGTCGAAAAGGGCAGGTCTAGAAAAACACAAGCAAAAGAGGTCTTAAATGCAGCCGGTGCGCTTGTCGGCAAACGAAAGGCGGTCCAAATGGCTCAGTCGGTTCGAAAACAGGGCGCAACTTTCAGCAGCAGCGCGCGTCGCGAGGTGACGGAGCTTGCTGAGCTCGACCCACTCCGTGATGAGGGGTACTAACGACCACAGGCCAGCTATTGTCGCTTCGCAAGGCGTCGTGGAGGCTATTGAGGTAGCGGAGCAAGGTAAGGAGATTGCATCAATGCTGCCCACCTCCGAAAGTAAACCTTTCGTCGAATTGTCAAGTGCCGGGCTGTCAATGTCAATGCTGTGTGGCAGGGCTGGCGATAGAGAGGGCAAAAAGGGCCGACGCAATGCGACAGGACCGTTTGGGGTGCGCAAAGGGCCTGGTGCAAGGGCCGGCAGTCAGTGAAAGAGCCGCCGTGGCAGGGTTAAAATGATGGATGTCTGTTGGTGATGGTTTTTTTCTGGATGCGTTTATTTTGCTCTCTTTGTTCTCTGCGCGTCGTGAGCTCCTTCCTCTTTTTGTGGTGGTTGGTGATCAAACGTGTTGGGAAGGAACGCTCGACATTTGCTCGGTTGCTTTTTCCTCACAATAGGCGCCAGGGCAGTCACTTTCTTCCTTTGCCTCTCGCTCCTTCTGCATCCGGATATACCACGCTGAAAGAGCTGCATACTGGCTATCGTTGTACTGTAGGAGCTCTATAGGTATCTATAGGAGAATTTTGTGCGCCAGGTACCTTTCCTCGCTCAATGGTACATTCCCAGAACAGAGCACCTCAGAACAGCCCTTCCTGATTGGTCGGCATCCGTCCCTGCCCAGTTGGCTGCTAATCTGCTTTCGACGCCGTCACGACTCCACATATTCTGCCTTCTTCTGCCTCGTGCATCTCTTCTTTTCCTTTTCTGTTTTCCCTTCTCGCACCTACCCTCGTCGTTGTCGATACAGCACCCTCTCTCACCGGCGACACGACTATCCAGTACACTTATCGACGGCATTGCATCTCATTTCTCCACGAGCAGACGATCGACCCCGGAATTGCGACGGCCCCTTGATTCGTTGGCAAAGACTCCGCTTTCTCATCTTCTTTTCTGCCCTTTCTATTCCTTATTCTTGCGACGCGTCAAAACAAGGGAGACGACACAGAAAGAGCCAGAAAAAGTGAGAGGGCAACGGCTCATTTTCCGGCCTCCCTGTGCTTGACGCCTCTGTTTCACGCTCGCCCCCGTCAGCTTTGTCCTTGCTCGGTCGACGACATCACATCTCAGCTGACCCTGAGCACCGGGCACCTCGACAAACACTGTACCACGATCACCGATCGAACTCCTCCCAAGCGACCCCCACGATGAGCTCCAATCCCGCCGGACAGCCGGGCCCACCGGGCCAGCCGGGCCAGACCAACGGCGCCAACCCCAAACCGCCTCTCAAGAAGCTCCCACCGCACCTCCTCCGCCGCAAGAAGGCCGACCCTCTTGTGGCGCGCAAAAAGCCCGTCTCACGGCCCCCGACAGCACCCCAGGCCAGCATTTTGTCGTCGGCCAACAAGGCAGGCATCACAGCCTTCAGTCTGCCCTCGGAGGCACGGACGATCAACACCCTTAATGCCGAGGAAGAAGCCAAGAAGCTTGCCGCGTTTAATGCACAGCGGAAAGCCAACGGCGGGTGGACGGACCCAGCACCCGAGGGCGGCTACCGCGAGTTCCCTGTGGTGACAACGAAGCGGGCGTTGCGCGAGGGTATCCGGTACCATGTGATGCGGTTCGCCAAGGCCGGCAAGGGCGGTGATGACGACGCAGAGATTGACCCGACAAACCAAGACGACTTTACACGCCCCGTGTCGCTGCACCGCCGCGACCCACGGCAGCCCGCACCTGGTCGGGCCATCAAGGAGGAGCCGCCAACACCTGCGCCGGCAGCACCGCAGACGGCCGAAGACAAGGACGCCGAAAAGGCAGCCCAGCTCAAGGCTGAGCGCGAGGCACAGCGGGCCATTGATATGGCACAGATTGCGCCCGTAGCCGCCAAGGAGACAGCGGCCAAGAAGCCTCCTGCGGGCCAGCAGCAGAAGAAGGAGAAGCAGTTCCAGCTGTACTTCCCCAAGAATACGGCTGAGCAGAAGAAGGAGACGGAGATCCGCTATGAAGAGGCTCTGCCGTGGCACTTGGAGGATGCTGACGGCAAGAATGTGTGGGTGGGTACGTACGTGTCGGCCCTGTCGGAAGCCAACGTGGCGCTCGTGATTAACGGCTCGTCGTTCCGGATGGTGCCCCTCGAGAAGTTCTACCGGTTCACGCCCAAGCCGCCCTTCAAAGCCTACTCGATTGAGCAGGCCGAGGAGATTATGGGCAAGAAGATGTCAGCGGGCCGGTGGGCGATGCGGGACGACGAGAAGCGCAAGGCGCGTGAAGAGCTGGAGGAGACGCGCAGGACGATTGGCGGCCGTGCGCGCGTGAAGCTGGAGAGCAGCACGTACCGTTCGGCGCCGCGGTCTGAAAAGGTGGACCACGATGACATTGATATGGAGGGCGACGAGTTCCAGGACGACGACGAGAACGTTGGTCTGGAGCCGGATAATGACGAGGACTCCAAGGACACGCGCGAGCGTCTGCGGCGCAACCACTTGGGGGCCAACCTGTTTGGCGACGCCGACGAGAAGGAGGTCGACAAAGAGGAGCAAGAAGACAAGGCAGCACGGAAAACAGGCCAGCTGGGCAAGCAGCTGCGGAAGGCGCTGGCGAAGCGCGAGGCGCATCTCGAGTACCTGGAGTATGTGGACTCGGACACCAACTCGGAGAAGGAGGACTTTTTGGAACTCTCGGTACGTGGAGCTATACTAGATATAGAGCTGCAGTGGCTCCTTTTGCTATGCTCAACATCTACTAACATCTTACAGAGCGAGGACGAGGATGACGACGAAGAGAAGAAGAAGGAAGAGGAAGAAAAGGCCAAGGCCGAGGGCAAGGACAAGGACGGCAAGGACAAGGATGGCAAAGACAAGCCGTCCACAACGACAGGTACACCCAAGGGCAACACCACGCCGCAGGGCAAGAAGACGTCTGATGCGACCGGTAAGAAGGGCAAGTCACTCAAACGCCCCGGCTCGCCTAACCTGTCTGAGTCGAGTGGCAACGAGTCCTCCCGCAAGAAGGTCAAGAAGCACGCCAACGGCGGCTCCGTGCGGCCCAGCCGTTCCTCGACGCCTCTGCCAGGCCAGCCGCCGCGCGGCAAGATCCTTAAGAGCGGCTCGTCTACGGGAACTGGCGCCCTTAGCGACGGCGAGGCTACCGGTGGCGAGATGTCTGACGGCGCTGCCAGCGGCAAGCGGCGCATCAAGATTGTCAAGCCCGGTGCCCGCAGCACCCCCTCGGGCTCCCGCGCCTCCAGCCCCAACCCCACCAACGCCGGTCCTCTGTCGCCCGGCTCCAACCCTGGTTCTCCTGGTGGCCGTGCTGGCTCGCCTGGCTCACCAACCTCCCGCGCAGGCTCGCCAAGCGCCTCCAGTGGCAACATGGACGCCCAGGAGATTGTTGCGGCGCTGCGCAAGATCCCCGAGGGTATTACAGTCGGCGGTCTTCTGAAGCAGTTTGGCGCACGTATCGGTGACGGTCCCAACCAGATGAAGCGCAAGGACTGGATCAAGCTAGTCAAGGAGAACTCGGTCTTTGGCGAGGATAAGCTGCTGAGAGCCAAGGATTAGGTTAATTGAGTAGGTGATGAGCGTGTTGTGGCGTTGGCGACAAAGCGAGTGAAGATTAGAATTGCGGCCCCTTCTCGACACGGAACGAGGTCACTTTCATGTATTATTTTCTGTTTTGAACTGCGTGTTCGGAAAACGACCCCTGCTGGATGGTCACCATAGTCTTTGATATAATAAATACAGACTACACCCTTTTTATTTGATTTTTCGGCTTTTCTTATTCCCTTTCATTCCGTCTCATTTTTACAAGAAAAAAATCGTATAAAATAACTGCGAATGGTAAAAACCCCGGGTAAATCAATGGACACACAATATGATGGAAACAGGGTGTTGTTGTACTGTTTGAAGCCCAGTGCAATGGATCCCATTCACTCCATGTTCGCTACATGAAAATGCAAGTAAATACAGAATATTCTCCCAACGCCTAAACATCCGTCTGCCATTGGTAGTCAAGATCTTTATTCCGCTCGACCCGGTTGATGGCCTTGAACCGCTCTGCTTCGAAGCCAATGCCACGGTCGACACCGTCCCACCGGTAGCCTGGCCGGATGCCGTATCGGTTTGGTGCTGCCGGTCCTCGATAGACTGGTCGACTTGACTTGGCCGGCCCAGCTTTTGACCCGGATTTGCTACCGCTGCTCGCCGCCGCCGCGGGTGTCTCTTTTGTCAAAAATGCCGCCATGGGGTCGTTCCATCGTGCTTGGGCTTTCAGCTCGCGGTTCATGTCCTCGTCGTCGGCGCCGCGTGCCACCGTCATCAGCGCTGCATCCGCCAACTCTTCTCGTCGCTGCCGTGCCTGCTCGCGCTGCACGTCGCCTTTCAAAGCGTCTTTGGCGTCACGTTCTTTCTGTTCGGCCTCGAGTGCGGCTTGCCGCACTTCTTGTCGCCGCAGAGCCACATCGACTCGCCGGCCTGTAGCGTCGCGGTAGACGACCTCCTCCTCTCCAGACTCCTCGTCTTCGCCTCTCCGTTTCCGCCGCTCGCGTTTCTCTTGCCGTTCGCGTTCGTACTGTTCGCGCTCCTCGCGCCGCCGGCGTTCAAGCTGGGCCGTGACGGAGGCGGCGGACTGGAGACCGGCATGAGTGCCGTCGCTCATGAGGGCGGGCTTTCTGGACGAAGCTGCCTCGGATTCGACGACGGGCGCCTCGTCTTCAGCAGCTAGCGCGGCGGCCGTATCGGCTGCTGCAGC
Organism: Sporothrix euskadiensis; assembly: GCA_019925375.1. NCBI lineage: Eukaryota > Fungi > Ascomycota > Sordariomycetes > Ophiostomatales > Ophiostomataceae > Sporothrix > Sporothrix euskadiensis. Next base: position 271,575 of record JADHKQ010000026.1, on the reverse strand, counting down.
GGCAATAATAGCGTCGGCGTCATTCTCTGTTGGGTTTGGTGTGCCAGTCCCGGTCCCTGTGCTGCTTCCATCTTTGCTCCCCACGACGGTCCAGTTGGATTTCTTCGTTTTGCGAAACTCGGCCGAGGTGCCTGCAATTGTACCGCCTGCGCCATATCCTCCGCCGGCTCCAACCACGTTTGTATCATCGTCGTCATCGTCACCCCCTCGACCACTGCCCTTTGTTGCCCATCCTGAATCGTCGTCGTCGGTGATCAGTAGACCATCGTCTTTGTTGTGCTTGCGCTTCCGCTTTTTGGTGGGCTTTGTGTCGGCTACTAAGTAGCGTGAAGCAAGATAGGATGTGAGGTCGGCAGGCATGGTTGGTGTGTGTGTGGGGAGGTGGAAAAGGAGCTGTCGTGAAGTTGGTAGCCTATGCCTGATGATTTTGCAGGTAGCTTCGCCTTCGAGACAAAAGATGCGCCTTATCGATAAACGTCAGTTCATCGCGTGATCACGTGATACGACTTCACCACGAGCACAAAAGCTTCGTTGAACGATTCACATGTACATTGGACTGGTTTGGAATTTGACAATGATTGTATTGACTTTAGTGTATTTAACTTTTGTGCTTTGAGTGCCAGGCTGTAGTTGGACCCGTGTTTGATGCTGTCTAGTCCGTCGAGAAGTTCAACATCGGCAGCCTATGAGCACTGCCCACTTCAGACAGTTCAGACTCTACGAAATCGTCTACGAGACGTATGCCGAAGAATGTCGCTGTTTAGGAAATGAGGTGGATCTACGAGAAATGAGATGTTCGAGAGGTTCTCTTGCCCGTCGCCCACTCCTCCCGCAAGCGAGAGTTGACGAAAAATCGAATAAACGACGGGCCTTCTACCAACCGATTGGGCCTCCCTCCCCCTCGACTCCCGAAAGAGAAGAAGAGGATAAGAGGAGCATTCGTTCTTCCAACGGTCCGTTACGAGCTCGTCCTGGGATGGAAGCTAAGCTCGTGCTGCCCGAAGGCAGCAACGCTGGTGTCAAGTCGAGGCTTGACAAAGGGTAAAGTGTGTGAAGGAGAGAGGGGGAAAGGGGAAGGGGAAGGCAAAGGGGACTCAGAAAGTATCTTTGATTGTAATTGTAAGTAAGTCATAACGTCTTGGGAGACCATCCGTCTAGTATCCTATTTTTGTTCCCAGTGCTGTACTGTTGTGTGTGTCCGCCACCAGATGTCCGGGTTGGTCGATGCAAAATAAAAATCGAAAAAAAAAGATCAAAAAACAAACCGTGCAAAAATCCTATGCCTGCCGACTATAGTGTTGCGATGTGAACTCAAAAACCGCCCAAAAACGCCATCGCTGTATGAATGTTGTTGTGTGTTTTTGTTGTGTGAATGTGAAAATGTTAAAAAAAAAAAAAGCAAAATGGTATCCAGGTTGGTGGTTGGTGGTGTGATAATGTTTTCTTTCCTTCTCAAAAGACAAACTTATCCGTCTACCCGCTCAGTCCATAATGTGCTGGAAGAGCGGCGACATGGACTCGCCGTAGTGGTTGCGCCGAATGGCCTCGGCCAACAGATACGACAGATCCAGCACGACCAGCTTGGAAATATCCCGCGCCTGCTCGGGCGGGATCGGGTAGCTGTTGGTCACAATAATGGCGTCGATACAGTCGCAGTCCTGCATCTGCTGCAGGCAGTCGCCACCAAAGATGCCGTGCGTGGCAATGCAGTAAACCTTCTTGGCCTTACCGCGCTTGACCACCGTCTCGGCCGCCGCGATCCATGTGTTGGGCTTGTCAATCATGTCGTCGACAATGAAGACGGCGCGGTCGCGCACGTTGCCCACCAGCGTGACCATGCGCTCGACGTTGGGCTTGGGCGGCAGGACCTCGTCGTCTTCCGAGTCGGAGGCGCCTGCATCGCCCGAGCCGCCCAGAGCGTGCGGTTCTGGCTGGAAAAAGGACGAGATGTGCGACATCATCATCGGGTCTTCCTCGACAACGCTGCCGTCGGCCGTCGAGATAGCCGGCGACGGGAAATCGTCGGGGACAATGTGGCCCTGGAACAGACGCGCGTGCGTCACCTCGTGGGCACGCTGGTCGTTGTACTCCGAGTCCTCCTGGTCCGGCTCGCCGCTCGACTGGCCCAGCGAGCTATCGTTAGGAGCTGTGGGAATGGTGTCGGCCGTCGAAGCTTCGGAGGGTGTGCGAGGAGGGGCAACAGTGGTGCTCGCGTGGCTTGTGGGACCGTTTCCGCTAGCGGATCGTGCGGCCGGAGAGGAGGAGGGGCCATCGTTGTTCATGTTTCCACCACGGTTGCTACCGTTTGCCAGCGGGCTGTCGCGGCCGTGGATCGGCGTCGCGGAGCCGCGGTATAATGTGCTGACAACGGGGTTCTTTTGCTCAATATTGTCCAGATGGGTCATAATCATACTGGCCGTCATGTTGTTATTGCGCCGCCGGTCTGTCGTCACCATGCCAAAGTTGAGCTTCAGAGCGTCCGCCAGGGACGTCACACGCTTCGTGCCACCGGCGTTCTTGGACACGACCACGGCGTGTTTCCAGTCGGGCACGTTGTGGCGGATCCAGCGAGCGATGATGGGCTCGGCGTGCAGGTTGTCCACGGGGCACTTGAAGAACCCCTGCATCTGCGAGGCGTGCAGGTCGACCGTGACAATGTGCTTAACACCGGCCACGTTCAACAGGTTGGCGAGCATGCGGGCCGTGATGGCGCCGCGATGCGACTTTTTCTTCGACTGCCGGCTGTAGGGGAAGTATGGGAGGACGGCTGCAAAGAACGCGTTAGAAGGAGAATGACAGGGAGTCGGGTCGGGAGGAGTTGAGGTAGCACCCACCCGTAATCTTATTCGCCGAGCCGCCGTTGCAGGCCTGGATCATGATCAACAGCTCCATGATGGTGTCGTTGATCTTGGGGCTGCCCGACTGGACGATAAAGACGTCTTTTTCCCGGACGCTTGTCAGGATGCGCACACTGGTCTCGCCCTAGAAGGAAAAGAAAAAGACACAGGTCAGCGGCTGGGGTCGTTTGAAGTCTGATGATAAAAGCCTTTGGTTCTCTCTTTCGAAGAAACCTCTGCCAGATCAGGGACAACATACATTGGAGAACTGGCCCAGCTCCGTATCGCCAGGCGCCATGCCCAGGTTCTCACATATTTGCTGCGTGAGCAGCGGGCAGCTGGTGCCGGCAAAGATCTGGGTGTTCCGCATGATGGGAGAGCGAAACAAAAAGGAAGAGGAAAAGAGGAAAGAAGGAAAAGAAAAGAGAAGGAGAGAGTTTTTCGCAGCCCCAAAGAGGTGGGAAGAGGAGAGGAGGAGGTCAGTTCAAATCAGTAAAAAAGAGATTCGAAAGGCGGGAAAGAGGGAAAAGGGAAAGGATTGGCCGACAATTTTTTCAGGTCCCTGGTCTCCCCGATATATATATTTCTGTTTTGGAAAGAGAGGACTCCGCACATGCAGCAGGGGAGGAAGGAGCGAAGGAGGAGAAAATGGAGGAGGAGGTGGAGGACGACGAGAAGAGAAGACGAGGAAGGTGCGGTTTTGCGGTTGTAGAGTGGAGACGGAAGAAAAGAAAAAAAAAATCTGAGAAGCAAAAGAAGAAAGAGAGAAAGAGCGATGGCCGCAAAAAGCCGTGCTGAAATTGCTTTAGTGGGGCGCTGCAAAGCCGTGCAAAAGGGCCCAAAAGAGCGGCTGGGCGAATAAGGTGCAGCGGAGGGCTAGTTTCTATGGTTCACTCTCAGCCGTATCTTTCACGTCAGAGGAAGCTTGGGGCCAGAAGCATATGTCAGCCGCGAGGTGACGAAAACGACGGCAAAGGACGGAGAGATCGGTGAAGAATAGGTGAGAGTTTATTCGGTGTGAAAATGTGCGATAAGGAGGACTGAGAGATAGAGAAGTGAATGCAGGAAGGAGCGATAGGAAGAACAGAAATAAAAAGCAAAGAAAGGGAAGCAGGGAAGGTGGGGCCTGTACAAAATGGAAAGAGCACATGATGGGCTGTTACCATGATGAGCTGTTACTCGTTCTTGCTTCTTCTGTAGCACGGAGCCACCGCCAGTAGTGCCATTAGTAGCAGGAGAGTGCATACTAGACCCTATAATCTATAATACGAGTACAGCATTTCAATATCATCGGTCGAATGGTCTAGTTGGTTATGACGGCGCCTTAACACGGCGCAGGTCCGCGGTTCGATCCCGTGTTCGATCAAAGATTTTTTTGCGCGTCTCTTGCGATTCGAAATTTTGCATTTTTGACGCCAGTCACACATATTTTGGTGATCGGTTTAATTTTGAGCGACCACCGACGGCAATACAGGGCTCCTGCTCTGTTTCTGTTTTCTTTGTTGATTTTTTTCTTCAGACAACAGCAACTACGCTCTTGCCCTCGCTTTTTGCATCGCTCCTGCCGTATCGTTGTGACGATGAACCCCTGCGGGCAAGATCTCTCCACATCGCATCAAGAGAAGGAGGGGTGGCCCATTTAAGATTTAAGGCGGCAGCTTTTTCTGTCTCACACTCACATTCACCAACCCACCATGGGCGTCCCGAAACTGCTTACAACGCTCACGCCGTTTGGCGATCGCAAACCGCTCGACAATGCCAATGTCATCATCGACGGGCCCGCGCTGGCCTACCACGTCGTCGGTCTCTGCATGGCCGATCCCGTGATGGCTGCCACCCGTAGCCACCCCCTCGAGCAGCCGACGTACGCACAGCTCGGCCAGGCGGCCGTAGACTGGCTCGACACGCTGTGTAAGCACCACAATATCGAGGTGCAAGCCTTGTACTTTGATGGCTACCTGCCCGAGGCCAAGCGGCCGGTGCGGCTGGAGCGGTCGTACCGGACGTCGTCACAGCTCAAGGACGTCTTTTCATTCTACCAGCGGGACAATCTGCCTGGGTTTGATGTCAAGGGCCCGCGCACGGGCAGCTTGTTGCCAGCGCCGGCCTTTGCTGTGCCGGCGGTGCTGGATGCATTGCGCCACTCACTGGCTTATGGCTCAGTTACGAGGATTGTGCCCGGCGAGGCAGACACGTTTTGTGCATGGCGTGCACGCGAGGATGGATACGGCACGATCTTGACGTCGGACTCGGACCTGCTGGTCCAGGATCTGGGGCCGAACGCAGAAGTGGTGCTGTTCCGGGACATTGACCTGCCAAGAGGAGACGAGGCAGCCAATTTAAAAACTACAGAAAAGAAGCTGGTGGTGCCGACCTACAAGATGGCCACGATCTGCCAACGGCTGGGATTGCTCGTGCCGGAATACCATTTCCTCGACAGCAACGCGACGACATGCGCACGGCATATGAAGAGCGGCAAGGGCCTTTACGGGTTTGCCTTTGAGCTGTCCATGGATCCGCACCTGGGAACGAGCGAGCTGGTCGACCGTGCCAAGCAAGGGCTGGCGATGGCCAAGTGCCCGCAAGAGTATGGCGAGTTTGTTGAGCAGTATGCCTTTCCCTACGAGCTTGTCGCCGCTGTTCGTCACTATCCCTTCAACGATCTGGACCCGCGGGTTGCCGAAATTGCGTTCCAGAGTGTCACCCCCAGCGCCAGTTCAAACAGAAAGACTGCCTCGTCAAGAGACCTGCCTATCCTCACGTTTGCACCGCCGTTGGTCGACAGCTGTACGCGGACGAATGCGTGGGAAGTCAGTGCTCCGATCCGGACACTTGCCTTTTCATTACTACAAGTCCTGCCGGCCGCCAAGAATATGGGCAGCACTGTCCGCGAATACAGTCGAATGGCCTCGATGGCGTCGCGGGGGTTGGAGCTGGCGTTGATTCCTGTGGATGGCTTGCTTGGAGCACTGGACGAGTTCATGGCCTTGGTCAGGACGGTTCGCAAAGTTGGTTCTGCGTCAGCCGACGGCAACAGTGAGCTTCCATGGATCACTTTGGCCTCATTTTATGATATCCAGTGGTCCAAAGAGAACTCAAAAGACTCGTCCTGTCTCGAGGTACTTCGCCAAGAAACGCCGAGCACGGGCGTTTTGGACCAGGTTACTTGGACGACGATGCACTGGCTGGCACAGATCCAAGGCACGCTTTACTCGTTGAGGGCCCTCAAGCAGCTGGCTGCTTTTGTGCAGGCTGAAGTGGGTCATTGGATTGACTCCGCATCCGACTCGCCGTCTCACCAGATCGAGTTGTTATTAAAGTTGAAGTCACTGGAGGAGCTGTTGGAGACGGTGACACCACTCGCCGCATACCCAACACTACGGACGCTGCGGGACTTGCCGGCAAGGCTTAAAGCAGCCAAAGCACTTGAGCTTCTGGCCGAATTGGCAGAACTATCCGAACCGATCCCGTTCAAGCCGCCGCCAGGTTCCAAAAAGAACAAGAACCGGAATCGAAAACGGAAACGGACAGGTGAGGCTCCTCCACGAGTGCAGTCGATGACGAACCCGTTTACCGTTCTAGACGGAGCGGATTGAGCACCACCAGTTGAAATATATATGAATACACGATGAATACACGATTACAGTCCGTGGGATATGACAAAAGAGAAGAGACACATACAGCTGAATATGGCTTTGAGAATGCCAGTTGTTAATGGCCAATTACAACAAGATCGCATATATCTCCCTGGGGTGCCTGAATATGGCACTTTTGCAGACCAGGAGCTGGACATCAGTCTTTCAAGGGTCAATGAAGAAGGGTGAAGAATGCAAGTGTCAGATTCGTGTCTGAGTTGTGAGGTTGCTGCTAAAGTGGTGAGGAGATTCTGTCCCTCAGCACTTACAGCGAGCTGTTCCCTACAGCGCGTAAAGTGGCCGCCAACACGAGTCGCCAACACGCCTGGAGACGACAGGGGACCCGCTTTTTACAGTGGACGACAGCACCGATTGGTGGGGACGACCCGCGAACTGCTCTTGCTCTTTTTGGCCCTGTCAATCGGGTGGTCAGTGAACGCAAAGTGGATCCCTTTGCTCGTCGCGTCTTTTTGGCGGGCCCAGGCCATTACGGCAGGAGCGCATCAAGGACCGCGTCTCGTTCTCTAATAACATAGAGAAACGCCTTTTTGGTGTCGAGCAAAGAAAAGGTGCAAACTCCCCTCTCGCTCCACACGACAACCCACGACAAGCAGTGTTTTTACTCTTTTTTACGATATACAGCGTGTAGCATCTTTGATCTTGTCTTGTCATCGTCTTTGCTGCTGCTTGTTAACCATCTCATTTGCCAGCCAACATCCATACAGCGTTTTCTTTTTTCTCTTTCTTTTTCTTTTTCTTTTCTTTGCCTCGACATTGGCACGGCACGACACGCCCTCACACATTCTATATCGCGACCTCGACCTCCTCGACCGATCACGAACTGTACCTCACACACCCTCTCCCCGACGACACACGACTCGGTGCCACGGCTGCCAGCGCGTCGACTTTCCTCTTCACGCTCGGCGGCAGCCCTCTGCATCTTTCTTGACCAGACGAGCATCTTGACGCGTAAGGTGCTTCTCTCTCGACACCCCCGCGCTGGACTGTTTGGTCTGCCTCGCCAGCCATGTATCTCCCGCGCTCCCTCGTCTCCAAGCTCTACCTGCACCTGCAGAACTCGCGCCACCCACTTGCGCCGCCCGTCCTTATTCTTGTCGCCCTCGAACCCGACGCGCTCTGTGCCTGCCGCATTCTCACGAGTTTGTTGAAGCATGACTACATCCCGCACAAGATCCAGCCTGTGGCGGGCTATGCGGACCTTGCCCGTATCGGCCGCGAGCTGGTGGCGCCCATGATGCAGACCCGCGGCGGCAACGGCGGTGTTGTTGTCTGTCTGGGTGTGGGTGGCACAGTCGACTTGGCCACGTTCTTTGGTCTCGAGTCGGAGGACGACGACTTTGCGAGTGGCGAGCTGGCCTTTGGCGGTGTTGAGGTGTGGGTGCTGGATGCACACCGGCCGTGGAACTTGAGCAACGTCTTTGGTGGTTTCCCCTTGGAGCCGGCAGGCGACTCGCAGTCACAAGCCTTGACAGCCACACCGACACCCACATTGTCAGGACGCGTGCCGCCTGGTGTCCGCAGTGGGCAGATTGAGCGTGCATACAAGCCGGGCAAGGGCGGTCTGATTGTGTTTGACGACGGCGACATTGAAGACGACCTGGGTGCAGAGCGCGATGCATACATGGCGCTGGCTGATATGCCAGATATTGATGACGACGGCCGGGAAGACCTGGGCGAGTCCAGTGAAGAGGAGGACGAGGAAGACGTGGAAGACGAAGATGAAGATGAGGACGAAGAGCGGGCGCCACCACCGCGCGCCGGCCAGAAGCGCAAGTCCTGGCTGGATGACGAGGAAGAGGACGAAGGCGACAGCGACGACGACCGGCCACGGCAGCGGCGGCGGAGCAATTCGTCGAGTCCCATTCCAGGCGAGGCGCGGCCCAAGTCGAGGCCATTGCTTTCGATGCGGGGACGGGGCCAGCCGTCGAGCGACGCCCTTGCTTTCTCGGACGAGTCACGCAACGACGAAGACGGTGATGGTGCGCCAGGATCGTCAAAATCAAGGAAACAAAAGAAGGCGCCCTCGGCACGCACACTGCGCCGCCGCCTTCTGCGCCTCAAGCACGGCAACGAGACCATCCTGCGCAAGTACTACCGCATGGGCGCCTCCTACTCCGAGCCCATCTCGTCCATGATGTACTCGCTGGCCTCGGAGCTTGGTCGCGAAGACAACGACCTGCTGTGGCTCACCATTGTAGGTGTCACGTCGATGGAGCTCTATGGCCGCTCGTCGGCTGGTGTCGGTGTCTCTATCCGCAGCGGCGAGAGCCGGCCGACCACAGGCTGGATGGGCATGCGCGGCGCCCGCATCCGCCAGCTCCTGCGCGACGAAGTGCGCCGTCTCAACCCGCCCGACTCGACGCCTCTCGCACTACCCGGCGTTCCAGGAACCCGCCCATCGTCAACCACCGACCTCGGCATCATCCCTACTACCGCCCGCAGCCCCGAAGACACCAGCATCCGCCTGTCGCCCGAACCCAAGTTTTTGCTGATCCGCCACTGGAGCCTATACGACAGCATGCTGCACTCGCCCTACCTCTTCTCGCGCCTCAAGATGTGGAGCGAGACCGGTCTCAAGCGGCTGCACAAGCTCTTTGCCAAGATGGGCGTCAGCCTCGTCCAGTGCAAGCAGAGTTACTCGCACATGGACATGATGCTGAAGCGCGAGCTGCGTGTTAAGTTGCTGAAATATGCATCGCTCTACAACCTGGACGGCATGGTCCCGACCATTGACACGGACGGCAAAGACCGCGCCGGCGCCAAAGACGGTTGGGGTTTTGTGCGCAGCTGGGGCTGGCGGGCGACGCTGAGTGCACAAGACGTGGCTGTCGTCATTGGTGCGCTCCTCGAAGTCGGCAAGAACCAGGGTGCCGCTCCGGCGCCTCTGGGGAACAGCAACAGAAATTCTGGGGATAACGACGACGACGTTGCCGACGAAGAAGACGACCCCTCGGAAGAGTGGGTGCCCCGGTTCTGGGAAGCCTACGATGCCCTTGAGAGCATTGAGTTTCTAAAGGACGGCCTGAGGACCGCCAAGTTCTTGCACCGCGCCATCTTCAATACGGGCACCGCCCTCATCAAGAAGAAGCAAATTACCCATCTGCACGCCTTCCGCATGTGCATCGTCAAGGACGGACCGGACGCGGCCGTCTTCAACCACCCTGGTGCCCTGACAAAACTGGCACTGTGGATCGGCGAGGCACTGGCCGAGCAAGAAAAGGATGCCAATGGTCGTCTAGCGCACGGCGGACGTGGAACACCCTTGGTTGTTGCTTCCCTGAACGAGAAGCGCGGTGTCTATGTTGTGGTCGGCACGGGTGGCGGTGGCGGCCCGGACATGCTGGCACAGAACCGCTCGGCCGCTCAAAAGAAGCAAGAAGCCCGGGCCGCGAAAGCCAAGCTGCGTGATGACAAGCGCGCCGCCAAAAAGGTGCAGCGCGAAGAGGCCAAAGAGCGGAGGCGGGCGGAGCGGGCCAAAGAGGGCAAGGATGATGAGGATGAAGATGAAGACGAAGAGGAAGAGGATGACGATGATGACGACAGCGAGTCCGACTCGGACTCCGAGTCTGACGATGACGACATTGACGAGACGTCGGGCGAGAACAGCCGTGGCTTCGGTCTGAACCGTTTCGGCACTGCTTTCCAGGACGTCGTTGCCGAGACCAACACGCGTGTCCGCATCGACAGTTTTGAGCACTGTGTTGTTGAAGTGAAGAAGGAGGATCTGGGCGGTTTCCTGGAGAGTCTGAGCATGAAGGCGGTGGTGGGTTAGACGAGAATGAAGAAAGGGAAAATGGTATGAAGGTCATGTTATATGGTATTGGAGTGAGACGGTTTTTACTTTTTACTTTTATTTGCTGGTGTTTGCTGCCCTTTTCATCGTCGTGTCTATATCTCTTTGTATTCTTGTTGTTGTCTGTCCTTTTTTTTTGTTTGCTGCATTGCATGCTGTCACTCATTTTCATGTTGTTGTTTTTCTCTCGTTTAAATTTGCCTTTCTCACTGCTATGTTTAGATTACAGAGTATAAAGGGGTACGGAATGAATTACACTTCATCATATCTAAGATTCAAAAAGGGTGACTTGCTAATCAAGTAAATAGAAGATAGAGTGGCGATCGCTGCGTGAGGACAAAGGGAAATCAAAAGTAAGTAACAACCCGCAAGGACGCTCCAGTCAACGCCCTTTTCATAAAGTTCAAAGTAAAACAGACCACCGCTTCTTTAGAAAGCAAACCAGCGAGCAAGCTCGACATTGAGGGAGTCTGTATCGACCTCCTCACCTTCATCGACAGCCCAGGCCACGATACCGTCCGGCCGGACCAGGAATGCCTGCAGGTTACGCTTGGCCGCCACCGCAGGAGCAGCCAGGTAGTCAACACGGTTGTTGTAGCCGCCGGCTTCGAGGAGCTCCTTCAGGGCAGGGCTACCGTCCTTGGTGAGATCGACAAGCAGGCCGTGGCCCTGGAGCAGGTGGTGGTTCAGCCGCGGGCTCGTCAGACTCTCATCCTCATTCTCATCCTTGCCGTCTAGAACAAAATCGGGTGCACTCAAACCAACCAGGGGATGCTTCTGTCCATTGTTGAGCTCATACTTTTGCGACAGGCCCCAGAACAGACCAACGAAAAGGTTGACGCCGTCGACAGTGTTAATGGTCCGCTGAAACATGGACCGGACGGCCTTGCCATAGACATCGGGCACAAACGCCATGGACTGCGCGCGGGACATTTCGAGCACCTGCTCGGCCACAGGGAGGCGCTCCGCGTCGTATGTGTTCAGCAAATCAAGAGCGACATCAGACTTGCCAGTAGCAGCCTCCTGGCGGATTATCGAGGCTAGCTTCCAGCCTAGGTTCATGGCGTCGCCCATGCCCAGGTTCATGCCCTGCGCGCCGAAAGTGGCGTGCGTATGCGCGGCATCGCCTGCCAGCAGTACACGGCCCCGGCGGTAGTGCATGGCATGGCGACAGCGGTCGGTGAATGACGTGGCCACGCGCAGCTCTGTGATCTTGACTTCGGGCACGCGTGTGACGCGGGCCAGAACCGTTTGCAGGTGTTCAATGGTCAACTCTTGCTTGCGGTCAAAGGAGCCGCCGTCGGCATCCATAAGGTAGACGGTATCACCAAAGGCGCCGGCAATGTATAGACCGCCATCGGTCACGGTGAAACCAGGTGTGAGCTTGTCAGCATTGGTAATGTCGCAGCGCATGGCGTAGCCGGTAAACTTGGGCTCGGAGCCCTCGACGCGGAAGCCAGCTGTGCGGCGGACGATGCTCTTGCCACCGTCGCAGCCGACGAGCCAGCGGCCTGTAAAGGACTTGGTCGAGTCGTCTGCCTTTTCGGTCACTTCAACCACGACCTTGTCGCTGCCCTCCTCAGTGCCCTCGGCAATTTTCGAAAGAGCATGGCCATAGAGTACCTCGACGCCCAGCTTGGCGGCACGCTCGCCGTATGCAGTCTCCACCGTCGCCATAGTCGTTGGCCCGGGGACCATGCCGGGGCCGTTCACACGGTATTTCCAGCGGCTCAAATCAATCTTGTTGGCGTTGAAGAACATGCCGGCGAAATGGCCACCGAACTGCATGCCCTCAGTCTTTTTGAAGATGCCAACCGAGGCAGGCGGGCCCTTGGGAGGACCACCACCGGGACCCTTGGGGCCACCAGCGCCAACGGGACCTTTAGGGGGACCGCCACTCCGATCCTTCATCATGCCCTTGAAGTTGGCCTTGTCGGCGGGGAAGACTGCATCCAGCAGGCCACGACGGGACAGACACTCGAGTGTCAGTGTGTTGATGCCACGGAAGCCCAGGGGCGCGGCCTTGAGGGCTGTGCCGTCGGCATCGCGCACGGCATCACGCTCGAGAACGAGCACTGAAGCGCCGGCAAGGGCCAGCTCACCGGCCAGAAAGAGGCCGATGGGACCAGCGCCTGCGACAATGACGTCGTATGTCTTGGGCATTGTGAGTGGGCGCGCAATTGAACTTGAGTATGTGTTGTAAAAGTTGTGGAGATGTTGTTGTTGATTGTCGTTGAATCTCAAGACATTAAATGACGGCGCTTCTTCTTTCTTTTATGCTTTTCAGACCCTGGCGGCCCGGGTAATTGTCGATCGCCCATTTCTTGTCCATCGGGCCCGCGACTCGTCGTCGGTGTTGTTGTCGTCGATGGCCGGATGTTACTATTGTCCGACGATTTGAGCTGGTTAAGCTGGCTCGGGCGATGGAAAGTCCCGGGCCTCGCTTTCCACACCAAAAGTGGTCAAAGAAGACCAAGAAAGATTCAAGGGTCGCCCAATGGCCACCTGTCAGCAACTGCTGAAGATTTGATCCTGTCCCAGCCTTTTGTGATGTATTTTCAACGTTTTTCTTACTTGTTCCTCCGGTCTGGCCAGGCGCCAGCCCGTCTTCAGACCATCCCATGATCCCACGATGTCTTGAGAGGTCTCCGTGTCCTTCGGCGTGCTTCCAAAGTGGCTTTTTCGCTTCCGATCAGCTCCGCATTCTTCGAATTCTCCAAAAAAAAATCGTGGTAGACCAGGGATTGGGCACCCGAGGGGTCATTGTGAGGCTGTGGGCTTTGATGGAAGGCAACCGTCTTTTTGGCCATCGTTCGTTGGTATTGTCATGTGTGTTGGCATCGAACGAAACTATCGCGTAAATGGTATTGAACGTCGACCGCAGCAATTCTTTTTGAGCCCGGCGGTTTTTTTGGAACCTCTCCTGCCCCTTTTTACACACAGCAACTGGGGGGCTTCGCTCCTTCCCTCTTTTTTGCCCCGTCGAGCGACCACGTCGGTAACGATATTATGCGGAAGGCACGACTCAGGCGATGCTATCGTCGTTGATCGCATGCACATACCAGCCCTTCTCAATTATTCCACCAAAACCTGTCGCAAAAGGCAAGAAAACCGTTGACATCGGCATTGGCACAGCTCTACACAGCCACAATAAGTGTGTATTTGGCACTCTTCTGTCCTTTCCGTCGGTAGCCAACAACAGTCGTCAACAGTCTTTAAACTGTCGCCTCTTTTACGTCCTCTTTCCTGTTTGGGACACTTTGGGGTTGTGGCTGTGTCGAACCTTCTCTTGCATCTGCGGACGGGCTCGTGCTTTCGCTCTTTTCCCAGTCTTTTGAGGGGTTATTGTGTGTGCTGAAAAAAGTTGGAAAGGCTTTTTTGAGCTGTTTCTTCAAACTTAAATGCTCCTTCCTGTTTTTGTGCTCTTGTTCCTGCCTGTTGATTCTGTTTGGTAAGATACCAAGATTTGCACCGTCACGGCAGGCACGATGAACTGATATATAAGTTGCGGGAAGGCGCTACCTGGGTGCAAAAGTTATACATGCGGAAAAAGCCAAGTGCACCACTTAAGGGCAAAGAGCTTGGCCAAATCGCAAAGTTGGAATCAAAACAACAAGACGACAAGACGACAAGAGGTCAAGAGGACACAACGACCTGCAAGTTTATTGGACCCTACTGAGGCACGTTCTCCACGGCTGTTTAAAACCCACTTTCTGCATCTACGATAATATTACAGGGCCAGATACAGCAGATTGCGTCAACGCCACCGTTTTCCTGCCACGCCCCTCCTTCCAACGACTCGAAACGCTCTACCAATCGATCGGATTACGTGGAGACGCCCGTTGAAAATCGAAACAATCGATAAAAAGTGACCTGGCCTGACCTTGCCTGGCCCTGGCTGACACCTCGGTCTCGGGATTCTCGTTCGCACTTGCCTTTTCTCGTGTGACAGCAGTCAATTCAATTGCCGCACCTTCCTCTGCTGTAAGTACGTCGTGCCGCTCCTTCCAATTGTGCTCGTGTCGCAAAAAGACTGCTCTTGCCGCCTGCGCAATTGCAAAGCTCCCTCCCGGGCGCTTGCGCCGATATTATTCCATTACGTCCTTCCACCTCCTTCCACTTTTACAACACCAGTGTCACACGCCAAGCCGTAAAGTCACCAACAAACAGTTTAGAAGCCGCCGCAGCACCCGGCCAGTGACATAACGGCAAAAAAGGGCAGGAACACCAGAGGTTCAACAGAGGAAAGAAGCACCGGCATTGCTGGAACGGAACCTGACCTCGAACCTCAAAAGACTCGACAAAGAAGCGCCGCCAGGCCTCCGAAAAAAGCAAGATATACCTCGAGCCTGACTCTGATACGACGTAATGTAAGTGATTTGAGCGGTCCAGAACGAACAACGGCCGTTGGCCTAGGTTCTGGACCAGCATTCGCCCATTGAGTCCCTAAGCAGGCAACTGCCCCAGCAAAAGCAGATCCCTTCCATTCTTCGTTCTATTCTTCATTTTTTTTCTTTCAAATTTCTTCCTTTTCTTTTCTAGATCCCCCAAGCGCCGCCGGACCTATGCAGCGAATAGCAAGGCGTTGTGATGGATGACATTGGTGGCAGAGCCAGTTTTGCTTTTTTTTCTTTGTTTTGCCTGACTTGCTTTGGGGCTGTTTTAGCTGCTTGGACCTTGCTTCCACAGGGGGCTGTTAGTGCCTATCAGCTGTTTGGCCGGCAAAGCTGGCGCAGCTTCCCAACTGGTGGAGGATCATGTTAACACCGTTTTTGCGCTACGGCGAAACCGACCCGCCCAGCCCAGTGGGCTCCAGTGGTCCAGTTGTGCCAGAATCTCTGCTAAGTGGTCGCCCAGTGGCTCCTTCCCTGTGCCTTATCCCCCTCCCGTAATACACCTCTTTGCTTCCAATAATCGCTTCGTACTCGTGTACCCTCGTCGAGGAAAGGGAAAGAGAGCCCCTCCATTTCACCCTCCCTGGTTCCCCTGCTCTTGCCTCGATTATCCTTCTCTCTCCCGCATTCCACTTCCTCGCAACTTCCATTTCCTCGCCTCAGAATTGCGATTAGGAAGGAACGCACACGCATCCTTCTTTCCTCAACGACACAGTCAAACCGATTGAGCAAAGCTGACCGGTAAGACGACGACAACGACGGGGCTCCCTCCTTTTCCACACCTTTCACGCACGTTTTGGAACCCTGGCTCGTGCCTCTTCCCCGTTCCCTCCCTCGTGTGCTCATTCCCTCCTCCCCTCCCCTCCCTCCTTCCCTCTGCCGCCCCTGCCCCTTTCGCATCTGCGACGACATAAACGCGCCCAGCGCCAGGAACAACCGAAGAATTAAACGGGCTGCGCAAAACATCACCGTTTCCTTTTCCTCTCCCCTCTACTTGTACTTCCCTTCTTGTACACCTTGAACACCTTGACCCCTCCCCGCCATCGCCTAGTTTGGCCGCTTACATCTGTTTGTTCTCTCTTCCCAGACGATCCCCTTCGAGGTACCTAGCGAGCTTCTTCTCTGCGAAACTTTTCTCGATCCCGACGACGATCGAAATACTTCGAAAAGCGACCCTTTACCCCCCAAACATCTACCGGCTGGCACGGCGCAGCGCATGACCAGCAGCGTCGCGAGGTAGACAAATACCCAGAACCCGCCGACGGGATATCCATACGGACGACACAAAAGGAAAACGGAATAGATCAGACAGACAGCCACAATGGGCAAATCGTATGTTTTTGACCCGCTTCCCCCCACGATCCGCGATCCGCGATCCGATCCGGGCCTCGTATCGGGCGTATATGAACCCCGGACAATGACCCCGCGGTGTCGCGCGACACAGGCGGGCGGGACCCCGGCCATGACGTTTGGCTCCCACCTGAACCACATGTTAACATCCACTTCCAGACAGTCAAAACTCTCCCAGGAGCAGCTGGCAGAGCTGCAAAAGTCCACACACTTTGATAAGAAGGAGCTTCAGCAGTGGTACAAGGGTATGTTTTCTCCTCTTTTGGTCCTCGCTGCGCTCGCCGCGCACGACCCTGTCGACCTCGCCGCTAACACACAAACTATCAGGCTTCCTCCGCGACTGCCCCTCCGGCATGCTCACAAAGGACGAGTTTCAAAAGATCTACCGCCAATTCTTCCCCTTTGGCGACCCTTCCAGTTTTGCCGACTACGTCTTCAACGTCTTCGACTCGGACAAGTCCGGCACCATTGAGTTCAAAGAGTTTATCGTCGCCCTGTCGGTTACCTCCCGCGGCAAAATGGAGGACAAGCTCGACTGGGCCTTCCAGCTCTACGACATTGACGGCGACGGCAAGATTAGCTACGACGAAATGCTAAAGATTGTCGAGGCCATCTACAAAATGGTGAGTTTTTATTCTGTCCCCTCCGGTCGCAGTCCCCCCTCCTTCTATTTGCGGGCCGCCTTCGGCGACCGCTCTCCCTCCCTTCGGTCGTGGTCGTTGCTAACGAAAATAGGTCGGCTCCATGGTCAAACTCCCCGAGGACGAAGACACACCCGAGAAGCGCGTTAAGAAAATCTTCCGTATGATGGACAAGGACGAGAACGGCAGCCTGGATATGGACGAATTCAAGGAGGGCAGCAAGCGCGACGAGACCATCGTCTCGGCCCTTTCGCTGTACGACGGGTTGGTGTAGTCAAAGTCGACGACGATTGGCAAACGGAAGGAGGGCGTTTATTCTTTGGCTTGATTGTTATTTTTATTCTATTTCCTATCACTATCACATCTTTGTACTTCCATTCCCGCTTTTTCAGACAAAGTCATACTCAAATGTTATATCCTGCTATTCTGGTCTTCCTCATGTGTTTCCGAACTGACCAAGTTATTCTCGTACACGCTCGCGGGTGTTGCCGCTAGGCTGCCTCGAGCGCCGGTTTATATAGACTGGGATGGATAGTGTGCGGTCAGTACCATTGCCTCCGATCTGGTCACGACATGTTCATAGTTATAGTGAAAGAGACATGGACACCAGAGAAAAGTGTATTACCACTAGAAAAACTACATAGTCCAAAAGAGAAACACACTCAACATATCCAAAACTGACGAAGGAGAGGGAGGTAGACAGGCAAGTTAGCCAAAAAAGAGATATCTTCAAAACACAAAAAAAAAAAACCCCAGGCCCCATCCAGAAAATTAAACAAAACACACGCAAAAGTAGGGAATCAACAGAAGAAACACAAAAAGGAAACTACAAGAATAAGACACGACGGAACAAGAACACAAGCGCGTGGTGGTGCTTAGCTCGACGTCGACGCGTAAGCAGCATCCACCTCTTTGCGGTACTTGGTCAGGATGTCGCGGCGGTTAAGCTTCTGCGCAGCCGTGACCAGGCCGTTCTGCGGCGTCCACTCCTCGTCAGAGACAACAACACCGTCGATAATCTCAATACCCGACAGACCGCCCTGGCGACCGACCGACTGCAGCTCCTTGAGGACAGCCGACTGCAGCTTCTTGTTGTGGGCCAGCTCCTCGAGGCTGGCGCCCGAGACACCAATCGACTGGGCGAGCTTGAGCAGGGCGGGCTCGGCAGGGACGATAATCGCAATGGGCTTGGCCTTTTGGGCGTCGGCGTAGCAGCAGATGTTGGCGACAACGGGAGCGGACCGGTAGATGGACTCAAGCTTCTCAAGGGCAATGTACTCGCCGTTGAGCGTCTTGATCAGGTTCTTCTTGCGGTCAATCAGCTTCAGGTGACCGCGGTCGTCAAACTCGCCAATGTCGCCCGTCTTGAACCAACCGTCGGCAGTGATAGCCTCGGCGGTCTCGGCCTCGTTCTCGTAGTAGCCGTCCATAACACTGGGACCACGCAGCCAGACCTCACCCTGGGGGTGGGGCTTGTTGGTCGAGAAGTAGCCGGCATCGGGGAAGTCGACCAGCTTGCACTCGACGGAAGCAGGCATGGCGCCCATGGCGTCCGTGGTCCACTCTGCGGGGTTCTGCAGGACACCCATGGCAGTGGTCTCGGTCAGACCGTAACCGCTGATCATGGGGCAGATGGCCATCGAGATGAAGCGCTGGGTGTCCTTGGCGACGGGGCCACCACCGTTCATGCACAGCTTAAGGCGGCCACCAGTGGCCTCCTTGATCTTCTTGAAGACGATAGCATCAAGAATGCCAGAGCCGGGCAGACCCGATGCCATCAGGTTGGTCTTGGCCCACATGGCACCCCAGAAGAGCGAGCGGACGATAGGGCTGCCGGCGTTGACCTTGGCGATAATGCCCTTCTTGACCATCTCCCAGACAGCGGGGACACCGACGAGAACGCTGGGGCGGAACTCCTTGATGTCACCGTTGCAGTTGCGCACCGAGGCATCAGACAGGGTTTTGGGGTTACCATAGCCCATGGTCGAGCCCCAGTACAGCGAGGCGTTTTCGAAGACGTACTCGAGAATGTGGGCGGCGGGCAGGTAGGTAAGCAGACCGTCACCGGGACCAATGTACGGCTGGACAACAACGCTGACACCGGCGACGGCGGCGATAATGTTCTTGTGCTTCAGCGGCACACCCTTGGGGGTACCGGTGGAGCCAGAGGTGTACATGATGCAGCACAGGTCCTCAGGGGTGGGCGGGACAGGGTCGACGGGGTTCTCTTCGCCGAGCTTGAGTAGCTCCTCGAAGCTCTGGACGGTGATGTTGGGGAAGGCAGCCTTGAGCTTGTCGACGTGCTCCTGCTTGACCTGGTTCTGGTCGTTCCAGATGACATGGCGGATCTCAGTGGCATCCTTGAGGACGTTGGTCAGGATGGGTAGCAGGTGGGGGTCGAGGAAGATGGCCTTGGCCTTGGTCGCGACCATGGAGTGACGCAGACCCTCTTGGCCGAGGGTGTCGTAAGCGGTGACGATGGGCATGGACTGGGTGGCGGCACCGTGGGAGAAGGTAAGCCAGTTGGCGCTGGTGGCAGCGAAGATGTGGACACGGTCGCCAGCGGCGAGGCCGAGCTTGCGGAAACCGGCACCGATCCGGTTTATGCGGCGGAAGTACTCGTTGTAGGTGATGTACTCGTAGCCGCTCAGCTCAAAATAGGTCCACTGCTTGTCGACAAGCTGCTCCTCGCCGTCGATGACCTTCTTGACCTTCTTGGTCTCTTGGTGGGTGCGCAGTAGGCGGCGCGAGCCCATGGCGTTGGCATTGCCGAGCTTCTCGACGGAGACCTTGACGAGCTCGTAGACGGTGGTGATGTCGGCATTGGGGGTGCTGATGATCTCGGGGATGGACTTGGGGTGGCGGCGGATGGCGGTCTCGCCCTCGGCGGGCTTCTGGCCGGGGACCTCGACGGAGAAGGGTGGCCGGGCCGTGAGGCGCGGGGCGAGGGTCTGGATAACCATTATGGAGGAGTGTTGTCTCTAGGACTGAGGATGAGGTTGAGAATGGGAGCTGTTGTTGTCAGTGTCAGTTGTGTGTTTGATGTGAAAGCTGAAGCTCTAAAGGAGCAAAGAGAAATCCAAGCTACTGTGGAACGGCGACACGGCAGAACAACAAATGCGAATGGTGAGAGAGGCAGGAAGCGTGTAGACAAGAGGGACGGCACTCTGACCAAAACGGCCGCAAGTGCTGATGCAGGAGAGATCGTTTCGTAGGGCGCGAAGTTGGAGAGGAGCTGGGGAAGTGTTGTGGGGAGAAAAGGAGGTGAGAGATGAAGAGTTGCGAGTGTACGGAGTGAGACCGTGGACGAAAAGACCCAAAAGATAGGAGCTCGAAATAAAGTCGAGACAGAAGAAAAGAGTAGGCAGAGAGGTTTATTTTCTTACAGTTCAATTTTAGCAGCGTCTGTCTGCGACGTTCCTGGAGTCTGGCTTTCCTGGCTTTCTGGAACTAGGAGACGTTGCAGTGCGACGCTGCGACACCGTTGTTCGGGTAGCAAGGGGAAGAAGCTGACGTTGATCAAGAGGTGGGCAGGCCCGCTGTGTGGGATGCGTGGTCGAGTGGTGAGATGGGAAAGGGGACAGGGCGGATGAGTGACGACACAAAAGTCGAAAAGTCAAAAAGAGGAGAAGAAGGAGAAGAAAAGAGGACGAGGCGGAGATTCTCGTGAGAAGTTATGGAGTAATTACAGAGTGGAAGTAGCCAAGTACAGGAAGCAGCGTACGACGTATTACAAGGAAGGTAAGATACAAGTACGTCGTATTACTCCGTACACAATGGAAGGTCCTGGCTGGGGAAAGGGGAAAGAAGAGAAATGGGAGGGCTGGAAGTGGAAGGCAGCAGTATGGAAAGGGGCAAGAGCGAGGGGTGGCAGGAGTTGGGCCGGAAAGTCGGGGAAGGCGCAGAACCGGGGAGAGCGGGTTAGCCAAGGAGGGCAAGAGCGACTGCAGGTCACAGAGCTCTGTCTGCAGTGGATTTTAGCTACGGGGTACTACGACGTAATTACTACCAGTGCGGATAGTGGTTGAAACATTACTTTATGATTTGTGAACGGGGAGAGAACGATGCGCTGTTGGCTCTGTTGGCTCTGTTGGTGAACCAACGAGAGCTGGGCGTGCTGGGCAAGCTGGTGACTTTGACCGAGATACCGTGGAATTACATCTCAACTTCTTTGGTTCCTTGTACTACTATCGCACCTGCCGTACTCGTTCGATCTCCAAGTCTCCAACCGACCCGAGTAGTTGTCGCACGAAGCAGTTGCACACTACTGGACGGCATGTTTTTTTTTTGTGTTTTCGGGAAGGGACGACGGCCGCCGACCGAGGCTGCTCCTTCCCACTTCCCCTCATGGGCTTTCTGGAGTTGGTCCTTCCCTTCTGTTCTTGTGCTGCCTCGCAAAATATGACGGAACGGGGCAACTAGTAAGAAAATCGAGACGGCACCAGCACGGAAGCCCGCGTACAGCCGAACAAATACAGGAACAGGAAAGAGCGAGCGAGTCAAGGTGCAGAAAGTCGCCAAAGTGGTCCAGTAAAACACCCAGGGACCACTAAGAGCGCCGGGAAAACAGTCGAAAGAGAGCCGAAAGAGCAAAAATAGCGACGGAGAGCATCGAAAATGACAAAGGGATATCTTACAACAGAAGAGGCGAAAAATAAAGAAAAACAGGCACCACACCCACAACACACATCCCGCAGATTTTTGTGCGGAGAAGGCGCTAACGCATAACGCGCAGGCTGGAGGGGAGGGGGAGGCAAGCAAAGGTGAGTTACCGCGCCAGCAGTGCCCAGCCTGTGGAGAGAGTGGCGAGAAGAGGGGTTGGTCTTGGTGTTTGTTGGTGTTATTGGTGCTGGTGCTCTTGGGTTTATTTGGTGCCCTGCTTTTGTTGGTGCTCTTGCTCCTTTGGACAGACCTCTCTAAGACGGCCGCGCCCCACTTTGGGCCAGCAACGGGGGGAAAGAGCGACCGGACCACAGTGAAGTCAGTGACGAGACAGCAAAGGACACAGAACGGGACAGTAGGAGACACCAAAGCAACTACGCTAAATCCCATTGTGCGCTAGCGCACCCCTTCTTTTTCTCGCTTCTTCTCCTCCTGGCCCAGCCATTCCGAAATGTACAGAGTAAAATCAGGTCTTGCCCCTTCAAGAGGGTCCTCAAAGCCAGGCTAAGAAGGAGCGATCTGCGCGTGTTGGGAGCAGAGCGTCCACAGTGGATTGATTCAGTATTGAGAGGCTGTCAAAGCTCTTTTGCTCGGTGTTTTCTATCCTGGTCTGTGTGCTTATTTGACGATACTTTCCGATACGTTTTCTTTGGGACTCTCTTTTATTCTCATATTTTCATCGCCGAGTACGACGTACTATTGACCATGGGGATCGACACGCCGTCGTCTCAGCAGTGAGAACAGGGCTCGCAAGGCCAGGGGATAGGGCAGAAGCTCTGTGCGTTGCATCGATAAAAAAGCCAAAAAGCTCGAAATGGAATCTCTGAACGAGGCACACGCAAAGCTTTGTTTTGTCAGACAGGAACGGGGGCGCAGAAAAGTCGTCACATTGAGGTGCCTGTAGATGCTTGTCAGTAAGGTTTGCAGGAGGGTAAGATACGGAGCACATTGGAGGTGAGGCAGCCTATCAGTCTACGAAGTATGAGCTCACTGGCGCGCCTGGGCTCCTTCCTGCGCTGTCGTCAGTGGCGGGTCATTGGATCGTGCCTATGGATGTGGCCAGATCCGGAAAGTACGGCCAAGAACCAACAAGGCAAAACACCATTGTGGCCGCGGCCTGGACAAGCTGACGTTATGTTGATGGCTCCTTCCCTGGTGATGGCCAGCTGTCCTGGCCAGCTGTCCTGCCCTTTTTACACCTTTCGTCTTTTTTTGTTGGGACGCGATATGCAGCAAGCGCCAACAAAAGAAGGAGCTACCGAGTCTACACGGCGCACGGGAACCACAGCTCTTATCGCCACATTGGGGCATTGCTATGGTCAACCTGCACGCATTGATTGGGAGCTTGGACGGAGCTTGGAAGAATGAAAGGAGGCAAGGATAGGAAAACTGCAGGGCCAATATTCAGCCGTTTCGGGGATATTGAAAGTCGAAAACCGTTTTGCTCTCATAGTCGTTGTCGGCGTTTTTATTTTGTGAATTGTAATCTGTTTTCTTCCCGACGGCCGATATTCCGACAAAAAGAAAAAGACCTGCTCGGATTTCGATCGCCGTTCGCGCTCTGGCGTCTCCGTACGAGTATTACATATTTTCAAAGGAATTTTGTTTCGCAAGAATGGACGGGACTGGCTGGCAGCTTTGGACGTTGCGGCGGATATTACCGTGCTGAAGGGAAAGATGAAAGGTGGTCCGTGACGCATCACGTGGCGTTCTTGCACTTTCCTCAAAGTGCACGATGGGTGGACCCCTAAAAAGTGTAGGATTGATTTTCGTTGCGACGCCAAACCCCAATAGGAGGTCGTGGAATGACCTTGGTCGAACGTGTGAACGTGCGCCGTTGTATTCCGTGGATGCTGTCGATTTATTTTTGTGCCTTCACTTTCGATTTTATGCACTCCTTTTTGCTATCTCTCATGCGAGCTTCAAGTTGATGCTGCATGGCAGTGGAGTCGGACGATCTTCAAGCCCCTTGTTGACTTTTCTCAGGAGAAGCTCACAAGACCCTGTCAAAAATCGAGAGCTGAGAGGAGGGTCCAGAACGCTGCAGACTACGGGTACCGAAACCAAGACTGTTGTCGACGCCAAGCCCCTGGGCTGTCTGCTTTGAGCAAACGAGGCGTCCAGATAACGACTGGCGCAGCAACGAGGGTGAGAAAGATACGACGAGGCAAAGCCAACTGTGAGACTTTGTGAGCTGACAAAATCAAAGACAGCATCCCCTGCGTCTCCCGCGTCCTCTGCTGACAACCCCGGCGCATGTCCTCTCTCGGCCGACTCCTGGTCCGCCTCGGACCGGAGGTCGACGATGCAGATGAAGAGACGTTTTTGCTTCTTGCACACGAGCGGCCCTCGGCCCAAAACTTGGGCTTTCTTGACTCCCACGCGGCCGTCCTCGACTTGACCGTCGCGGGCCGCGACTTGACCATCCACCAGTCGCCCGCAGTGCTCAACTCGAACCGGTCGGGTGGCACGACGGGTGCTGTTCTGTGGAAGATTACGCCTGTGGTGGCCGAGTGGCTGGCGCGGCCAGACAATTTCCTGTTTGCCGACCCGGAAGGAGCGAAAGGAGGGGGCGGACTGCTCGGCCGGGAGTCTAATGTCCTCGAGTTGGGATGCGGCATTGCCGGTGTCATTGGGCTGGCCCTAACGGGGAAAGGAACCAAGGCGGCGGCAGGACAAAGTACAGCCTCAAAGAAGAAAGCAACCCGCTCAAAACGGCCCGGACGGAATACCCTCTCACCGTCGCCATCGTCTTCGTCTTGGGCATCCTTTTCTGCGGGCAACACGGTCGGGCGCTATGTCTTGACGGACCAGCCATATGTGCACAAGTTCTTGCAGCGCAATCTGGAAGAGAATGGCGCACACGAAGGCAGCTCTCCTCTCATTTTTGAGCCGCTCGACTGGGAGACGGACGAGGTGACGCCAGCAGGAAGGCTAGGCGGCGTGAGCAGTTTTGATGCTGTGCTGGCCTGCGACTGCATCTACAACGAGTCTCTGGTGGCACCACTCGTACAAACGTGCGTGGATATCTGCAGGTTGCGGCTGAAAGAAGATGCCCGCGGCGACGATAAAACAGACAAGCCGCCAACGGTCGTCATTGTTGCTCAGCAGCTGCGCGATCCAGATGTTCTGACAGCATGGCTAACGGCGTTTGCTGAGTCGTTTCGTGTGTGGCGCGTTCCCGAGGAAATGTTGACCCCAGCGCTGCTACCGACGGCCGGCTTTGCTGTCCACATTGGCATCCTCAAAGACCAATGAGCGGGCGGCTTGCTTCTTATTGTACATACTTCACCATTACGGATTACGAGAAATGACAAATGACACTAGTTCAAAAGAATATCGATTTCCAAGCATATATATATACTACTGTATATACTATCCAAACACATGGTTTGCAGAAAAAGCGTGAGCTCAAAAGGCAAAATCAAAACGAAAACAAACAAGACGAAACCAGCTCATCGTCGGTGTCTCTGTCCCCTGGAGCATCATTTGGATGGAGATCAAGCTAGCCTTCGGGAGCTTCGATGTCGATATCCTCGGGTAGCATATCCCTGCTAGCATCCGCTTCTTACTGCTCTGCAACTTTGGTGAACCGTGCTAAAGCTTCCTCTTCTGAGGTGCCGTCAATCCCCACAGCGTAAGACTTGATGGCCTCAAGGAAGGTGTCGGTTAATGTTTGGACGTCCGAGGACACTTTTTGCATACTCTATGCGTCGACCTTTGTCTCTACCCCCACGGCCTTGCCATTTCTTCTACGGCCTGAGCAACAGGACTGTTGCCATGGATGTGTAGTTTTTTATCGGCCTTGAACCTCAAGGCACTAGAAAAACCGAGCTCCAGCTCGGTCAGTGTTCGAGCACATTTATGGACACAGGCCCGAAGTTCATGAATCATGCTGAAATCGTCAATGTCCAAGACACTTGGACGCTACAGCCTTTTGAAGCCAGAAACCGTGGCCAAGCTAGCTCTTGGAGGTAGAGCTGCACCGTTCCGGTTCGAGACCGGTGAGTTGGAGTGTCCCACATTGGTAGGGAGGCCGGAAAAGAGTTCGTGCATAATGAGGTCGCCAGATGAGGCTGGATGCCGTACTGTGGCTACGTCATCAGATGCAGGGCCTGGTTTATTTGTGTAGCTTTAGTGTAGCTTGAAGCATCCAACCCGGCCGGCGGCATAGAGTTGTTGATGAGGTGTACTGGGGGTTGTGAATGCGGTGCTGCGATACTGATAAATTGATGACTGTTGCCGGGTGGGGGAGAGTATGTAGTAGTCGAGAGTGTGATGGGCCCTGAAGAGGACGATTGCAGCATGCCGGCTGCCAAGTTTTGCTTTTTGGGGGGGGGCTATCTGTAGATGGACGGCCCCGGGTGAAGACGAACCCGAATATCAACGAGGGTGTGCATATCGTGCAGAACCTTGAATAGCGCGGGGCTCATCTCCACGCTCACATCCACGGAGCTTGAGGGCTGGTCGAAACACGCATTGCCAATGGTAAAGTGGCGGATCTGTGAAGCATAGCTGTAGTCACTGGTTGTGAGCGTATCAAGTGCACCGGGCAGGCCGTACCGCAAATCGGCAGTACGATGCGTGTGAGGCTCGCGCTGGGGGCGGAAGGCGGACGCTGTGATACAGAAACTCGGATGCGCATGCGTGAAACTGTGACGAAACAAGGGCGAGGGAGAGATATGTATTTAGAGATCAAAAGAGTAAACGAAAATATGCTCTGGCATACAGTCAACGGATGGCAAGAGCGACCGCCGGGAAGGGGGGGGAATGGTGTTTTGAGAAGGCGCGAGGGAGCAAGGCCATGAAGCGGGGGCCCTGCCTAAACGGAATCCAGAGATGTTGAAGTAAATATTCAAAAGCTGTTAAAGTAAATGTCAGGAAGGCACGACCAGACAACCAGATGACCAAACGAAAAGAAGTAAGCTGGTGATGCTCAAAGCTCGACCCAAGACAGGATGTCGAAAGAAGAGCTGTCCTGTCGACATTTTGACATTCGACAAGCACCAGGGTCCCTTTCCCTCTCCCTCTCCCGCCCTCGTCTCTTCTCGCACTTGGTTTTGCACGTCTGCAGTCTGTCTGCATGTCGTCTCGTGTCTCGTCCCGGGCAACTCCCTGGCCAGTCCTTTGGGCCCCCTTGGTCTTCTTTGGGCCAATCTTCTGGCCCTGGCTTCCCGCCCTGGCCTCTGGGAAAGCTCAGAAGGACCTGGCGTTTCGATTCAGAACGGAGATCGCCCCAGAAATTCTTCGGGCAGCGTTGGAGGCATTTCGGAGGTTTCCCCGTTTGGATAAGGAAGGTGCGGGCGGGAGGGGCCGCTTGGTGCCCTCTTTTAAGTTGGGCACCACCTGTTTTCCGCCTATCAGACTATGCAGGGGCCCAGTGTTGTTAGTGGGCGAGCTTTAATACGACCCCAGAGGGTCCTCAAAAGCCAGTGTGCATTCATTGTCAATTTGTCAAGAAGATGTACGTCGTAGTCTGTTTGATATCAATTTATGCCTAGCATATGTCTTGAAATTGTGTGTTTGGCATATTTCTCTTTGTTTGTCAATTGTGGTAATTTATTTAATAGTTGTTTTTCCGTATAGTATTGTTTACTTTTTTTGTTTTACTTTTCTCTTCGACACTTTCCCTCCGTCCCATCGCATCTCGTTGAGAATATTCTCATCACAGTGTAACGGCACGGGCGAGCCCTGTCAGGGTTTTCTGGTCACAGTCAAGACGCATAATCCAGACTCGGTTAATTTTGTCGTTTATTTTCTTCTCGTCGCACTCCCTTCCTACTCTGGAAACGTCGGCTTGCCCACGGTTGTGACATCTACTTTGACGCCCTGCTCTTCGAGACGTGCCCGCAGTTTAGCGTAAGGCACATCCTGGACGGCCAGCTTTTGCGCTAGGGCTAGGTCGGCTGCATTGGCACATGCCTGCCCAATGGCGTAGAACTGGTGCTCGAGGCGGACGGCACCGTAGCCGACATGCGATGCGCTCGGGCAGGTGGCTGACAGCAGGTTGGAAGCTTCTGCGCGGCGTGGGACCAGAGCACGATAGGCGATACCAAAGGGCCGCCAGCGGTGGCCATCCTTGAAGACGAAGCCCTCATTGTGCGGCTGGCCGTCCCTCAAGATGCGGCGCACACTGTGTGTGTCGGTGGGCCAGTAGGCCAAAGCCACGGGATCCTCAACTTCCGCAGCGCCGCCCTCCGTGGCCGTCTCCTCCGTAATAATGTAGTCCGACACCATACGGCGTGCATCTCGGATATACAGCTGGCGGGGGAAGTGGGCATTGTCTGGGAACTCGTCGCGGCAGTAGCCGAACTGGGCCCATTTGCTGCGGTGGGCTTCGGGGACGGACTCGTCGTTGGCAAAGAACCAGAGCAGGCCCTGTGTGAAGGCAGTGGCTTCCTCCAAAATCTCGTTGCGGCGGGCATACGTGGCCACAGGCCACTCATCATTCAAGCCCAACAAGTCGGTGGCCAGAGGCGCCTCAGAGCCGATGAGGTCAGTCTTGCGCCGGGGCACTTTGCACGTCGGCGAGTACATGAAGCCGCCGTTGCGGAGGAAGCGGCGGTGCAGCTCGTAGCGGCTGGCGACGTAGCCGGGCGGCGGTGCTGCACCACCGAGGGCCTCGACGCGGTTGGCCGGGTCGTCTGTGAGCGGAACGCGGAAGGAGTAGGACTGGAGGTGGTTGTCGCCATCGCCGGGGTTGCCGAACGGTTCGGCAGAGATGCCGTACAGCAGGCCACTAGATGGGTCGTTGGGGACGACATATGGGTCGACCGGGACATCGATCTGGCGGTAAGGGGTGGTGCCGCGGACACCAGCGAGAGACTCGCCGTAGACGGACTGTGCTTCACGGCCGTGGGTCGTCGAGACACCGGCAGCAGCGAGCAGGTCGCCCTCATATGATGCCTCGAGGAAGACGCGGCCGTTGATCGTGTCGCCGTTGACGAGACGAATGCTCTCCACTACGCCAGCACCGTCCTTTTGGACAGCGCCGGCGCCTTCTGCGAGGGCCGAGTAGATGATGGTGATGTGCTCTGGGTACTCGGCCAGCCAAGTCGCAATCACGGCCTCAGCCACGCGTGACTCGAAACGCCAGACATCGGGGTCTCTGAGCTTCTCGGCGACGGTCGTTTTCAACCGATTAGGCCGCTCGCCGCCATAGACAGCAGAGATGCGCTCATGGAGCTCAAAGTTGAGGCCACCAAGCGTTGTGCTGTTCTGGAACTCGGCCTGGTTGTCAATGTCGGAGCCGCCAAGACCTTCAATTTGAATGCCGCCAATATGGGCGTGCGGCGCAACAAGGGCAACGCTCCGGCCGAGACGGGCGGCCTGGATGGCGGCGGCGACGGCAGCAGACGTTGAGCCGTAGACGACGAGGTCGTATGTAGTCATCGTGGCAGTTGTGGTGAGTGTTGGAGGAAGATGAGAAGGGAGGGGAGAGAGCCGGAAAGTGTGGCCGTCCGACGAAATCGCTGTCGTCGTATTCGTATATCGTCGGTGTCAAAGTCCACGTCCACGGCCACATTGTTTGCCCCAGCGACGTTTCCCAAGTTCCTACGGAGTAATACTCCAAAATGTCTCCAACAAATGCGTCGTAGTCTATCTATTTTACTCTGACATCCCTGATCCCTGTCATCCTCAAGAACATTCTTCCGGAAGTATGTCGACGGCCGTCAGTTGGGAGGACAAAAAACGCTTTGTGGCAGAGAGACTGAGAGGCTCTGCCGCTCTGGAGGCGTTTGGGGAGGCTTCTTTCTCCAAGTTCGCCAGGCGCCGAGAGAGAGTCTCCAATGAGACAGCGAAATCCTGTGTTAGTGGCTGGTGCCGGTGTACGGAGTACTGTCAGGAGGACTAGCAGAGGACTAACAGAAGAAATGGTTTGGCCAAGACATGGACGGATTGCAAGGCCGATGCTTCAAGGTGACAAAAGAAGAAATTTCGTCGTGTTTTGGTGTCTCCCGATGCCGACGGCAGGTAGCCGACGGGCTCAATAGTGGTTAAGAACGGGCTAGTAACATATAAAATGGCCGGCTTTTGTCCTCGAAAGGTATTGCCGGGATGGGCCAGAGACGGTGTGACGGTCGGGGCAGGCAGGCCGACGGCACAGGGACAAGAAGAAGGCACAAAAAGCAGGGGTCTTGAAGACGGACGACGACGCTAAGTGAGACTAAATTTAGTGCATCCATGGCAAGGTCACCGTCGAGGGAAGTTTATCTCTTTTGTCTCATCTCTCTTTTTCGTGTAGTAGTCCTTTGAGGACAAGCCAGTCACGATATTCTTTTGTCTCTTTGTTTTTTTATTTTCCCTTTTTGTGGACCTTCGTCTCCAAGCGGATGGACCACCCACTCCACAAACACACCCAGTAACTCGTGGGTTGCAAATACCCGCACGTCAAGTGGGACTCCCCGACTGGGAAGGGTTTGGTCGTACGAACTAAACACTATTAATTTCTGAATGACTCGGCGTTGGATTCCGCGGACCACATGTCCAGAAGCCCACGCGTTTTTACTGCGGAGAACTTCCATAGTCTGTCTTAGTTTTTTCTTCTTCTTTTTTTCTCGTTTCCTGTCAACCATGCACCGATGAACGGCGTGGGACGGGCTCGACATGGGGTGTTGGGGTCGAATCGGGGTTGGTCTGGGGAAGAAAGAACAAGAGGAGGATTTGGGGAGAGAAGAGAGGGGAGAGAGGAGAGAGGAGAAGAGCCTTGAAAACTTTTTCGTAGAAATATAACATCGCGATCGGCATCCCCCTCCTCCTCTTTTTGCTTTCTTCTCTGTTCTTTCTTTTTTTCTCCTTGTTGCACTTTCTCTTCTTCACCGAGAACACTGAGGATATCAAAGACATCTTGTCTGACCTCTGACACACACACCTTTTCTCAACAACCTTTTCTTCCTCAACCTCCTTCGAGCCATCAAAATGGCTGGTCGTGGAAACGTCTTTGTCGGCAAGTCTGCCTTCAAGACCGTCACACCCCGCTTGCTCTTCATCTGCATCGTCTACGCCTTTGGCAGCGTCTTCTTCGGCTACGACTCCGCGTCCTTCAGCGGTGTCCAGGCCTTCAGCCCCTTCCTGCACACCTTTGGCACCTACAACGCCAAGAAGAAGGCCTATGCCCTCACCACACAAAACAGCTCCCTCCTCAACAGTCTGCCGCTGCTTGGCAAGCTCGTCGGCTCGCTGGCCGTCGGTCCCAGTGTCGAGCGCTATGGCCACCGCATCACCATGTTCGGCACCTGTCTGATCCAGATTGTCGGTGCCGTCGTCCAGGTCACCAGCAAGAAGACGGCCCAGTTCATTGTCGGCCGCCTGCTGGTGTATCTGGCCGTCGGTTTCGTCGAAAACGTTGTGCCCACATACCAGTCCGAGATTGCCAGCGGCGCCATGCGTGGTTTCTTTGTCGGCTCGATCCAGCTCTGCCTGACGTTTGGCTCGCTGATTGCCGGCATCGTCAACAATGCGCTCTCTGGCCGCAAGGACAACACGGGCTGGCAGATTGCCACGTCGATCCAGGTGATCCCGCCGATCCTGATTTTGCTGTGTCTGTGGTTCACGCCGCACTCGCCCCGATGGCTGGTGTTCAAGGACCGCGAGGACGAGGCTCTGGCTGTCTTGAAGACGGTCCGCCGCAAGGAGGATGTCGACTCGGGCGTCTGCGAGCTCGAGCTGGCCGCTATGCGTGAAGATGCCCAGCGCCACTACCAGAACCAGCGCAAGAAGGGCCCTTGGTCTGACCTGGTCAAGGGCACGAACCTGCGCCGCACCAACATTGCCGTTGGTCTCATGTCGCTCCAGCAGCTGACGGGTGTCACATTCTCCAGCAGCTATGGCCCGACGTTCTACAAGTCCGAGGGCCTGGGCAACATGGCTTTTGCGTATGCCGCCATCAACAACGGTGTCTCCGTCGTCACTGCTTTGTTGGGTATGATTGTGCTCGACATGTTTGGTCGCCGCAGTGTCACGCTGCACGGTTGCTGGACGCAGGGTGTCTTTTTGGCGCTCATTGGCGCTCTCGGCAGCAAGGCGCACCCTTCGACAAGTGAGACCAACGGCATGGTCGCTTCGTTTATCCTGTACGCCGCCATCCTGCACATGTCCCTGGGCCCTGCGGCCTACATTACCGCCGCTGAGGTCGGTACGGGCCCGCTGCGTGAAAAGACCATGGCTGTGTCGACGGCTGTCAACGTCATCGTCTCGTTTGCCGTCGTCTACACGACTCCCTACCTGCTGGCCGACCTGGGTGCTAAGCTGGCGTACCTGTGGATGGCCTTTTCGTTTGCCGGCGCCGTCTATGTCTGGTTCGTCATGCCCGAGCTCAAGAGCCGCACGCTCGAAGAGATTGACCAGCTGTTCGAGGCCCGTATCCCTGCTTGGCGCTTCACCTCCTTTGAGACCACCGGTCTGACCCACGACGTTGCCGCCATCGAGCAGGGTCTCTCGCCGAGCAAGCTGGCTGACGATATCGAGCTGGTCGAGGATGCCAACGCCGCGCGGTCGGCCCCGAAGGTACAGGAGGAGGGCGCTCCCACCACTCCCGCAACCCAGACGGTGTAAAGCTGTCGATGGGGAGAATAGGGGGGAGAAAAATAAGAAAATATACCTGGTCAAGGCCGGATGACAGGTAGGAGTGAAGACCTGTAGAAAGACTTGTAGAAACACTGTTAGCAACCTCGATGTAGCTACAAGATAGAAACAATCAAAACAGTTATCATTTTGACTTTTAACCTCTTGGGTTGTTGGCGTGAATGAACGATTGTGGATTTTGACTTTTGAGATTGAAGATGTAAAGGGCTGTGAGCACGTTTTGGCCCCACAAGCCTTGGCCGTTGTGGCGCTAGTGGCCCATCGCCGCTCTTGACTTGTCGACCGACTTCAGGCCTGCAGGTCGTGGACTCGATTGGAATAATGCGTAAATATCACGTCGTATTGGTGGCCAGTCCAACGAACGTGGAAGATGCCGTACGTCGTATTTTTAGACCTGATAATCGTACAGCACTTCAACGCACTTCGACGCCACTTCAGGCCTTTTGGGAAGGCGCTTACAGCGCCCTACAGCGCCTTCCCCAAACAAAACCAGTGGCGTTTTTCTGGGCTTTCGGCAGCTTCCACCGAACCAACAACGTCCCAACGGGCGTTAGCGCCTTCCCTCCCCTGGCCTGGCTCTTGCCTTGCCTTGTCCTGCCTGCTGCGCCGCATCCGCACCCCACCAAACCAACGGCCGTCCTGCCCCATTTTGATCTTCTCCTCTTCTCCTCCTCTCTATTCTCAATCTTTTGTTTCTTAATCCTTTATGTTTTGTTTCGTTTCGTTTCGACTCGTGCCCGTATTTCTATCGTTTGTGAATTCGACAGCGTCTCCTTTATACGACCACCTCCCCAACAGGCGATAATAGTCGACTATTTCGACGTCCTTCGTTTCGGCCTCCTCGACATCGACCTCGTATTCTTATCACACCTTCACAGTATCACTTTTCAACGTCCATCACCACTCCCTCACACAACCGCCACCATGACGGAAGTCGAGGAACCCCAGTTCTCGACACTGGCCGAGCGCATCGCCGCCCTCAACAAACAAAAGAACTTTAGCTCCAGCTCGCCGGCTGCATCTACACCACCTCCGATCGTCCGGTCTTCGTCTGTTGCTTCGTCCGCCTCGACGGCTACAACTACCACCACAAATGGCGCCCGCCGTCCACCGCCGCCGCCACCGTCTTCAAAGCCCGCAATTCCAGCGAAACCGGCCAAACCGCCAGGCGTCGGCGCCAAACCCGCCGTCTCCACTCCCAGCTATACCCCGCCTCCTCCAGCCGCTGCCGCCGGTTTCCGTGGACCGCCGCCCAAACTGCCTCCACGGACAGCCTCGGCCACATCGACAGCCACGGCTGGTTCTCTCCAAAGAGCCGCCACGACGGCGGCCCTGGTCGACCGCCGCCCGTCGTCTGAGTCGGTCCGCTCACACCTGTCGACAAACACATCGCTCAGCCGCGTGTCGTCGATGACGACCAACTCGGTCGGCTCGAATGTTGGAGGCCGCAAGCTGCCGCCGGCATTTGGCACGACAAAACTGCCCGACCTGCCGCCATCGAAGCGTGAACGAGAGGCTCGTGAGCGTGAGGAGGCCGAGCGTCAGCGGGAAGAACAGGAGCGGCAGGGAGAAGAGCGGGAGAGAGAGCGGGAGGAGAGACGACGGGAAGAACAGGAGCGGGAAGAGCGTGACCGTGAACGCAACGATCGCCAGAGAGATCAGGGCCGCGGCTGGAACAGACAGCACAACAACAGCAGCAATAACGACCGCGATTGGGACGACCGTGACAACCGCGACAACCGCGACAATCGGGACAATCGGGACAACCGGTGGAACAACGGCCGGGACGAGGAACGGGCGCCAGCCCTGCCGTCTCGCCCTGGTGGAGATAGAGGAGGGGGAGGCAGAGGTGGGCCCCGCCGTCCTCAGTATGACGACAACGACGAACCCTCAGGGCCAGCTCTTCCTCCACGCCTACCCCCCAGGCGCCGCACCGATGACTTTGACAACAACGACGATGAGGGACCAGCACCAGCGCTGCCTTCGCGACGCAACACCGTTAAATCTGCGCTTGACCTCGGCTTCAACTCGGGCAAGTCTCTGCCCAGACGACCGGGTCCACAGCAGGTGCCGTACAACAACCGCCGGCGGGACGACATCCCCGAAGACGACGACGATGCGCCACCGCCGATTGCCCCTCGGCCGTCTCGTGCTCTGGTCGCTGCTGCTGTTCGTAGTGGCGGCAACAACAACCACAACCACGACGATGAAGACCGCCCCAGCCTGCCTTCTCGGCCCCGTCCTCGTGCCAACGGTGGCGGCGGTGTGCCCGGCTTCTATCCCAAAAAGAGCGAGGACGAGGAGTGCATGAAGTGCCGTGACTTCTCTGGTCCCGACCACGTCGCTGCGCAGTTCCCCATCTCCCGTCTGCCCCGTCGCGACCCTGTCGGCTACTTGGGCCACAACCTGTGCGACCAGTTCGAGTCGGAAACTGACAAGGCCCGCGCCATTTTCACCTGGTGTCACCACAACATTGCCTATGATGTGGACGGTTTCTTTGGCGGCTGCATCCCTCGTGGCCAGTCCTTGGAGGAGCGCATCTTCTCGGGCAAGGCCGTTTGCGAGGGCTACGCCAAAGTGTACGAGGCCCTGGCCCTGGCGGCCGGTCTCGAGTGTGTTGTCGTCACGGGCCACGGTAAAGGTTTCGGATTCAACGCAGTCCGTCCTGGTGACCCCATCCCGCCGGCTAATCCCACTGGTCACGCCTGGAACGCCGTCCGTATCGACGGCGGCGACTGGAAGCTGCTGGACGCTTGCTGGGGTGCCGGCAATGTTTGTGACAAGCGTGCCGAGCGCTACGAGAAGAAGTTCAGTCCGGAAATGTTCACCATGGACAACGAGACGTTTGGCGAGCGCCATTTCCCCGAGAACCCGCGCCACTTCTTCCGCGAAGACGGCCGCGTGCCCACCTGGGCCGAGTACGTTGTCGAAAAGATGTCGGCCGACCCCGTCATTCTGTACTCCAACGGACCCCAGCAGTTCATCGCCAAAGAGTCCATGGAGCCTGCCGCGCAAGAAATCGAAGTCAGCCGCGGCGACCCCAACGAGCGCATCGAGTTCCGGCTGGGCCGTCCGTGCCGCCACTGGACCATGGAGGTCGGCGGCGAGGGCCTGCGACCGTACCCGATGATGCTCAAATCGGTGTCGCCTGATGGCCAGAAGCGTGGCAATGGGGACAGCGAAATGTTTGATGTCGAGTTTGACGAACCCCTCTGGTTCTGGGCCGATGTGCCGCGGCGGCGCCTGGGCCGACCGGGCGATATGCTGTTCTGCTATGCCATTACGACTATGGACGGCCGCGACCTGCGGGGTGCGACGATGGCCGACTACCGGGCACGCATGGGCCGGTGCAGCATGTCTATGCAGGCCGTTTGTTCGTGGAAGCTGGTGTAGACCTGAAGGCGTTTCCCATTTTCATTTATTTCTTACTTTTTATTTTTATCAGCGATATCTCTCTTTTTTGGTTATTTTACTTTGTGCACGACGCCATGACAAAAACACATGTCTTTCTTCCCCGTCTCTTTTGAATGTCAATTATTTCTACGATCAATACAACTTTGCAACGAAGTACCTGCAGATGTCCGTGATCTTCGCCACAGCCTCGTCTACTTTACAGTCTTATGCAATGTGCTTTCCGATGCACTTGGGGGCCGTTCGATATCCTTTAACTGGAAGAGATTTCATTCCATACAAATACAGAAAAATTACACAAAGCTACAAACAGAGATCCAACAGAACGCCTCCCAACGCCCATCTTCCCCATCTCCCCAGATCTAGTTCCAAACGGCTGTGATGTCTCCCGGCGAGTAACCTCGTCTTCCTTTCTTTTCTAACGACACACCTCCCCCTTTTCGGCTCTCATTTATGCAATGACGATGACGTGTGGCCCTCTTGCATGGCAAACATATAGAATAAGACCAAGGAGCAAAAGGTACACCGACATTCTTATTGGATTTGTTGTTGTATAGGTACTCCCGTCGCCCAACGGCGATGTTCAGGTCAAACTTCCCCATCGGATCCGTAAATAACCTTCATAGCCGGGATGGGGTCTTTCCCAAAACGGCCTAGCGTAGCCGCAATCTGCGTGGAAACCACGAGGGACCTTAACTTCGACAGTGGACGGCATGTCACTGCCAGAAAGAACGGATGACGGGACGAACAAGGACCGACAACTGTCAGGAGAGCGCCGTCAACGACTGGTCTTTTGTAGAGCGTTCTGTAAGAGAGCCGTTGGATAGACAGTGACAGTCTTATCAGCTAGCCCGATTTGTTCGGTTTGCTTGCACGATTGCTCTTTCCTTTGTTCACGGCCGTTGGTGCGCTCTTTCCGTTGCGCCCTTTGCCCCTCGTTCCTGCCTCGTGTCAACCTGTGGCTTGATCGTTCCTGCCCTTGTTCCTGTCTTTTGTCTTTCGCACCTGCCGTCCCTTTTTACCTGTCCCTCTTTCCTATTTCGTATTCCAACGATGCTGGCTCTTTCCCTTTTTACACCGACGGCGAGCATAACGTGATAATAGAGAAGGAGCGACACAGTTGACAGTAGTGAGTGCAGAGAAAACCCCACTTATCCCAGCCCGGCCTTCTGGAACTCTCGTTCGGGACCGAAATAACCGCCCGACTCTGCCGAGTCCACAATTGCCCTGCAGACCCTCTTTCTTACCTCACCAAGAGACCTTCACCACCAAAGGGCCCTCCCCTGCCCTACGACTGTGACTGTCCATACACCGTCTCCGTACAACGCCACAGTTGCCTGTCTGCTGTCTACTCTACGGAGTATCTGCGCAGACTCTCACCTCACATCACATCGAAACGCGTCTTTTGCGCACGTTCGCACACACACGCAAGCACCCCTTTTGAGCACAACTCTGGTCACCCCTCAAAGCTGGCCCCCAAATATCCAGGATTAGAACACACAAAGGTGAGTGCCAAAAACGGACGAAAAGGAGACGAAAAGAGAGATGAGAGACGGGAAGAGAAAAGGGCAGAAAAGAAGAGGGAAGGAAGCAAAGTGAGAAAAGGTGAAAAGGGAAAAGAAAAGAAAAAGACGTCCCACGACACACGGCGTATCTCCTGCATTCTCATATTCTCCGCCCTCTTCATTCGCACCCCCTCTCTTCTGTCTTGCTTTCTGCATTCAATCTCGCATTGCCCTCTTGCATCTCATACACCCACCCACTCTTCTCTTTACGTCTCGTCTACGTCGCTAGACCACCTTTCAATCTGCCATTCTTGCATTATCTTTACCCACTCTCTCCAGCTCTCCCCCTTCGCTTCTCTATCTCTTCTTTTTCTTTTCAAGCCCCTAGTTCCAGCCTCGCTCCTCCTTACCCTCTTTTTGCCCCTCTCACCCCAACTCCTCATCCCTCCCTTTCCATCCCAGCCTGTTCCGTCTCGCTCCCGAGACGGACTTTTAAAATTTTCTCCCCAATTCGTTTGCATCTTTACCATTTTCAAACGCCCGCTTTTTGTTCAGACTACGGAGTACCTGTCAATCCTTCCCTCTTGTCCCTCAGGCGATCATTGTATGTACTAGTACAGAGTGCTGCTACGGGGTGCAACGCACGCCACAATATGGTGTATTGTCCTCCATACTGACTGATTGACAGCGTACGCCGCACTTCCAAGGCCACCCCCTATTCTTGTGGTCGCCCCAAGTTCCTTTTCCCATTCACGCACATTCTGTGAGTGTACACACGGGAGCCTGTGTGTAAGTTTTACTCTGGTGTTTCTGGTATTGCATCTTGGATCGAACCCGCCCGCCGTGCCACAGGTTTGGGTACGGCCTCAGATGCAGACTCAGACCCCCTCTCCCCTCCCTGTCTTTTCTGCCGTTCCGCTTTCCGTGAACTGTGGCTTGGCCTCGCTTTCTCGCATGGCTTGTTTAGTGTGCACCTTTGTTGGCGTGTATTGTTGTCTTACTTTAACTATTTTTTGGGCGTGTGTCAATGATTTTGACGTTTACATTTCATCCAGTGTGTATACCATCCCCTTGTTTTGTTACTCTCATCTGCTTCCCTTGTCTGTCCGCGCCTGCTGCTCGTCCCTATCCTTCCTGTTCTGGCAACAGACCTGGCCTGGCCTGGCCTGACTTGACCTGGCTTGACCTCAACTGGGCTGCATACCGGCAGCTTGCCGACTGGTCTGTTTTCTTCTGCTTCCTTTTGCGTCCTTGTCTCGCCTGTTGCTCATCCTTCAAACATACGACTTGTTCTGCTCGGCGTTCTCTCCATACCCGAATGTGCGGAGTGAGCTCCACTCAACATGTCTCCATATCCCAACGTCGTAGGGCGTGGGAGCATGGGAATAAAGGTCTTATCGTCAATGTCGCTGCCATTGCCCAAGTCCTTGATCTTGTTCCTGGACTTTGCCTACTTTGGACGTCTCGTCTTCAGTCCGGCTTTGGCCATTGTATTGTGGCTCCAACAGCTATCTAAGCTGAGCTGCAAAACATTGATGAAAGGCTACTGGCTGATAACTGAAGGGCATAGGCGTCCGGGGCGTGGACCTTGTACATCCCGGACACGTGGGAATGTGGGACAAGAGAGTACAGCGTACAGAGAAGGGTGTACAGCAGTGGCACAAACACACAAACACACAAAGCAAGCAGATCAAGACCGGACCTGGGACGTGGGAAGAGTTGTGCAAGTGCAGACCAAGAGACTAAAGCGCAGTGGGAACTGACCACGCAGGCACCGACATGTGTTGTGTCCTGACCATTCAACTTACACCGTGTGCAGTCAACAGATTCGATCGAATTAGGAAAGCCGTCGTTTCTTAAAGAAGAGGCGTTGTGGCGTCGTCGTCATTCGTCGTTGTCGGTGATAGATGCGCTGACGTTGGTGACGAGGTGAAAAGACTCTGGTTTGTTGATTTGTTTCGTTTTCTTTCACTCTTGTTGATTTACCTGTCTGTCTTTCTTCATCTCACGTACTGGTTTGTGTTTGTGTTTGTTTGTGCTGCTTTGTCTGATTGTCTTGCGAGCATGCGTTTGCACCTGCATCTGCACCTGCATCGCATCGACGCATCTACATCCACACATCTACACGCACAACTCTATGCTCTCCTTGCCCGTTGACTGCCGTTCCATCTTGGGTCACCCAATTGGTCTTCTAGAATCTAGGTTGCGTTTTCTGGGCCCGCGGCTGTTCCAGCCTGCCACCCTTTTCCATGTCCTCTCCTCCAATCCGTCCTTGCCGTTTTTCCCCCCGAGACACGCTGCTGTGCCGCAGCCACAGAATCGAGACACTTTGGCCCTTCTCCTCTCCTCCTCGCTCCAACGCCCAACGAACCCTCCGAACGATCGCCGTCCTGCCTCGTCCTCGCCCCCCCTTCTTTCGCCTTTCTGCTTTCTGAAATATTCATCCATTCCCAGAAGAAGAAAGAACGAGAGAGAATAACCAG
This sequence comes from Sporothrix euskadiensis, assembly GCA_019925375.1. Lineage (NCBI taxonomy): Eukaryota > Fungi > Ascomycota > Sordariomycetes > Ophiostomatales > Ophiostomataceae > Sporothrix > Sporothrix euskadiensis. Next base: position 232,259 of record JADHKQ010000026.1, on the reverse strand, counting down.
CAGCAGCCGTCTAGCATTTTCATCAATTATCAAACTCTTGAATGTGCGTGTGTGTGTGTCACCTCTGAAAGAGCCTTTTCCTTTGGTTGTCCGTCGACTTCCGACTGTCGAATCTCGTCTGTCATCTGCAGCCGTTTCTCCGCATCTCTCGCCTTCATCTTGCCGTCTGCCCGCGGTCAACTTGCTAAAAACATCTGTCAACTGGTCGATCTGGTCATCTCTCATTTGGTTCTGAACCATACCGTTCGTGAGCTCGTCAAGGTACGTGGAAGAAAAGAGGTATTAGTTGTCGTTATTGCTGCCCGAACACGGTTGAGTGTGCGAGAATGTGGCAAAAAAGGGAGAATTGGAGAAACGGAGAAACGAGCGAGAGGGAGAGGGAGAGAGAGGGAGAGATCATCTCGAAAGGACAAACGGAAGGAGGTCCGGCTGGATATTAAATGTTCCCCAGCGGGAGCCGACTGAGCAAGACCAACTGGCCTGGATCGACATCTGTTTGTGCCTTTGCCTCCCTCACCTTCGGGGCATCCTTGTTCCTCTCTGTGTCTCTCTCTGTCTTCCCATGGCTGCTTAATATACAAAGCGGGACTCGAAAGTCTCTCGATATTAAAATGTTTCTCCGCTTCTTCCTTTTTCTTCCTTTTTCTTCTCGCACGCTCGTCCACCCCCCGTCATATCCCGTCTACCTGTCTCAACAGAGTACTTTCCTCAACGGAGTACCTGTCTCAACTTGATATCTACCTTGAAAGCATGCCGATGCCTGGTTGTTCGGTGCCCACGTCGAGACCACACGCACATTTTGCCTCTCTACTCCATGTCACCCATCTACCCTCTACCCTCACATGGCTTGCCCTGCCCTATCCTGCGTTGCCATGCCCTGGCTAGGCCCTGAACTCCTCTTGCCTTGACCCTGACCCTGACCCCGTCCCTCGTTCTGGACTCTTGTGTCCTTTTCCCCCTCTCTCGCCCTGTCATGTCTTTCGGATCCGAAATCGAGCCTCTGCTAACCCGAAGAAACACACAGTCTTCCCATTTGTGTTTTCTTGGCTAGCAACAAACAGCTCGAGCGTTTTTCTTGACGTTTTTCAACATTTCTCTATACCTTTCTGCGGCGAAGAAAAACCAAAGAAATTTTAAAGGAATATACAAACAACACGTAAAAAAAATCAAACGAATATACAAGAGAGACAAGAGCCAGGCCAACACTAGCCACATCACACTTGCCATGGATATTCCAGGCGAGACACCCTCTCCACAAGGCGTGCCCATGCCGGGTCCGGGCGGTATGTCCGGACCCGTGGCCGGCCCCCAACATATGGGTCACCAACAGCAACAACAACAACAACAACAACAACAACAAATGAACCAGAACCAACAAATGTCAGCCGCCGACGCCGCCGTCGTCAACAAACTGACGCGCGGCCACTCGTGTGTGCTGTGCCAGCAACGCAAAGTGCGATGCGACAAGAACAAGCCGTGCGCCAACTGCGTCAAGGCGCAGGTGGAGTGCCGCGTAGTTCCGCCGCAGCCGCCACGCCGCCGCAAGAAGAAGCCGCACGAGCGGGAGCTGGTCGAGCGTTTGCGCAAGTACGAGGCGCTGCTGGCCCAGCACGGCGTTTCGTTTGACCCCGTGTACGACTCTCACGCGTCTTCACACGGCGGATCTCACGGCGGCAGTCACCGCTCCAAGATTGACGAGGTCGACGAGCTGCAAACCGATTTGGTCGGCCTCAAAACCTCACCGTCGTCGAGCAACCAGGAGTACTCGTCCGAGGCCAATGCGGCCGAGCGCGAGCGCTTGAAATGGTCGTATCGTTCCTCCAACGAGGATACGTTGCGCGACGACGACGATTCTTCGGATGACGAGCTCGAGGGCTCGACCATCCACCATGCCTTTGACAGCATGTTTGACAACCAGGACGGGTTCCCCTTTGTCATTGGCGGGCAGACCACCAAGGTGACAGACCATCACCCACCGGGCATCCAGATTTTCCAGCTGTGGCAGATTTACTTGACAAACGTCAACCCCCTGCTCAAGGTCACACACACACAGACACTGCAGGCGCAGATCATTGAGGCGGGCGCCAATGTCTCCAAGATTCCGCGCCCGCTGGAGGCACTCATGTTTTCCATTTACTTTATTGCGATTACGTCCATGAGCGAGGAGGACGTGCAGAGCACATTCGACGAGGAGAAGGCGCGCCTGGTTGCGCGGTTCCACCGGGCCGCGCAGCAGGCGCTCATCAATGCCGGCTTCATGCGCAGTCCCGACCTGGTTGTGCTGCAGGCGTATTTCCTCTACTTAGTAAGTCTTATTCCAATCGCAACTGCCCACATACCAACAGTCGCAGATCTGCGTGCGCCAGTATGTCGACCCGCGCTCGCTCTTCTGTCTGATTGGCATTGCTGTGCGCGTCGCCCAGCGCCTGGGCCTGCACCGCGACGGCGCGCAGTTCGGCTTGCCTCCGTTTGAGGTTGAGCTGCGGCGCCGTCTGTGGTGGCAGATTGTTGTGCTCGACAAGCGCATTGCCGAGATTACCGGCTCCACCGTCACGGCACTCTCCTCCAGCAACGCCGATACCAAGTTCCCCCTTAACATCAACGATACCGATTTGCACCTGCACGCGAAGGACGCCCCCACGCCCTATGTCGGCCCCACAGAGATGCTCTTTTGCCTCACGCGGGTTGAGATGTGCACCGCCGCTGGATCGCCAGATAGCGGACCACCAAATGCCGCTGGTGGTAACAATAGCGCTGCCAATGCCAACGCCGGCGGCCCCGGCTCCGGCTCCGGCAGCAACAGCAACACCAGCGGCGGCTCCCCGGCTGCTGCATCGGCCAACAACTCCGGTGCACCCAGTGGTGGTGGTAGCTCGAATGCCACGGCAGGTGCGACCGGCGGAAACAACTCGTCTGTTGCGCCTGTCACCGGCCCTGCCCCACCGCCGGGAAGTGCCGCCGCTACGGTTGCAGCCGCTACCCGCAAATTCCACTACTCCCCCAGCCCCAGCTCCCCGGATGTCGTTACGCACATTGTCAACCAAACCCTACCCAGCGACCCGGAGAGCTACTGCAACTACATTGAAAACACATACCTCAAGTCGTGTGACCCCAAGGTACCCATGCAGTTCTTTACCCTCATGATGACCCGGCAGGCCCTGTCCAAGATGCGCGTCATGAACTTTTTGGCGCGCAATGGGCCTGCAGCTGCCGCCGCTGCCGGCTCGTCACCATCGCCCAACGACGCCTCAACCCCCATGAACAGCAGCCACAGCCACAGCAGCTTCAGCCCGATGGGTGGAATGAGCAGCTTTGGCGGTGGACCTGGTGGTTTGGGTGGTATGGGCGGCGGCGGGATGATGGGTGGCGATATGGACGGCATGATTGGCGGCATGGGTGGTGGGATGGGCAACATGATGGGAGGCATGATGGGTGGCATGGGCGGGATGATGGGAGGCATGGGTGGTATGATGGGAGGCATGGGAGGCATGGGCGGCATGATGATGGGCGGTGGTGGCGGCGGACCGGGCATGATGATGGGTGGCATGGGCCCGCCCACATACGGTCCTCCGCCTCCGCAAGCCCATCTCGCCCCTCCTGCTCCGCCTCCGCCACCTGCACCGCCTGTTGCCGACGACGCCGGGCGCGATACCCTGTTCATTGAAGCCATCCGCATGGTCGAGTACGACAACATCATGCAGAGCGCTGATTCTCTGAAAGGGTTTGCGTGGTACACCCACATGCACTTCCCCCTCCCTGCCTACATGTTCATTGTCATTGAGCTGCGCACGCGCAAGTCGGGCGACCTAGTCGAGCGCGCTTGGGCGGCCATTTGCGAGAACCACGAGCGCCGGGGCCTGATCCGCAACCCGCGGAGCCCGGTTCACGTGGCCTTTGGTGGTTTGTTCATCAAGGCGTGGGACGCACACGAGGCGGCCGAGGCACAGGCGGGGCGGACACGCAAAGAGCCCAAGTTCATCCAGCTTCTGCGGCGGACACTGCCCAAACTCAATCCGGGCCTGACGCAGACTGGACAGACAGGGTCAGCACCGGGTCTACCGTTGCCGAGCACGGGACCGCCACCACAACGGCCGCTTCCGACAACGAACAACAGCAGCAGTAATGTGACTGTTAACGCGGGGAACGTGGGGAGTATCGGTAATCGAGGAGGAGAGGAGGAGTCGGTATCTCGACAACAACAGCAGCAGCAGCAACAACAACAACAACAACACCAATCACAGCAACAACAGAATCAGCAGCTGGCGCAGGGTCTTCATCCATCGTCGGCGTCATCGCCGACGTCTTCGCCGCCCGCGGCGCAACAACAGCAGCAGCAGCAGCAGCAGCAGCAGCAGCAGCAGCAGCAACACCAACCACAACAGCACCAACAACGTCAACAACGTCAACAACACCCGCTGCATCAACAACATCAACCGCCGCAACACCATCAGCAACAACAGCATGCGCACGCACAGCAGCATCAAGTACACGGATCCGTCTACGCGCAGCCCACCGGAGCCACGCAGACGCCCGGTGGTGGACAAGGAGGACAGGGTGGAGGACAGGGTGGAGGGCCAGGTGGAGGACCGGGAGGTAGCCAAGGTGGACAGCAGTACTTTGACAACCTGGGCAACCCGCAGATGATTGGTGGAGTTGGAGGTGTCGGCGGTGTCAATGTCCCTGAGACGATGGACTTTGGGCCGATGGACTGGAGTTTCTTCATGCAGAACGAGTACAACAACGGGAACGGGGCAGGTGGTCCTGGTCCCAACGGACCTGGCGGACGCGGTCCAGGAGGTGGCCAAGGCCCGCCTAGCAGTCAAGGTGGACAAGTGCCGACTGGCCAGGGCGGGAGCTATGGCAACATGTATGGTCAGCCAGGCCATGGTGGTTGACCCGGATGAGATGTACATTTGTTTTCGATTTGTGTATATTTTTCAATTATCTGTACTTAGTTTGGTGTTTGTTCGGCTATCATTGTTATCATTGGGAGGCACATTTGTTTTTGGAAGCACATTTGTTTTTCAGTCGTCTCATTATGTTCGGTGTCTTTGGACTTGCAGTCGATCCCTTGCTTTTTGTCACAGCGCATCATACCAAAGAAGGAGTCAGGGGAGGTGCGGCGTGGTATGCTTTCGAGTTTTCTTTCATTTTCTATCATTGGCATCAAGACAACTCGGCTCAAAAGAGTTTCAACTCATTTCTGTTTGCTCAAGTTTTGATCATTAAAGTACATTTGAATTTTCGGTTTGTCTATCCAGTGATTCTATAGAAATAAAACAGGCAACGAGCAGTGATGGCCAACAACCTTTTGTCGTCACCTCCCTTTCTCTCCTTTTTTTAAATACATGACAGCCTCTTACTCCCCCTTTTTTTGGTAGAAAAAATCAAACACCGCCCGAATGCATGGTAAAATGGGAATATGCGAGAGACACTACTCAAAGTAGTATCCCGTAGAAATGAATAAATCGTCACTAGATCTAAAAACGTGTTGGATACATTTCGCGTTGAGAGTGAGTGGAGTAAATTTTGAGCGTTTACGCCTTTGTATCGTCCTTCTTGTCGTCCTTATCGTCCTTCTTCGTATCGTCCTTCTTTTCATCGGCCTTGGTGTCCTTGGTTTCATCACCCTTCTTTGCGTCACCGTCGTGCTTCTGGTGTGCCGGGTGGTTCGTCAGGTTGTGCCAGATGGTCTTGAGGAAACCCTCGTTGTTGTGCGTCTCTGGGTCCTCGTCCTTGGTGGCGGTGCCCTTGTGGCCGCCGTTGTCGCTGGCGCCCGGTGCGCGGCCGACATTCATGACGCGCTTGGCGGTCTTGTCGCCCATCTCGTCAGCGAGCATCTCGATAATGGTGCGCTGGTTGGCAGTTAGGTACTTGGGCATGGTGACCTTGAACTCGACGCGCAGGTCGCCCGAGGCGCCGCCACGACGGCTGCTGCTGCCCAGCTTCTTCATGCCCATGCCACTGAGAGTAATGCGGTCGCCCGTAGAAGTGCCCGTGGCGACGCGGACCTTGACAGAGCCGTCGAGGGTGGGGACAGTGACCTCACCACCGAGGATGGCTGTTGTGAGCGGAATTGAGGCGGTGTGCAGGATATCCGAGCCCGAGCGGCTAAACTTGGTATCGGCGGCGACGCGCACAAAGACGTACAGGTCACCGCGGACGCCACGGATGCCGCTCTCGGGACCACCGGCACGGCCCGTCAGGGCAGCATCACCCTGGCCGTCGACGCGCAGACGCATGCCGTCCTCGACACCGCCGGGGATGTCCACACTGATCGTCTGGCGCTCGCGGACGGCACCGTCGCCGTTGCAGCTGCGGCACTCGCCACCGCGCGGGACGGTCGTGCCGGTACCGCCACAGGTGCCACAGGTCGAGGCCATCTGGAAGCCGCCCTGGACAAAGTGGACGCGCGTGCCGGTGCCGTTGCAGGACGGGCAGCTCGAGCGCTTGGTGCCCTTCTTGAGGCCGCTGCCCGTACAGGTGTGGCAGGTGACGAGGGGCGTGATGGTGATGGTCTTGGTGACGCCGCGGGCCGATTCCAAGAAGGAAATGTTGGCCTGGACTTCAATGTTGTCGCCGACCAGCACTTCTTGCTGGAACGGGTTGCGGCCACCACCGCCGCCGCCGCCTCCACCGCCGCCGCCGCCACCAGCCCGCCGTCCACCGGCAGCGCCGCCCGCAAACGCCTGGAAGAGGTCTTCAAAGTTGAAGTTGGCACCAAAGCCGCCCTGGCCACCACCGCCGCCGAAACCAGCAAATGGATTGCCGCCGCCCGCAAAGGGGTTTCCACCACTGGCATAGGGGTTTCCACCGCCGCCACCGCCCGTTGGGTCAAACCCGGCAGCGCCAAACTGGTCGTACTGCTCGCGCTTCTTGCTGTCCGAGAGAATCTCGTAGGCGGACTGGACTTCGGCAAAGCGGTCTTTGGCGGTAGGGTCCTTGTTGGTGTCCGGGTGGAACTTTTTGGCAAGGCCATAATACGCCTTCTTGATTTCGCCGGAGGTGGCCGTCTTGCCGACGCCGAGGACCTTGTAGGGGTCCTTTTGGGGGGCCAAGCTGGGGCTGGTTGCGTGGAAGGGTCGGCGCTGAGAAGGGGAAGCTGTCGTCGTCGTCGAAGTTGCCGTCGTCGTCCGCGGCCGGGACGGAGCTGGCCGGATAGCCGTGTGTGTGGAGTGTGCCCGTTTCTGGGCGCACACAGAAGGAGAGGTGGAGCGACTCGGCTGGGCGGTAGGAGGGCTCGTCGAGAACTGCCGCCGTGAGGGAGTAGAAGTAGTGGTCGCCTGCTTCGACCGCGAAGACGATGCCCGGCACACGTGCGCGGCCGGCGCCAATGGCCGGGCCGACAGCGACGCCTTGGAGAGGAGGGAGGTGTTCATCGTCGCATGCAGTTGGCCGAAAATGCCCAAAAATGAATTTGGTGTTGACGTTGTGTTGTGGTGTTGCGGTGTTGCGGTGTTGCGGTGTCGTCACCAATTTCAAGCTTTTGGAGGCGTATCAAAACTTTTAGAGATTGACGACTTTTTTTGCTGCTCTGCTGTTGGCTGGCGTCGGGTTTTTCGCCGATGCAGCCCGCGGCAGCCATTCGACCACTGAGGCGTCCTCAGTAATTGCCCACTTGCCTACTCCAGTAGTGGCCCATACCGAGTAGAGAGCTCCTTTGCTGCCTCAGGCATGGAGCTAGCTCGGCTTAAGGTGCTGGGAAAAGCGCTGAGGAACAGAAAGAACAGAAGGAACAGAAGGAAGGCGCTGGCGGGCGGCGGGCGTTAGCGTGGCGGACCCACATGCTCTTACCCTTTTCGAGGCTGCGCACACCCACCAAAGGCGGCGGTGACGCGCTGCTCCTGCCTCACCAAAAGTTTTGTCTGCGAAAGTTCCAGAGGCATCTCGGTGGCGGTCTACACTCTTTTGGCCTCATTTCCAACTGTTCGGGAATCTTCGATGGGGCTTCATTTCCCCCTTTTTGTCTGCTGTTAAACCGATTTATCGTGTAAACTATCAATTGACCCTGCTCTGTACTGTATATCGTAGTGGTATCATAAACATAAATGAGGCTGCCCGCCTCTGGCCTTTTCCTGTCTGAACATTTGCCAGTCCCCGACTCCCTGTCCCCAGCCTGTCCCTCTTCCTATTACACCTGGGAATATACCCTCGCCATCCCATGGCCCAGCAAAAATGGTCTAAGAAGAAGAAGAGAAGAAGAAGAGAAGAAGAAGAGAAGAAGAAGAGAAGAAGAAGAGAAGAAAGAGAAGAAAGAGAAGAAGAAGAAGAAAAGCAAAAAAAGAGAACAAGATCGCAGCCCGTGTCACATGGTCCCTTCCATGGACGTATATCCAAACGCCGTGCAGATGATTAGGAATGCTAGAGAAAAAGGAGACAAATGGAGACAAATGGGGTAGATGGCGGCCGACCTCGGCTTACGTCTCGACCGACTAGCCGGCTACCCATCAATCTCCCTCGCATTCGACCCCATCCGCCGTGGCCGCCGCTGCCGCGCCACTTCGTGTGTCTGCACCTTGTGCAGGAAATCAACAATAATGTCGTTTTCCTGCCCGCCCTGGCCGTTAAAGTGCTTGCGCACCGACGTGGCGAGGCGCACTTTGCTTTGCCTCCTCAAATCTTTGCGGCGGAGCATGGTCGGGGACTGGAGGCCGACGCTGCCTGGCTGGGAGAGGATCCAGCGGGAGAAGTCGTTGCTGAACGAAGAGGGCTCGTCGAGGTGGAAGGCGCGGGTGTAGCCGTGGAGGACGCCGCGTTCGAACTCGGTCCATTGTAGCTGGAGCTATTAGCGACGAGCTTCCCGAACGGGCGAAGTGAGTGAGGGCAGCGAGGAGGAACGTGGCGTCAAGAGGAGGGACGCGAGGGAAGCGGGGAGGAACGTGCCGTCAAGAGGAGGGACGCAAGCGAAGCGAGGACAAAAGAGCGAGGACAAAAGAGCGAGGACAAAAGAGCGAGGACAAAAAAACTCACTGTTGGGTGCACGACGGCCGGGGCGGCTTGCTGGAGGAGCGTCTGCTGGTGGGCAGCAGCGACGGCAGCAGCGGTTGCGGCCGATGCAGAGGCATTGGACGCGGCGGCGGTACGGCGGGCTTTGCTGCCGCCGTTGGTGGTTGTGTGGGTGTTGCCCGAGGCGGCGGTGGAGGCGGCGTGACCGTTGGCGCCGGTTGAGGCGGACGAGGAAGAAGCGCCGTTGGCTCCGTGGCCGTGGCCGTGGCCGTCGTCGGCGGCGGTGGCTCGCGCTTGTTTGGGAGGCATTGTGTGTGTGGAGGAGAAGTGTCGAGCGAAAGTGTTGAAGACGGAAGACGAGGGGTGGGCGATCGCTCGGCAGAGAAGCGCGAAAGCGGCTTTGAGCGACGAGCAGAGTCGGCTTTGGAAAGGACGAGAGAGTTGGCAACTGGTGAGTAATTTGAGGAGGAGCTCGTAGGAAGAAGGAAGAGTGGTCGGACAAAAAATTGCCGTCTGTCGTCGTAGTGGTGGTCGTTGAGAAGCGAAAAGAGAAAGAGGAGAGACGAGGAGGCCAGGGAGAGGAGAAAGGGCACGAGGCGGAGAGCCGAAAGAAGGGGACCCTTTTCCACCTCCACCTTCCCCAATTGCGTGTGCGACTCGCGCGTGGACACCGCCGCACTTCAGACGGGCATACCTGTACGTCGTAGGCTGTGGTAGTGCTTGTCCGCCCTGCGCTACTCTGCGCTAGCCAGCCATTTCTTCTGCGTGTACTCCGTAGGCGGTGGGAGGCGGTGCCCACAACTTTTAATTAGTGGCCTTTTTGCTGCCTTTTTTGCTGCTTTTTTTTTTTTTTTTTTTTGCGACGGGCACATTTTGGCGGTGACGACATTTTCTGGCAGTTGGCGGCTGCCGGCGCTGGCGGTGACGGGCACCTGTCAGCTGGTTCAGTGACTTCATAGGCTCTGAGCCATCACTGAAACCGATTGTTGCGTGTCTTTTGGGGACAGTCGTGACTTATCGTAAGAGGCATTTTGATATGTGAGAGCTCTTGCCAGTCAAAGAGGAACATATTGAATGGCGCCGGTGTACGTCGTACCTCGGTCGCTCTTTCCAGCCATTGACGATTGAGCTTCTAAAGTGTCTGCGTGTCCTGTCGAGGAAGTCGCAGATGTAGTTGTTTTGTCGCTCTTTCTTCTTTTCCGAGAAAAAATGTGTCGTGTTTGATTTTTGAGGCAGGAGCTGGTCACCGTCACTGCACTCCGTATGCTGCTATCCGAATTCGTCACCCTCCTTTTCTCTTTTCTTCACATCCTGCCCTCCCTCCACCTCGACTTTTTTGTTCCGATGACCTGCCCATTCTGCGGTGCAAGGTGCCACGAGTGTGTGTTGTACGTCGAAGAAACGAAGATGCAGCGACAGTTCTTTGTGCAAGTGGTCGTCAGTGGGTGAACGGAATCTGGAGAAGAGCAAAGTGAAGAACAAGAGAAGAACAAGAGAAGAATACACCTCGTCGCGACGAAACTGGCCTTTTGCATTGATTCTTACCATTTCTCCATCTTTTGTTGAGCGCCTCCCACGCTTTGCTCCCACGCTCATCCCACTCTTTTCGTTAACGTCCCTCTCTCCACAGGCTTGCATCGTGTCGTGTCCCACAAGGCACGACAACGACATACATGAAGCTACTACTAAAATGCACATTGCCTGCAAGCACGACTGCACGACGCACGTCGACGATGCAAGACGACGATGCAAACGCCGCCATGGACCGCCTTGGGCCGCCAGGATGATTGCCTTGCTTCTCCCCATACTTTGTACTCGCGGAGTGGCTTGAGTCGTGTGTGCTGTTCAACATGCACCGGTGCAGCCCCTCGATCCCCTCGATCCCCTCTCTTCATCTTCAGACTTCAGCCCAGCTCCGTTTTGCCAGCTCCCCCGCTGCCCCTGTCTGTACGTTTTCGTCGACCTGCAGATAAGATGGGGAATGCGTGCGTGCGTGCGTGAAGTGCACATACTGTGCACACCCTCTGTGCCTCTGCCCTGCAGGGTGAGGGGAGCAGAGAAAAAGCCAGCAGCCAAAGCAGAGACATGTCGACGTTCGCTTATTACAACGAGTATTACTTCGCACACCAAATCACAGCACCATCAAAACCGGTCATGTGCGATATTTCTTGAGCTCACTTGCGTGAGAGGCTCCAAGTCGGAGCAGAAACAAATATACAGCACACAGCTCACTCCCGCAAAATACCCACACATCCGCACGTCCACTTTGTCGACATCCAACGCATCCACACGTTTTCCCGTCAGGCCATCCATCGCACTTGCGTGTGGTGTTGCAACAGCAATGGGGTTTTGGGTTTTGGAGGGTGAGAAAAGAGAGAAAGAGGAAAAAGAAAGACGTCCTCACAGTCTTTTCTCGCCGCCGACGCACACGTCGCAGACAGGACCGTGAAGCGTCATTTATTGGACCTGGCCCTGGTCCGCAATGATGGAGACTAAAGACTCGGGCGACGAACAGGACTACGAATTACGAATTATGAAAGTTGACAACTCGACGGCGCGAGGACTGGCCCGTCCTGCAGCCTCTCGCGTTAGGGCAATGCACCCCTCCTCTTGTCTCCAGTCTCCCGCTGATTTTACAAGTGATTCTGGCTCGCCCCTGTTGCAGCGCATGCTGCAGGCTGCAGACTGCAGAGTGATCTTTGGTCTGTTTCTTGTCGGCTCGAAACGGCTTGCTTGTACTCCGTACTTTGTAAGAAATGCATGCTGCGTTGATGTCTCGCTGTCTTGCTATACATATCCAGTCTTTCTCGGTGTCCGTTTCGGCAGGGAAGACAAGATCCGGGTGGCTGTCACTATATACGAACTACTAGTTTGTATTTTCACAAAAAGAAAAATTAGAGCAAATGGGACGGCGAGACATCAGCAGCAGCCGAAAAATAGAATGGAGAAAAAATAAGCGGCAGGCAGTTTCTTCACAATGCAACACCATGATTCTCGCCGTGTGTGTAGGCCCTAGGGTAGCTGCCGAACCAGGGGCGTATCTCTTCTCTTATTGATGTGGGAGAAATCAAAGTCGACCACCGTCTCGTCTCGTTGGCACATCTCCAACTTCCGTACTTTGATTTCTTTTTCTTCGCCGGACATTTCAATAGCAGCGAGAAATGAAACGATGTGCCTGGCAGTTCGTAGAGTGTTGGATGGGCCAGGCGGACAGGCACACTGGTCATGGCTTGGCCAGTGCTTTTCTTCGTCTTATTCCGTATTGCTGGACAAATACGTCGTACGACCAGCATCGTGTGCACCACGCATCTTACGACATGGCGATGTTTTCCCCCATTCTTTTCTCACGACTGATCTGGTGGGCACTATTCAAGTTGGTGCTAAACAAGGGACTCGCGCGTCGGGGCGAGCGGGCTCTAAAACTCGTAGCATTTAAAAAACAGCGGGCATAATACGACGTAATAACGGACACTTTTTCTGTTTTCTGTGGAGTGCCGGCGGCAGAAGCAGGTTTTAGGGGACCAGAGACGACCGCACACACGGCGAAACCAATCACCACACATGCATACCGTTTTGTCGGAGGGTGGGGTGCGCCCAAGACCAGACGGTCAACTGCCCCCCAAACTTGAGAATCACTAGCGCCGTGCTGCATGTTAGTGCTCTTCCACTAAAGACCGCGCGCGACGGGTGCGGCACGAGCAACGCTAACGGCACAGTTGGATGTCAAGAGAGACTATTACGGAGTACTCCGTACCGAGTACATAAATATACGCATTATGTACTCCGTACGAGTGTCGCTCTCCCACTCTCTGGTCTCTCGTCATGCCTCGAGATCCTTGATGCACATCAGGTCAAGACGGAGCCTTTCTTCTCTCGCAGCATGCTACGAAGTAGACATAGCGTGTTATCCCTTCTCCGTCGTCCGTTTTCATGGTCTTTATAAACAGACAGGACATAGAAAAGCAGCAACCAGCATGCAAAGGCTGCACAGTATGCCAGCCAGCCACAGCAAAGCCCAAGCTCATTGCGGCTGGTCTGGTTTGGAGAGAGAGGACGGTACCCCACCCCCATCCTTTGTATGCATGCAGACAATATGGAGGACAGTCCAGTGAAAAGAGATGCATCGAAGGTCGGTGTGCAGAAGTACGCTTTCACCAAAAGTCTCGTCGTCCCTCCTCGTGGGGCCCCCTTGCATTAGATGTTTGCAGGCAAGGGAACGATTTACCCTGGAGGGCTGGCCTAGGGACTGGCCTGGAGAAGAAGAAGAGCGGGGGATGGGGGTACATTATACATATGTGTACGACGTACTGCAGCGGTGAGAATACGGAGAATGATGAGCAAGGAAGACGGGGGTAGTTTGTACACTTTCAGCAGTCTGGGGGCAGTCGAACATCAATCTTTAATTAACAGCGAGGCTGGATGAAGACTTTGCCCTGCTTCTAGGTCTTAGCAGACCTCGACACTCGACGGCGGGGGGTACCGATTCGGAGGACGGAGAAGTGCCAACTCCGTGTGAAGTGCAAAGTCCTGTGTACGCGTAACTTGATAAAAGACGACAAGACTGTCGGTGAATATGTGCAGATATTGCTGTGTCCCCTTACCAGGAGGCAAACTCTACACGACCTGCGCATCGTACTCTCGTTTTCCGCATCACGGGCCGGATGCTGCAACAAAGAAAGGTCCGTCGGCCGGAACAGACAATGGTTGGACATTCTTGCCATCGTTTTTTGCTTGCATATATGTACCATCAGCACCATGATGTATCACCAGTCACCGGTCAGGTGCGTCACCTCCTCGTCTTGGGCAAACAAGGCAACAGGTCGCATGCTCACTTTCTGTGTGTATGGTGGCAATTAAGGAGCGTCGAAAAAAAAAATAACTAAACGAGAAACGGGACGAAAGAGGCGAACCACAATCCAACGATTTCCCAAAAAGCATCGTCGCCGACCCGGGGCTGGATGGTCTGTACGGAGTAATACGTAATAGTGTAGTTTCGAAATAGGGACCGGCTGGCGAGTCAGAGGCTGTAATGCCAGCTTTCGAGATTTGGGCATTGGCTCTAGACACGCTCTTCAACGCCTTTGACGTCCTTGGTGCTATGCGTCCTTGTTTTCTTTTCTTCTACTTTTTCTTCTCACGAGATAGTGGACTTCTCTCGTCTCACTAATCTCAGCTCGTGGATCTTGTAAACAAACCCCTTGCCACTTTTCAGTCATGAAAAGCAGCATCTCCGGAGACTTGACATATTGACGAAGAGGTCTTTTGTCTTTTTTCTTTTCTTGTCGTTCTCTATCCCCTTTTATTCTTTTCTTTTCTTTTTTTCTTTTCTTGCCGTCGTCGTTTTCTTCTTCTCCCCTGTTCCCTGCTCGCTATTGTCTCCCCAGTGCACACCTCGCATCGGTACACACCCCCTTTCCCAAGAAAATGCTTCCCACGCCCAATCCCAAGCCCACGTCTCCTCACTTTTCCCTTTTTCTCACCCACATTTTCACAATACATCCCACGCCACCACACGGTCCCGGACGCACCGTAACGTATCGCCATCTTGTCCACCAAAGGCAGGAGACGAGACACGGCTGTCCCAGCTTGTCGGAGCAAGGTGGCGAGGAAGGGGGAAGGAAGGAAGGAATGAAGAACATTGTGTGCTTCCTTCTTTAAGTCACAAGGCAAAGCGACAATGTGGGTGGCCGGTCTGGGGTTTCCTTCTGTCTCGTTTTTTGTCTCGTTTTTTGTCTCTTCGTTTCTTCTTCATCTCCCCAATTCCAGCAGGATGGGAGCCCCGAGAAGTGAGATGCTACAGACCGCCATTTTCCAACTTTCTCATTTGATTCTACGACGTATTTGATTTTTGTTCGTTTTCCTGGCTCCCTTTAGTTGTGTGGCAATCGTCCCAACATACTCCGTACAAGAATATCCCAAGACTCGGACCTCGCCGCTCCCATTTCCCTAATGTTCCGTCTTCCGCCTTCTCTGTTGGTTCTGTCTCAAAGGGGCAAGCACGACTCGGAGAGATGATTGAGAAAGGGGTCAATATCAATCAAACACTGAAATAAGTGAAAAACGCGAATAAATTGCTTGGCTTGTCCATCGAAACGGCCGCGCCTTCGCTAAATTTATCATTGGCTGCAAGCTCAACCCAATCAAAGAAACGTTCCAACGCGCCAGGCGCCAGGCGCCAGGCCCAACGGAGCAGCCCGTAGAGCGAGCAAGCATGTGTAAATAGTCGAGTCGGTAGCCTCAAAGCATCTCCGTACTCCGTACTCGTCTCGTCTCGCCTCGTTCTGTCTAGGATCGGCGCTTTTTTTCTCTCTTTTTTTCCTTTGCTTTTCCAGACTCCACAACTGCTTCCCCTTGGCCGTCTGACAAGTCACTCGTCGAGTCGTCGCACTCTCTTCACGCATGCCGTATCCCTTGCGTCTCGTCGAACGTTGAACGGGGTTGCCTTCTTTTCCTTCTCTTCCATGTCTCAGTCTCAGTCTCAGTGCTAAGGACAAAACCGCCAATAGCGCCCAGTTTCTAGGTCTAGTGCGTGGAGTCTTGGAGTTATTTTAGCTGGCGGCTGGCTAGGCAGGAGCCAGCTTAGCATTTTACGGGGTAATGAAGAGAGACGAAGAAAATGGAAGGCGCGACAAGCGAAATTCAAAAGAGGAAAGATCAGTTGATGAAGTCGACAAGCAAGATGCGAAAAAGGGAAGGAAGGCCACTAAAAGGAAGGAGCCAGCGAGACAATGCAGGCATCATGAGTTCTTGACTTCTCGAAAAGGAAAGAGCACCATCTCGAGGAAGGTCCCTTCCTGCCCTTTTTCCTCTTCGTCGTAAGATGCGGTTGCAAAAGCGATATTCCTCCTCGCTCGACGTTCCTTCCTCACATATGTGTGTACATATACATATACACCCTCAACTCCCAGAGCTCGCCCAACAAGGAAAACGGCCTTGCCCAGGCCGTGCCTGCCCTGGTCCGCGTCTCCTTTGCTCTCTCGCGTTCTCTCCACTTTTGCACTTTGCACTTTGCTCTTTCCTTACTCCGTACCCCTGTCCCTTTGAGCACCTCTTTCTGTTTTTCCTCTTGCTCTCTTTGGCTCTTTCCCTTTTTTTCAAACCACCCCTGTCCCTGGTCTTTCCTCCCCCGGTCTTGCTCCTCTTTGCATCCCCCCATCCTCATCTGCCTTTCTTCCCTTTTCAAGTCTCCTCACCTCTTCCTCAGGGCCCCCCATTCGACCCTTTTTGCTTTCGTCTTCTTTCGCTAGCAGTGCCGCCGCCGTCGACTCTTGTCCCCCCATCCTCTCCCCATCTTTTTTGTCTGCATCCGTCAGTCTCGTCCGTCTTCTCTCAAGTCGACACTAAGAACCGAAAAGTCCTTCTCTCCCACAAAAAAGAGCTCCCCCCACGCCCATCATCGTTCTTGAATCCCAACATTCTGTTTCTATCCCACACTTCTCTCTTCGACGTCGACCTGTGTCAAACACAACCCCCCGCGTTACGACATGCCAGACAGTCTTTCCGTTGCTTTTTTGCTCTTGATTTGTGCTTATTTTCTCCGCCTTACGACAGACAGTGCTTGCCGTCCTGTTGTGCTGCCACACACACACTACTGAGACTGAAGTAGATGCACCCCCCCTTCGCATCGACACTTGCTCGCTCATCGTCGTCTGCCCCCCGCGCACCCCTGCTTTTGTCATCGTTGCTGCCCTGTCCTGTCCCCCTTTCCACCTCCGCTTACATCCCACGTTTTGTGGAATCAACCCCGGATTGCGCACAAAAAGGGGGGGACAGACAAACAGACAAACAGACAAACAGACAAACAGACAACAGACAGCAACCCCAGGAAAAGTGAAAAGGAAGCAGAAAGAAGAACGAACAGAAAGAAAAGGCAAAACGAGGCGTGAGGCGTCGACCTGCGTACGACATACTCCGTACGACATACGACACTCGACAGTCGACGTATTCCTCCTGTTCCATCACCTGTTTAGCCTTTCTCTACTCCGTACAAAGTACCTTTCTCTCTCGACCGGCGAGCCACCGTGCCCTCCCTGGTCTCTCTTCTCTTTTTGGTCCCCTGTCTACGTCGTATTCTCTGCCGCCTTTTGTCTCCCTCTTTTCTTGTCGTCTGTCTCTTCATCCTTCAGAGCAACTCCTCGCCGGGTTGTTCGGCCGGGCCAGACCACATCTTGAGCCATTGTTCTCGAACAGTAGCTGCTTGTTTGGGGGTCAGACGTATTTCCAAGCAAAGCAAAAACGTTTTGTGTACGTCGTATTGCATTGTTCTTCGACAACGGACAACGAATAACGGACAATATATTTCCTGTTTTGATATCTTCCACATTACATATCACATCTGCCTCTTTCATCCCCCATTTCCCATCTTACCCGGATCTTTCCTTTCACATCGGAAACAACATATCGGATATCTCTACCTGCACCCTCGCCTCGTCAGCATCTCGTCCCACTGCGAATACCTCCAGTCCAGCATCCAGAATACATAGCTTCCTCCGAATTCGCCCACACCCCCAAGCAAAAAAGCACACCCGTCCGGCGGTAGCTCCCGCCAATACCTTCAAGGTCTCTCGTGCGCTTCCAGGGCTTAAGGGCTCTTCCATCCTCCATCCTAGGCGGAGCAGACGACCATCCCGCCCGCGTCCTCTGCCTGCAAGCCTGCAAGCTGCGTCGTAATTACACAGTACTGAGTAAGTTGAGAAAGCTGTTTGTCGTTTTTGTTTTGTGCTTCCCATCTCAACCTGGATGTTTCTTTGATTTTCAAACGTTCACTGTGGTGCAAGGTTGCCTTTGTTTACTTTTGACGGGTGCACTTTCGAGGCCGGAACAGCTCGGGTCTCTTCCGTGCCTTTATTCTTCATCCTTCTCTGCTCTCTTTTCATTTCTCTCCATTGTGCTTTTTTTTCCTCCTCGCCAAGCTCCTTCTCCTGCTCCTCCATTCCCCTCTTCTTTCCGCCCATAGCGGCCAATCAGCCGCTGCACTTTTTTTTTCTTTGGAACCGATTCCCCATGCCTGGTCCCTTTCGGAGTGTGTCCTGGGCCGTCCTGCACGGCACAAGCCAAAACCGCAACCACACCCACCCACCTCGACCACAACCAAAACCTCAACCACCACCACCAAATCCACCACATCCATCACAATTCCGCCCCCTACCCGGCCCTCCTGTGGAGCAAAAAGTTGCACAAACCTGTACAGTGCGGTTCGAGCGGGGACACCGGGGTCGTTCTTTTCTTTCGCCTTTGCGCGCTCCTGCGAGATTCTCGTCGCCTGTCTGTAATCTCTGTGTTTCGTTTCTGTGCCTGTCTGTGTGGGGTGTGGTCGCCTTCACGGCCTGGTCTTTCTTCCATTTCGTAGCCTGCCGAATTTGATTTTCATGGTACCCTCTCGTCTGCCCTCGCCCAACGCGGTCTGCAGTTCGTTTTCGTTCTCCCATTTTTCTGCATCCTGCCGGTGCCTGATGAGATAATTCCCTCGTTTTATTTCTTCTTTTGAAACAAATTTTAGGCAAAGTCCTCAAGAACCTCGGAAGAAGAAGAGTAAAGACACCACCAGGACGTCAGACCAGCATCAAAAGCAAGAATAGGCAAGACAAGACACACGCCACCAAAACACCAAAACACCAAAAAGTCGTCTCGTGCACACATGTCCGCAGACGCTTGCAGGCCTCACCACCATCACAAACCACACGCGAGTACTCCGTACACATACTCGCACTCACCTCGCCACGAAAAGAAAAGAAAAACAAGCCACAGGCCCTCCACCCTTCCACGCTCGTTCCAGCCTGTGCCTTCTCCTCTCTCTCCTCTCTCTCCTCCGTATTGCCCTCACGCTATTCTTGTCACTAGTCTCGCCTCAGCGCTTGGTCCACCCCCTCTAGCCTCCTCACACGACGCATCACACACCCCCTCCTGCTGTCTCTTTCTGTCCCTCTACTGCCATCGTCTCCACCGGAGCAGTCAGTGGTCAAGTCAAGTCGCTTCAAAGCCTGGCTTTGCTCCGTCGAGCCCTCCTGTGCATCACTGTAGCCTGGGATGCTGGCCTGACCTACGAAGTAGCACCCTGGCGGGCTATTTTGCCGCAACGGGCGGCACTGCATTAACACCCACCACCCGTCGCTCAGTGCTCCCGTCCTACTGTCGCAACGCACGTCCCATGTTAATCCTTTCTTCCTCCCCCATTCGTTCGCAAGCTACCATGTTTTGCCTTTTTTAAACAACACTCCTACACATTTTAATTTTTTTCGTGTCTCCTCTCTATTTTCCATTTCCCTTCCCTTCTTGTTTTTCTATCTTCTTCCCTTCTCTCGTCCATTTTCCCGGATATTCTGCCACCTTCGTCCCAAACTGACGTCTCACCCATTTGCGCACAGCTTTTGAGGCCAAAGCTCTCTTTTTCGCGTCCACGCAACATCGCCCGACGTCTCACGAATTTGAAGGCGAGGATTTCGATCTTCACCACAGCTCACATCTACGATTCATTCTACACCCATCGTCTTGAATATCGTGGATGCATCTTTTGCCCACCTAATCGACCTTCGGCTTACCGCTCCATCGCCGGCAGACCGCTGAACCACAACGGCCAGTCATGTTCTCATGAGTCCTCACCCAATCGGTATGGGAGAGGAGAGTAAGAGAAATTCACAGCAACAAAAGCAGTGTAGTTCTTGCTCGCACACTTCATCTTTTTAACGACGTACGGCCTTATTGGTTCTGATCGACGACCTTCACGACTTTCTTCCCTTTCTTCTCTTTTTCGGCTCATATACCCACGGCTTTCGTTTCCACGTTTCGCTTAATTCATCTCCTCGTCTAACATCTTCACCTTTTTATATCTACCCCAGAAACGACCCCCACGCCTTAACGACGCCCTACTCACGTCTTTGACCTGACCCGACCTTTTTTTTTCTCTTTCTTATTAGGGGCGGCTTTTTTGCTTCTTGACCGAAATCTGTCTCGTTTGTTCTACGACGTACACTCCAAGGCTTGTTGACTTGGGCGTCTGACTCGCTCTCGTGTAACAAAACCTTGACGTTCGCGCATAACCCTACCTTCCTGTCTTGTCTTTCCCTTCCTCTGGTTACACCTTACCCTCGGTCAGACGTCGTGCTCCCCAACTCTGTCCCCAAGCTCCGGTTGACCTTCCCCCATCTTTTTTAATTCCTTTTATTCCTTCTGCCTGTCTCCCCCTCCTTTATTCCTCCTGTCATTCTTCCGCATTCACCTTTTCTTTCTCCGTGGAGATTTCTTTGGTCTCTGCTCACCTACTTCTCGTGTGCCTTACCCGAACTATTTCTTGTCCTCTCGCTTCTTTTCGCCCAAGACAAGACTTTAAACACACCCCTTCATCTTCTTTCGTCTTCTTCCCCCCACGTAGGAAGAACCAGAATCTAAAGACGCATATCCACACAGACACATACAGCAAATTCTGCTACGAAGGAATGACGTCCATCATAGCACCTCGGTCTGCTGCCGGTTCACGCCATACTGAAACCACCAACAAGCCGTCGCGGCTCGCAGTCGTTTCACGCACAAAGTCAACATCGTCTTCCGCCACTGCAGACAAGTCCAAAGCCACCCAAGAACCCACCCCACCGCACCTCAAGCTGGAGGAGGAACAGGAACGCGAGCGGGGCCGGCATCGTAGCCGGTCCCACGGCTCGCACGACAAGGAGGAGAGCGTCAGTGATACGCATGGTGACGGTGACGGCGAGGCCAATGGCGATCATGGCAACAACGACAACCACGACGACAATGGCGACAACTCGTCTAATTCTGATGGACCGGCCCGCAAGCGTCGGCGCAGCCGTAAGGGTCTCGACAAGAAGTTTGAGTGCCCGCACTCCGGCTGTGGCAAGAGCTATTCCCGTGCCGAGCATCTGTATGTTCCCGATTTTTTATTTTATTCTTTAAAAATATTATGTCAAAATATCCTAACGGTCATAGCCATCGACATCAGTTAAATCACACGCCAAAGCAGATTTACATGTGTGACTTCCCTGGCTGCGAACGGCATTTTGTACGACTCGATCTCTGCAACCGCCATCGGGACCGCCATACCGCCAAAGGCTCATCTCTTAACCGCAAAGACCCTATGCCTGGACAGTCATCACCAGCGCCCCAGGAGCCACGGACGCCTTTTGTTGGTGCACCTGGCTCAGCCTCACCGGAGAGCCTTCGACCACGCCGACCTGCCGCTCCGGCCGGACACAAGATTCAAACAAGCGGCGGACCATTGGACCTTTCGGCCTCGAGTTTCAACAACAACAACAAGATGCCTTTCTCGCCCATGTCTGGTACGCCAACTGGTGGCTTTTCAAACGGATTTGGCTCAGCAGCAGCAGGGGGTGGGGGCGAATATACGCATACTGCCCAGGACCACCAGAACTCCATGTACGGAAACCAGGGCGGCCAGACGCCCTCGACCCTGCAGAGACTGCGCCCGCCATATCAGTCACCCGCCATGGGCCAGCACCCGGCTGGCCAGACTAACGACATGTACGACGCCATGTCTCCGACGGTCTCGCACCCTCAGTCGAATATGCACTCCGCGGGTGGCTTTCACAGTAACAGTCACCCGGCAGCGACACCGCAGACCTCCGTCTTTGTAGCAACCCAAAATTTCCCCGCTTTTGACCTGCCGCCATCGAACTTTGTCGCCAACAACGCCAACAACAATAACTCGGCCGTTCCCGGATCTGCACCGCATACGCCAACCACAGTTACTCGCGATCCTTTGGCTGCTGCTGACACCGCTACATCTTCAATGAACAATGGCTTGAACTACTCAGCGGCCCACGGAGACTATGACGCCATGCCAACACAGTCAGGCAGTGAGATGATGATGCTCGACCAGATGTCCATCCCCAATACCATGACCATGTTTGGTGCAGATATGCTGCAGAAGTCGCCGCATGTTGGTCTGCCCGAAGATTTCATGGTCTACCTATTTAACAACACGCCTGTAGAAGGATCTCCCATGGTCAACTATCAAAAGTGAGACTCCAGCGCGTGTTCCCCTCTTGTATATGTATTTGAATTTAGTCTAACCTAGATAGTAACTACGGCGAGTTTCCGAACCGGTATGGCATTGCTTACCGTGGCAATGACATCTCGCAGGCCGGTTACTTCCCCACGGCACCGCAGCAGGTCATGTCAGTGACCAACCTCGTCGACCAAGACCTGCCTGGGTCTTCTTTTCTGTCCGAAGAGAAGAGCCAGGAGCTGTTTGAGCTCATCAAGGAGCGCTTCCACGAGAATGGTCACATACCCATTGGCCGCCGCAACGATCTTATCACGGACGGTGACCGGTCCAACGAAACGCACATGCTTAGCCGCCACATGATGCAAGCGTACATCGTCTCGTACTGGGTCCATTTCAGCGACCAAGTACCCATCCTGCACAAGCCCACCTTTGCACCCGACCGCGCACCCAATTTGTTGTTGATTGCCATCATGACCATTGGCGCTGCATGCCTCGACAAGTCCCACAACCAGGAAACGATCAAGGCCGGTGCCGAGCTTTCCAACTTCTTGGCATGGCATCTGCGCTGGGACCTGTTTATGGACTCCAACTTCCGCCCACCCGCCAAGCTCTGGGTCTTCCAGACGCTGCTCCTACTCGAGCTCTACGAAAAAATGTACTCGACGCGCGAGCTGCATGAGCGCGCCCACATCCATCACGCGACAACAATCACCCTCATGCGCCGTGGCCGGTCGCTCATCGGCAAGACATCCGCCGAGTCCCCACCGAACCCGCGCGTCGACGGTAGCGACAGGGACCACAACTCGCGCCATTCATCTACATCGGGTGGCGTTCACACCCAGGACCAGTGGTGGAACAACTGGATCACCAACGAAGCCACACGCCGTACTGCGTTTGCGGCCTTTGTCATCGACTCGATTCACGGCACCATGTTTGGTCATTCCACCGTAATGGTCGCTCACGAGATGCGTCTTCCACTGCCTTGCGACGACCGCCTGTGGAAGGCAACAAGTGGTATGGACGTGACCCGGGCTGAAGCCCAGCTCGCCTCGGAGGGTACACGGTCCATTGCCTTTTTGGAGGGTATCAAGAAGACGCTGAGCGGCATCGAGGTCAAGACTAACGCCTTTGGCCGGACTATTTTGATGGCCGGTCTGCTCAGTGTTGCCTGGCATATGCACCAGCGTGACCTGCAGGTCAACTCGCTCGGTGGCTCTCAAGGACTCGGTGGTCGTGACAAGTGGCGTGGCACGCTGAACCGCGCTTTTGACTCGTGGAAGGGCGACTACGACAAGTCACTGCAGCGGCGTGACAGCAGCGGCAAAGTCGTCGACCCGTACGCCTACAATGGTGCCCCGGCCGACGACCAGAGCGACGTCAATGTTGTCTTTGAGAGCCGCGTTGTGCTGCACCATCTCGCACACATGGCCACGCATGTCGATATTGTTGACCTGCAAATTTATGCGCGGGCCAAACGGCTGCTTGGCCGTGCCATTGGCAACCCAGATCTGACTACGGTTAAGCGCCGTATGAAGGACATTTGGGCGCCGACAGCTAAGGCGCGTGACGCCACATTCTATGCCATCCAGTTCCTGTGCTCTGTGCTGCTCCGTAACGAGGGCAACAGCCCGGTCCAGGTATCTGCAGCCGTCAATGGTGGCACTACCGCGGCGGTGGCCGACGAGCCCACCTACTCGGCACGCGACGATGTTTTGTTGAACCGGCCCTGGGTGCTGTACTTTGCGGCCCTGGTCGTTTGGAGCTACGGCTACGCCGTCGAGGGCGCCTCGCCCAGTACACCCGTGCCCGGAACATGGGCAGAGCAGGTGCAGGAGATGCGCGAGTACCTGCACCGGTTCGGAAGCATCGCCTCACCCGAAGATCTCAAGGCACAGCGCGGTATCAACCGGAACAGCGCTTTGTTGTTGGTGCTCCAGAGCACCTTCAGCCGGGCACGTTGGGAGCTGCTGCACGAGGGTGCCACACTGCTGGGCAACTGCATCCAGCTCAACATGGGGCATATGGAGTGATTGGCTTCCAATGGTCGTCCCCCTTCTACAAACTCAAAATTTTACCATAATCTCTGCCTATTTAATATCGCATCTTTCTTTTCTCATGGCACACGCAAAACATGATCGGGAACTCGGGGATCAGGGGACTGTACACAAAAACGGGGAATCCTAAAAGGGGATGCTTACAGGGAACTCAAAACAAAAACGGCGGTTGAAGGGGCTGGGGCGGTGGTTCGGTGCATCCTAATGTTGTTAATGTCGTTTGGCTGTTTGCTTATTTATATGTTTCTTCTTGGATTCTCACTACACACTTCTGTTCCGTCTGTTTTTACATATACCCCATATCCTTTTTCACACCAGAAGAGAGAAGACAAATGTTTGCATCTACTACTATTTTGACAGCGATTTTAAAATGTAATCAGGTACTCTGTTACAATGATGGTGCGTTCCCATTCTTTGCTTTGATTTTGGGTTGCGCTTTTTAGTACAGTCACAGATGTGTATGAACTTTTATAACAAATCAATCATTTTCCTAAAAAAAGAAAATTCAAGAAAAAAAACATTCACTAGTATAATTCCCAAGAATATTTCGAGTTGATTCTTTTTTCTCGACATGATCTATTTCAATTATAAAAATAAAATAAAACGAATATTACGCTGATACAGCTCATGATGGTATCGCCGCACCTGCCACATACCCGTTCATGACCTACAAACACAATAGCAATCACACGACCGTACGCATACCGGCAGAGCCTCGAGCGGATCCACCAATTCAAATGGAACTTGATCCGAGTGCGAAGAAAGCTTCATATAAAGCTCGACAAGCAAGGTAGAGCTTACGGCACCGCTACAACGTGGTTCAAAGAGGCAGATTGGGGCGGTCTGGATCAAGAAGCGGCTCATGTTTTACACCGCATGCAGGGAGCTGGGACCCTGCTGCTTGGATGAGTATGTCTTCCGCAACTAACACAACATAGCTGCATGGCACTCGTAGGACTTTTTTTTGCGACGAGAGAATTTACACAACAGCACAGTCACCTCCTCCACCTTTACGGACAGACGGCTATTTTTACGTCGTGATTCGAGAGCCGCATGTTACTTTAGCTATCTAGCCCTCTTTTATTGCCCTGTGCTCTCACTTCCAGCGACTTGCTTGACTTAGCACCCGTCATGTACGAGCAGCGATGTCTTTTGGGGCTCGAACAAAAAGTCCCTTTTGGGATAGCTTTTTGGGGGGGAACCGTGGACTTGTATACTCGTGGGGGTCACACGATTTGGGGGGCGTGTAAATAGGGAAAGTCCAAGAAAAGAGGAATTTTCGAGGGGCCAGAGACAAAAGGGAAAAAGTGCATGATGCCATGCGGGATAGATAGGAGAGGTGCTGAGGTCGTAAGTTTTGGGGAAGTTTTTCCATATCCTAACGCTGCAACGCTATATCGTGCAGGGTCCCTTCTTCCCCTCCCCTCACCCCTCCTTTGTATATCAATCACTTTACATTTTCTCACCTCTCAAACAGGGTGACGAAGTGTGCTTCTCATAGGGCGAACCGGACGATCTGGGGACTGGCTGGGTATAGTGGGAGAACGCCGTTTCGTGTGCCACTTTGTGGTAAGAGGAACATCGGTATATTTACAAAGTAAGGAGCACAGGGAGACAGGGTTATTTCCTCTACATTCCGGGTTAGCAAGAAACGGCCAATCTTGAAGTGCGAGGGGAGGCTTCTTGAGGGTCCTGGCTCACTTTGGATGCGTTCATGACGCTATCTCACTGACGGTCTTTCTTGCTCGACGAATCACAACGGATATCTCGGACGCTCTCCGAAGTCAAGTGTCTCGGCCGTACCTTCCCTGTTCCCTCGTGCGAGTGACTATGGCCGCCACCGCTCGCTCTTTCCCCAAATCTGAACTCCCATTTGTGCCCTCTTTCCCTCCCTAGCCGGCCCTTAGGAGATAGCCCGGCGATGGAGCTGTTGAGCTGGAGGTTGCAAGTGTTCGTTTGCTTGTCTGAGTGTGTTCAGTAACTACGGAGTTGTGCACAGGCAACCCCCGGTTCATGTGCTGGCGTCTGAACTTGTGAGCTGTACGACAAGCAAGGAGAGTCTGCTTCGCTCGCCGCTTAGCCGCTGTTTTTCTCTTTGCTGTCACTGTCACTGTCGGTCTCACCTTCCTTGCCCTGTATCTCGCTGCCTTACCTTAACCATCGTGCCTTCCCTAGGCTACTCACTCGATTGGCGGGCGGTTGGCGTCCGGTCTGTGGTGCCATGTGAAAAGGTTCAACTTTGCATAGCCCGATCGCGCCTTCCCACGTTTTCCGGCTTCATTCTTCTTCCCCTTTTCTCTTCATTTCTTTTGGGTCCTTTTTACTTTCCTTTCACATCCGCAACTGCAACCGCAATCGAACCGCCCATTCCCACTCTTCCACCGTGATGCTGGTGCAACGCCACTTCTCAGTACAGCCCACTTGTACGTCGTAATTACTCCGTACCTTCCCTTGTAACTTTTCCTTGAGACTGCCCCGCCTTCGACGCCAGTTTTGCGCCTTCCTTCGCAATCAGCACTGAGCTCTTACCGCACCGGGAAGTGTCCCAAGATCTTCCGCCCCGGCCAATCAGGCACTTGCCAAACGAAACGAAGCCTCAAAGCTCTAGAGCGTCTTTCTTCTACATCACCCTCTCTCAACCCTATTTTCTTTTCTCCTTGTATCCTTTTCTCCTTTTCTCCTATCTCCAACAACGATCTACGAAACCAACATACAGATCCGACAAACGAAAACGGATCAGACCAGCGTACCTACACACCACCAAACGGCACCGTGCACAGCGTGGAACTAACCCCACAACGCGGGCTTGGGTTTGCATTGTCATGACGGCTCCGCAGCCAACTGCCTCATAGTCTTCATCGTCTTCATCGAGAGCCGTATGGTCACACCGTCTCGGGGCCGTATTACAAATTGATTGGCTCTATCGCCACAATCTGTCTATTTCTCATAGACACCACACTTAACACCACGTCTCCAACTACCCCGACGACTACCCCGACTATCTTTTGTCGATGACCACACCAACGCCCACGCCCAAGATGATAAGCCTCGCCGACCTGCCTCTTGAGGTAGGCACCGCTATTCTTAGCTATGCATCGCCACTCGATCTGCTGAATGTCAGCCTGGCCAGCCATGGCATGCAGAGCTATGTCAAGGGCAACAACCAGCTGCACCGGCTGGTGTATTGTAACTACTTTGACAAACCGGCCAAGACGGACATCAACTGGGAGCGCGAGATTGTCGATTTCCGGATATTAAGGAGCATCTGCCTCAGCAAGAGCACGTCTAAAGCCTCTGAGTTGGACCTGGTGGCTCGTTTGGTGAAGCAGTATCTGGGCGTTGCGTGTGAGACTACAAAGGGCGGCTTCGACCTCAGCAAGCGCACGTACCGCAACGCCGGCCGCCTGTCCCGCCTCATCAAGGGCCGCCGCAACTACGAAGCCTTTTTCTGTCGGTCTTTTCTGTACGACCGTATCCGCAATGCAGCGGTCGCTGCCGGCCTGGTGCCGACCGACTTGGCCGCCCCGCCACCACCACTCAAGATTCCACCAAGGCCGCTGGCGCACCATCAGACGAGCGCCGAGCTGCACTGCTTGCTGGGTGCGGTGCTGCTCAAGTATGTGATCAACTCGGACCGAGTCGCGGACGCATACCCTTACGCCGTCAGCAAGGTCTACGATATACGCGAATACACACGGGCGAGCTTGTGGGGGCCCTTTATGGCAGACGGATCCGGGAATGTGGACTGGGAAAAGGTCGAGGCAATCATGATTGTGCTGCGGTCCAACATCATCAAGAAGGGCTTTTTGCGGTACCGGGTTATCTCGCAGTACTGGAACAGCACGTTCCAGGGCAGCTCACCCGGCAGCTACCGGCCACTGGTGGGCAACATGGACGACCAGCCAGACGACACTGTACCTCTCGACGACCAAGACCCATACGGCGTGACGGGCACATGGATGCGGCTTGTGAGCTTCCTCGACTACTCGGACTTTTTTAGATTCAACTTCCCCGACGATGACGACGAGCCCAACAATGTGCCAATACCAGACGACAAGCCACGCCCAGCGTTTTTGACGGAAGAAGAGCTGCGCATGATTGTCATGAAGATCCATGTGACACGAGTCGAGTGGCCAGGAAAAGAGGACGAGGGCGAGGGCGACCCGGTCAACCCTCTTGTGGCAGTGGACGACGGCGTCTACGACAACACGCACCCGGACTTCCCCATTGTCCACTTCCACGGCCACGCCAACAGCATGGACAATCCCTGGGACGACAATGCCAACTCGGGTCTCCACGGCACCGTCCGCACCACCAAGGAGGGGCATATCCGCTGGACAACGTTTTCGACCTTTGACGGTGTGCCGCGCTGGCGGAGTGAGGGCATCCAGGTTGGCGGGCGCAAGTCCGGCCGCGGTGTGCTGGGCAACTGGTTTGACGCCACCTACCATTGGCAGGGCCCCTGTGGACCGACAGCGTTTTGGAAGCTGCACAGCAAGAAGCGCGGGCCGCAGGCGAGCAGTGCGAGTGTCAATGGTATCCCCATTGGTGGAACTGTACAGTCATTCATGTACCTGCTAAACAATGCCAATTTTGTGGACTTGACGAGGGAGCCGAGGGCGGCACCGCCGACGGCAGCGACGTCTGCAACGGTGACGACAACGACGACCACCACAACAGCCAACACTCCAGGAGAGGGCAACTCGTCCTCTTCCTCTAGTGCAGAGACGGCTCCTCCCAGCGAGGCCGCACCGCCCGTACCGACGACCACTGGCGCCACCACGCGAAGCATGACAGCCGCCGCCAACAATCCGCCTCCTCCCGACGATGATGCTTCCTCGGATGACGGCGTCTTTGACGGCCCCGACGAAGAAGACCAGCAGCCCATCAACCAGTTTCCGGCATTTCAAGAACCGCGCAGTCTCTATACGTATCTAGAACTGCCATTGGGCAGCTACATCGAAGCACACTTCCAGATTGTCGACGAGCTGGGCGGCAACCACCCCATGTGGGACAGCGATGAGGACGATGGGCCGTTTGCGGCGTGATTTGATGAGGAAAACATCTTTTCGGAGCACATGTTTTGGCATATTGGACAGTTGGTAGATGGAAATCGGGATACAGTCGGCAGTTGGCCCTATTTTATATTTTATATTTTATACAGATACCCATAACGCGCACACATTCCAGCAGTGCATCTATCTTCTTGTCTTGTCTTGGTATATTTCTCGGTCGCACGATATCATGTTCAGCTCGCCTCCCTGCCTCCCTCCTCGTTCGCTTCGCTCACTCGTCGCCGCTCGCTAGATCTTACTCGGCACGGGCACATCGTCCGGATTCAGAACCACCTTGCCGTGCTCACACGTCGCCAGCACCGCGCCGTCCTTGGCTCGTCGCAACACGCCGCGCAGACTCGATAGCCGCTTGCCCGCATGCACCTGCTCGCACTCGACCAGGACAGCAACGCCGTTGGGTGCCGGGCGAACATACGTCACGGCCAGTGTCCGAGACACACCGAGTCGCCGCCACGACTTGATAATGTCCTCTTCGTCGTCGCTCGCGTCCTCGTCCACAGCATTGCCGACCGCGTCTGTCTGTGCCGATGTCGCCTCTTTTGGACTCGAGGGGCCCAATGCCATGGCCAAGCTCGTACAGAAATCAAACAGCGTTGCCGTCGCGCCGCCGTGCAAGTTGTTCATGCGGTTGCAGTGCTCGGGCTGGACGGTGTAGCCAAAGACGACGCGTGGCGGGTGGTGGTGGCTGGCGGCGGTTTCAAAGTCGTCGGCGGACACGAGGGTCAAGTGCGGGATGAAGGATGAGGTGAAGTCCTGGGATGTTAGTGGATGTCTGTGCTACACGCAGAGGGCATGTCTGCCAGCCACCAACGTACCTGCATCCCTGCGTTATCAAGAACTGCAATCATCTCTAGCAGCTTCGAGATGCGCTCGGCATTTGTCAGCTTGGAGCCAGCCATGGTGAATGAATGAAGAATGAATGAATGAAAGAAAAACAACAAGTGAGAATAAAGAAAGAGAAAGCCGTTTATGCAAGTAAAGTCGGCCTTTTTGGTTTTGAGTCCGTCTTGCGGAATGTCCCCAGATTTCGGGTGCGGGGAGCCGCAAAGGGTCGCTATCAAGAAACGCGAAGCTCGGCGTTCGTGGTGCTATCGCACCGATCTTACAGAAGGGTTATTACAGTGGAGATAGCGTTGTGAGATCGCCATGATTTCCGTGTCCAAAGATTCACAGGCTGACAGGATTCGCTGGGAGATTGCTATTTGGAGAGCTGCGGGTGTTAGTCCCTGTTTAGGCCTGTTTAGGTCTGCCTTTCAGGCCCACGTTCAGCGGACCTCAATACGAACTACCTACTCCGTACCACCCCAGCTTTTGTGCCTCGGCAATTCCCATTGAGCATTTCCCCCATGCTCGTCGCGCTTACCTGAGCAGGTCTTTCTTTCTTCATTGGGCGGACCGAACAGCAGCACCTGCCATTTCGTTTGCGCATCCACGCATCACCCATCACGCATCTCGCATCTGACGCCAACCCTTTTCCTCATCGACACTTTTCACATCGCGACACCACCACCCGCCACTCACACTCCTTTTTTGCGACGACCCATCAATACCAAGCGATCATCGACGACATCGACGACATCAACACCACCCCCATCCTTTCCGCTGCCTGGCCGCCGCCATGGACGCCAATGCCGCCATGGTCGACGAGCAGAAGCCGTCGCTGTTTGAGTTGCTCTCAGAACAACAGCTGCACGGCCTCCTGCCGCCGACCCTGCGGTACCTCTTGACGATCGCCACACAGCGGTACCCGCGCTACCTGCTGCGCGCGCTCAACTCGTTTGACGAGCTCTACGCGCTCGCCATGGTCGTCGTCGAGCACTACTACCTCAAGACCATGGGCGGCACTTTTACCGAACATTTCTATGGACTGAAAAGAGAACGAGTCCTCGAGGGCGGCAGACTCGCCAAGAACAGCGAGGTCCCCCGCGCGGCTGCTGGCGCCCCGGCCGTCGTTCGCACCTTTCTCCAACTCAGCCGCAGCGGCGATCTCTGGCGCAACCTGGGGGTGATTGTCGGCGTACCGTACCTCAAGCGCAAACTCGATGCTGCTTATGAACTGGACGCGCCCCGTGCCCGTCTGGGCGCCGCCTACCAGCGCCTGCCCGCCAACCCGACCCTGCGCGACCGTTTTCGGCATGCCGCCCGCTGGTTCTTGCGGAATGTCTACCCGAGCATTCACGCCGCCTACGGTTTTGCCGTCCTGGCCTTCAACCTGGCCTACCTCTTTGACGGCTCGCGCTATGCCAGCCCGCTGCTGTGGCTGGTCAGTACACGCATCCGCCGCATGACGGGCGCCGACTACCGGGCGATTGACGATCTGGCCGAGCAGCGCCAGGCAGCCGCCAACTCGACAGGACCGCGGTCGGTCGCCAACCGCATGCTGGGCGGGCTGTCCATGGTTTTGCCCGCAAGTATTTTCGCACTGAAATTTTTGGAGTGGTGGCACGCGTCCGATTTCGCCAAGCAGCTGTCCCTCAAGGCGGCAGTGAACCTGGACCTGCCGCCGCCATTGTCGGCTGGTCTGCCAGCGGGTGGTGCACCTGCAAAGACTGCCAACTCTAGCGGGGCTGCTGTCAGCAGCAGTGCGTCCAACACGGGCAGCATTGGCCGCAAGGGTATTCTCAAAAAGGACCCGTCACGGCGGGTGGAGGATGCGCCTGTGACTCCAACGACGGCTACAGAAGGTGGCGAGGGTGAGTCACCTGCCGACGGCCCGACCGAAGAAGAGGAGCTGGCACGTACGGCACCCATTGCCAAGCCGTCTCTGCTTCCCATCTACACCGTCCCTACCCCCTCGGACTCGGGTTTGTGCCCCATCTGCACCGACAATATCACCACACCCACAGCCTGCCAGACGGGCGCCGTTTATTGTTATATCTGCATCCACAAGTGGGTGTCGGGCCAGCACGACAAGCAAGAGGCCTTTATGGCCGACAAGGCTGGTCGCTGGGAGAGCGGCGAGGGACGGTGTGCTGTGACGGGCCGTCGTGTCCTGGGCGGCACCGAAGGTCTGCGGCGGCTGATGGTGTAAACTTGGAGAGAGTTAAGGTGTAAAAAGAGGGACATACATGTACATATTACAAAGCATTTGTCTGGCGTTTTTGACGTAAAGGGTATCATTTTCTTTTGTTTCCCTTTATATTTTTTGTTTCTCTTTTTTGTTTCTCTTTTTTGTTTCTTTTTATTAATTCATGCCTTGTACTATAGAAGCAATTTTTTCATATCCACATCTACAATACAAGCCTGGCCTATAAGTCAACAACCTGCACGCTGTTGCCTAGTTTCCCTGTGTTGCCGTGCATCTGGCCGGCATTGACCAAAATCGAACTCGAGCCACGACCCTCGGCGGCCAAAATGTCTGGTGCAAAGAGCCACACTGGCAGCAGTATCGTCGCCATGGCAGCCGCTGCCACCAACCGGCCGAGGTAGCTCAGACGGGTGCCTAGACTCTCCGGCTTGAACTCTTGTCCGTACTCTTTGCCATCTTCTGTCAGCACTTCGTATGCCCGCTGTGTCTCGTCCCAGAATACGACTTGGCGGCCGGCGCCCCAGTGGACATGCCCAAAGACGTGCAGCGGCGGCCGGACACGCCAGATTTCGGCGAGCAGGCCATAACAGCCAAGACCGAGGTCCAGATGGTGGCGCTATCCCGTTAGTGGTGGAACAATCAAATCGTATAATAGCATGCTGGCGACTCACCGGCGGAGGATGTGTGATGAGAATGTCAACGTCGGACGGGACAACGCCCTTCCATGGCGGAGAGCTACGGGGGTACTGGTAGCTGAATGAACTCGGGCCGCACCGCGGGATGTCGGCCGCACCGTACACTTTAAGAGACCGGCCATTCGCAAAAGTAATCGTGCGTGTCTCATGCTGCAGGTAGTACATGTTGTCCGGGAACTGGGGTCCCTTCTCGTCCGCCGCCATCCCCTTGGACACCCGCGCTGCCGGATCAAACCAGCTGTCGTGGTTGCCGCAAATCACCACCTTGTGCGCATGCGGCAACGATGCCAGCCAGTCAATCTGTTTTTGCAGGTCGGCGGGTGTGCCATGGTCCGTCAAGTCGCCCGCATGGATCAACAAGTCGCCGTCAGGCACGTCGGAAACAATCTTGTCATGCGTGTCCGAGATGCACACCACCCGCACTCTCGGTGTGCCCTGCGCCTCGACCGTGTCCAGAAAGTGCCGCCGCGTCGCCCAGCCGCGCACACCCACGATCCAGCGGTACAAATAATGCGCAACGGCACGGATGGGCGAGGCGAGCAGGCGGTCGAGGACCGTTGGCGGTTCCCAGGGCCCGCTCTGCCGCAGCCCGAGACGGACGAGCAGTGAGGAGTTGTTCATGTGTGTGGTGTTGAGCTCGTCGGTCGTCGACTTCTGTTTTTGTGTTGGCCGTTGACCGTTGGACCTGCCAACAAGCTGTCAAGATGACAAGATGTCAACCTTCAACCTTCAACGTTCAAGTGCTGTTGTGCTCGAAGCTAGACCGATAGTGGGGTATTGCCTTTCTGGGTGACAAGGCAGCCGGGACTTGGAAAGTGGGGACCGCCAGTTAGAGGTCTGCTCGTGGCATGGAATCGTTGCTGAGTGTTGTGTCGCTGCTTCCTAAATTAATATATTTATTGGGCGTTATGTCAAACGCGGCTTCCATTATTACGTTAAGGTTTGTACTCTCGACGGGAAAGAACGAATGAACACGAGCCCCCCCCCCCCCCGCCAATCGTGCCTTCCCCTACCCGGATCGACCGTTTCCACTCCTCCCAACCACTGAAACCTCCAGTGACTGAAGGCTGAAGGAAAACGTCAGAACGCCAAGCTTTTTTTTTCGCCTGGAAAGGCGCATGGGCCAAGGTAAGGCGAAGAGACAGGAACATGTCTGCAACGAAAGCATCTGTTGTGTCTAAAGAAATATCAGTAAAGAGTACTCCGTATCTGAGAAACTCCTATGACGGTGTTTATATCCTTTGTTAGCTCCGTCTTTGCGTTGCTCTTGCCGTTCCTTCCCTTTCAGCTGCTTTTGTCCCACCATCTGCCTTAGCGCTGCAGTCCCTCTTTTTTGTCCTCAGCTCCTTCCCCCCAAATGCCCTTTTTTCTCGCTTTCGTCACTGCCCTCTATGAAAAAGAGGACCGGGAGTGGAGCCGCCCATCGAGCTTTTAGCGGCTTTCGCACCAAGCTGGCGGCGCATTGGCTGGGCTGATTGGCGGGTACCGTGTATTATGGAGGGGCTCTCGCAGGGCAGGAGCGAGCCAGTTCAGCCTGTCTTACGTAGCAACAGGGCAGGAGCTTGTACGATCGGTGACGTCCTGCCCTTTTATGCCAAGGCCCACGCACTTGTGCACACTTGCTGCACCTGCTGCACACCTTTCACTTCCTTGCAGCGACTTCCCTATTCGGCCTTCCTTTTTGCGGCTCCTTTCAAGTCTTGGAACTTTTCACTTCTCCTTCTCCTTTTTCTTCTTTTCTCACGCTTCTCATCTTAACTTCCTTCATTGCGGCTTCAGCATCGCGGGACCTCAACGACCCTCGCTCTCCTACGTCTCCTAAAGCATTTCGTATGCTCTTCTTGCCGCGTCGTACCTAGGAGTCCTTCCCCCTGCCGCCACCGCGCTCCCACAGCTTCCTTTTTTCTCTTTGTCCTCCCTCGAGACAGCCCCTCCTCGTCCGACTCTACTTTCTCTCGTCACTTATTTTCTCGTCTTCTGCGAACATCGAATTCGATCAGCGTCTCTCGTCTCTATTGCTTGCCCCGCTTAAGCTCCCAGAGCCGTCCTCGAGCTCTTCTTGACCTAGCCACGAGCTCACAGCTCGCCATGGCCAGCATCTCCGATATCTACGGCCACGGCGCCGCCGACAAGCCAGAGCTGAACAACAACTTCCAGTAGGTGATCAACACTTATATGAGCTTGCAAACTCATGACTAACCCTTGCCTTTTCTCTCCCAGCGTCGACTATGTTGTCCACTTCTTGATCCCGCCCAAGGAGCGCGACGAGGCCGAGGCCGCCTTCATCCAGGTCATCCAGGCCCTGGCCAATGCCGGCTTTGCCACCGAGGTCCGCCCCGGCGGCGACCGCGCTTCGTTGCTCATCTTCTGCAAGATTGCGTCCGAGAAGCTGCTGCGCGCCCAGATCTACCGCAGCCGCCTCCAAGACTATCTATATGGCATCCGCACTAAGGCACCGCCCAGCCGCAAGAACCAGGGCGGCGTCGACGTCGATTTTGACTCGTACTTTGCCGACGAGCCTGTGTCCGAGGCCGAGCGCCTGCGTCTCGCCTACCTGCTCATCACCAAGCCACGTTCCGAAGGCGGCGCAGGCATCACGCCCAAGGGCACCCTAGGAGAGTCGTCGTCGCCGGCCAAGGGCGGTCCCGGCACGCACCAGACGGATGTCGGCACACAGAACAAGTTTGTCGCGTCCATTTTCCCGCTGCATGACCACGCCTTCAACCGTGCCTGGCTGCGCAAGTGGAGCACCAAGTACATGCTGGACGCGGCCGACCTCGACGCGATCCGTGACAAGTTCGGCGAGCGCGTGGCCTTTTACTTTGCCTTTATGCAGAGCTATTTCTCGTTCTTGCTATTCCCGGCTGCGTTTGGTTTCTTCGCGTGGCTCGCTTTTGGCCAGTTCTCGTGGGTGTACGCGTCAGTCAACTGTCTGTGGTCGATTGTCTTTTTTGAATACTGGAAGAAGCGCGAGGTCGACCTGGCCGTGCAGTGGGGCGTCCACGGAGTGTCCAAGATCGCGCTGCCACGCCCGCAGTTCCGCTACGAGCGCGAAGGCAAGGACCCCGTAACGGGCGAGACGGTCAAGATCTATTCGCCTTTCCGCCGCCTGTCGTACCAGCTGCTGCAGGTGCCCTTTGCGCTGGCCTGTATCGCCGTGCTGGGCAGTCTCATTATCCTGTGCTTTTCCATTGAAATTTTCATGACGGAAATCTACGGCGGTCCCTTCAAGCAGTACCTGACCTTCCTGCCGACCATCCTGTTGACCGTCTTCCTCCCGCTGCTCACGGGCGCCCTGACCAACTTCGCCGAGCAGCTGACCAACATTGAAAACTACGAGAACCAGGACGACCACCAGGCCGCATTCGTGCAGAAGATCTTTGTCATCAACTTCATCACCTCGTACCTGCCCGTCTTCCTGACGGCTTTCGTGTACGTTCCTTTCGGCAAGGTGCTGGTCCCTTACCTGGACGTGTTCCACATCACTACGCAGCGCATCACTGGCGACAACAAGACGGACCACGCCGCCCACAAGGCTGCTTTCCAGGTCAACCCGCGTCGCCTCACCCAGCAGGTCATTTACCTGACCGTCACCGCCCAGGTCGTCAACTTCTTGACCGAGGCCGTCGTGCCTTACGTCAAGCGCAAGGTCTTCAAGGCCGTCAAGGATGTCTCCGAGGAGATTGCCCACCGTGGTCAGGCCGACAACCTCTCCAAGGACATCCCCGAGGAGGCCGCCTTCCTCGAGCGCGTGCGCAATGAGGCCACCCTCGACGTGTACGATGTAACCATTGACTACCGCGAGATGATTGTCCAGTTTGGCTACTTGTCCCTTTTCTCTGTGGTCTGGCCGCTCACGGCCTGCTCGTTTTTGGTGAACAACTGGGTCGAGGCCCGCTCCGATGCCATGAAGATTGCCATTAGCAGCCAGCGGCCCATCCCTTGGCGCGGCGACTCTATTGGCCCCTGGTTGACGTCGCTGGGCTTCCTGTCGTGGCTCGGCAGCATCACCAGTGCCGCCATTGTGTTCTTGTTCCGCAGCAACACGTTCGGCCCGGATCACTCGCCCTGGGACATCAAGGCTTGGGCTCTGTTGTTGAGCATTATCTTTTCCGAGCAGGTCTACCACACACTCCGCAGTGTCGTGCACTATGTCGTCGACAAGCTCGACAGCCCCGGTCTGCAGAAGGAGCGCGCAGAACGGTTTGCGCTCCGCAAGCTGGTGTTGGCCGAGTCGCTGGGCGATGCCGAGGCCGAGAAGGCCACTGGTCCTGGTGTGACGGATGGTGAGAAGATTACGCGTGAGGCGGTCGAGGCTGAGGCGCGCGAGATCTCGGCCAGGGGCCAGGACACGCCCGAAAACACGTGAGTCATTTTTGCTGTCGAGATCGTGATGATGTGTGAAGTCGTGATTCGTGTGTGGAAGGAAAGATTGCTAACAATCGAAAATAGGTTCTGGCTGCGTCAGCGCGGTCCCTCCGAGTCTGTCCAGGTTGGCCGGACTCTGATCGCTGAGTTCACCGAGTCGACGAACGGGAATGGCAACGGCAACAACGGCAACAACAACACGAACAACAAGGCGACAACTGTGCCCATTCCGGCCAAGGAACTGTAGGGTGTTCTCATGCCGTTTGTGAAGGCATTGATAAATGTCGCGCCTGGAATGATACTGGCCTCGTGTTCGGTGAGAGAGAAGAGTCGCCGTGCCTGGGCATGTGCGGGCGGGCGGGTGAGCTGGCGAGCTGTAAGCTGTGTACTCGACGAACTGAAAATGACGTAGGTGGAGGAGGGTGGAGGTCGGCAAGGGTCCTTTCTTCTGGTAAACTGATATAATAGGGTTGCTCTGGATATATGTTTGTTTTTGGGTTATATTGCATTCTTTTGGTTCTTTTGGTTCTTTTGGTTGCAAGTGGAAACGAGAAGCGAAGCGGGTTTGGACGGGACAGGACTTACTTTGGGGAAACCGCGTCTGCAAGGATAGCTGGTAGTACCATTGCCGGTGACCGGGGTCTCATTCAAACATGAATATAACATTTCTTGAATTACCGTGCATTCATTATCTTATGTCGTGTGTTGCTTTTACATCCGCCCCATGTGCTCCAAGGGGTCGTAGCCGAGTGGTTCAATGAACAAAGCCCACATGCAAACAGCTGGCGGTACGGACGGCAGTCGAAATGTAAGCGATCAGTATCTCGATGTGTCGTCGGTCTGGACGGATAAACAGTGACTGGCCTCGTTCTGACAATAGCCAGCTTGTGTACTGCAGTCCAGGCAGCTCGCTGTCGTACTGCTTGCCATTTTCTTGTCAATGCCATTAATCGAGACTCGTGTCCCAATTTGATCGTGCTTGCTCAATAATGGCTGCACTTTGTTGAAAGGGAGATGCTGGCCAAAAAGAGTTTGCATGAGCCCCAGGAATTCGGCACAATAGACAAGGCGTTTTTTTGGTGTCTGTCGGCAACCTGTGCATATTATGATATCGGGCCTCGTGTAAGTGCCAAAAGACCTGAGACCACCATAAAGTCCGTATTTCCACTTGGTAGTCCTCTCCTGCACTCTGCTTTGTCCAGCCCAGCGGCCTCGTGTCAACAACCGACGTCATAATAGCCAAATGCTGCCACCGAAGGGAAAACTGTTTGTCTCTTTTCATTTCTTCCCGTGCTGACAGTGTCAGCCCCCCCGCGGGATCGCCACAGCTAAAGTCCCGGTAGGAGGACGCAGCTTGGTCACCTGCTGGCACCGTCTTTCAGTATCGTATTAGTGAAGGTTCAGCAACAGAAACGTGCCCGTCTGGTTTCAGCCTTGGGAGGAGCCTTCTCCATATGTTAGCGGGGAGTGAAAGAGGGCAGACGAGTCAAAAAGAGTGGGCGAGTGCAGGCGCCAAGTTGAGCGTCCCTTTTCTAGGGGAATTTGGGAGACTCACCTGCACCAAAAGAACGCGCTGTCCTGGGGCTGTTCCAAGCCAAAATGGTGTCTCGTTGATCCGTCATTTTCTGCCGTTGTTCGCTCTTGTCCAGTAGAAGGACCA
This sequence comes from Sporothrix euskadiensis, assembly GCA_019925375.1. Classification (NCBI taxonomy): domain Eukaryota; kingdom Fungi; phylum Ascomycota; class Sordariomycetes; order Ophiostomatales; family Ophiostomataceae; genus Sporothrix; species Sporothrix euskadiensis. The sequence goes on along the minus strand of JADHKQ010000026.1, from coordinate 193,457 downwards.
ATGGGGACCAGTGTCTGGCGGGCGTGCCTCTCGCGCTGTAGGCTAGGCTTTGTAGAACACGCAGAACCAGCCAAGGCTTGGACTCTGGAGCCAACTTGCAAAAGTTAACATGGGAGGCTGAGCAGCAATTTCATTGTCTTCCTCGTTTAGAGCCATCTTGGGGTGTTCTTTTGCCGCCAACTCTGCCCGACCGCGATCGGCTTCTCAAAAGAACACCACGAAGGTACCTGATGGCAAAGCTTAGACTGGATATCAGTATCTTGCTGAGGTCTCTGTCGAAAGAATCAAGCATGCTGCCGTGTGCCGTCTGCCGCCCGTTGCCCGCAACCCGCCACTTGGCAATTCTTCACGCCTATCCTTGAAGCACAGCCTCGCACAAACGACCAGATAATTGGTACAACCTGCAGGTGCGCTCGCCGAGCTCCGCCCTTGTGCTTCTGCCTGCCTTCCTCTGTATTTTGAGGCTTTTCTGTTCTTTTCTTCTTTGTGTCGTTTCTTTTTGGCCTTCTGGCCGTATGGTCTTCTCGAGCTGGATCTTCCACCGCTAATTTGCAACGACAATCATGTCCCTCTCGAGGATAAAGGCTCGCTTGGAGTCGATTTAGGCGTTACTTTGGCACCTCTCTGGCGTCTCTTTGGCCGTCTTTTTTTCACCTTTCCATCTTTCCATGGCTTCTGGCGCGACGTGTTGGCTTGTGGCTTGAGGGCTTAGTGCTGGATTGCAACCTTGTGGGCTTGTGAGCTTGTCTTGTTCTCACTTTCGCCACAAAAGCGCTCTGGCCAGGGGCACGCCTTGCCCTTTTTGCTGTCGGACCCTGTCGAGGCCTGTCTTGTGTATCTGTCAAGTTGTCGACTTTCCTTCCCAGGCCTACTCTCTCCACTTTTGGCCGTGCACGGTTTCTTTTCTGCGGGGCGATAGCGAAATCCTCCCTATTCAGCTCTGCTTCTTTGCTGGTTTCTGCAAATTTGTGCGCGGGACCTGTGCCCGGTTGCTGCATTTATTTGAGTGAAAAAAAGAAAGAAAACAAACTCCCGTCTGACATCTGCTTGCTCCCGGCCGCCACTGTCAAAAGGATTTGAAAGTCGCAATGGCCATGTTGGATATCCTTCTAGTCGCGGATACGTGGAAGCTTTTAGCGGAGCATAAGAGGGGCTCGAAGGGGACTCTAGAGAATCCATCTTGATAACAAGGCCAGTCCACCCAGTCTGCTGTCCGCTGCGGAACTACCTTGACGCCTAGCCTGGTCGGATGTTTGTTAGTATCTTGTGTGCTCCATAAAACTGCATCGTAGAGGGGGGGCAGCATGGGGCTGGCCTGCTCCCAGGGCTGTGGAGGCGCCAACCAGAGTCAATCATCAGGTCGGGCAGAGAGCGAGAGGAGGAGGAGGAGAGAAAAGAGGTGGGGGTGGTTCGAGACGAAGACGAACGAACGAATGGGACAAAACAAGGGGACATGCGCAGGACGAAGGTGCGGAAACGAGGCGCATGCCAGCCCCCCTCCCCCCCCCCCCCCCCCGAACTGAACTGCCTTCTTGTTGCTCTTCTCCCTCCTGTCTCTCAGTCAGACTTCGAGAACACGGGTTCTTTTCGTTCGTTTTCTTGCCTTGGAGCCTCAAACTGGGCATTCTTCTGGTGTCCAAATCGAACTCACCGACCAGGCTACCATTGCGTATGGCATTGGGGTGTCGGCGTGTCCCGTTTATATTCCGTATGCTGGACTCATAAATTGGAGTATGCGCGAGTCGCAATATTGGTGTCAGTAAAAGCTGAGGCGGCCAGCCAATCCTGATGTCGATAAACGTAGCCAAGACTAGGAAAGCGAGGAAGAACGGAGAGAAGAAGCAGACTATTTCCTTCTGCATCTGCCCTTTTCCTCTTTCCTTTTTTTCTTGCAAAGTTTCTCGAAAGCGCCTTCCTTTCGTTGGAACAACTCGTCCATCGCTCCTTCCTGTGTCCACCCCCTCTTCAACCCCCCCTGCCCTATCGTTCCTGCCTCGAGCATGGTATCAAGCACCTCGTAAAGTACTCTGTACTGTGCACCTAGGTGCCTTCTCATCTGTCTCTCTGTCCATATCCTTTTGTCTCTCCTTCCTTTCTTCTTCTGCAGTTTTTGTTGTCCCCCTATCCCTACGAATATCCCCATCGGACGCCCCTGCCCGCTCTTGCTTCTTGCTTGTGCTTCAAATTATTTGCTCTTTCCTGTTCAGTCCACAACGTTCATACGCAATCAACGAGCCTGCCCCCTTTTCTCTCTTGTCTGGTTGGGCTGATCTCCCGTTCGCCTAGCGTAACGCTCGTGCACAGAGAAGTTCGAGGCTTTTATTGAAATAAGAAAGATATCTGGTCGCGCCTGCCTGTTTTGGCCAGGCGACTTTTTCTCTTCGGCAACCGATCTTCAACCCAACGAGCCAGCGTACATTTCTTTACCCACCAACGCACCTTCCCTTGTCTCTGATATTTCGCTCACGGACAGAAAGAACGAAAAAAGAACATTTCTAGAAGGTGCACCCCAGGTACCGAAACACTAAAATACCAGTATCAGTATTACCGGCCACGAGAAAATAAGGGGAGACCTGCTACGAGCTACCTCGGTCGCACCTGCCATTCACACCAACACGCGAGGTACCGGCGAAACCAATCCACAGTCGCAGCTTCCCTCCCCAGGGGCGCGGCTTGCTTGCAACGCTGGATTAGCAGTAGCGACCGACAGAGCACGCGACACAAGACAGACGAGAAAAGCAGGAGCATCGACAAAGTCTACAGACTTGTGAAAACGTCGCCAGTCTAGACTTCTGACGTTATCTCTCCCTGCCCCGTCTCGCCCAGTCTGTCTCCATCCTCGTCAACTTTATTTACTCCCTTCCATTCTCCTCTCTCTGTACTCTAGAGGTACATCTTCCCCTTCAAACTCCCCACATCCTCTCCACTCAACTCACCGCACCTCACCTTTGTCCTTCTTCTCACCTCTTCACCTTTTCTCTCTCTCCACAACCATAGCCATGGACGAGGAAATCGACTTCCTCCTCCTCAACCCCTTTGTGGAAATTGTCGAGAAGGCTCAGGCCGCCCTCGACGCTGCCCAGGATGTCAACAATGCAGAGATGGCCAAGACGGCGCAAGCCCTGCACAAGGAAGGCGAGCGGGCTCGTAAAGCCATTGAGCCGATCGCGAAGCGGAATCTGGCACTCTACGGCGAGAACTTTGTCACGGCCCTGAAAGATCATGGTCAGCTCCCTGCCCTCCCCTAATATTTTGTTTGAATTCGGAAGAAAGCTGACTTTTCAGACGGCATTGCTGAGCATATTGACGCTCTGAACAACCTCGTCTACGTCTTTGACGACTACACCGAGCCAGACAGCTTCGACCCCGAAAAGTTTAAGGAACTCGGCAAGACGGCACAGCAGACGACACTACGCATCACACCAATTCTGCGTCGGATGAAGCTCGAGGCTCCGGCATCAGCACCTTCAGTAGCCGGTCTCTCGAACCCGCCCACGCCTCTCACCTCCCAGGCATCTCCCTTTTTCACAGCCGGCGTTTCACGTGTCAACAGCCTCGATGGCCGGAGCTATACTAGCAGCGTGACTGGTGCACGAAGCCCACACCCGGATGAAGCTCTGGATCTTGGTTCAGTAGGCGGTGCACCAAGTGTCATTGTTCCCAGCGTGCAACGGTACGATACAGTTGTGCACGTGCCCAATGATGCACAGCAGCAGCAGCAACGCGAGGATGCACCACCTGTGATGGGCACTCAGGGCGGACCGGATCTGGGATGGAACAATGGACAGTCGCAACACGCAAATCAAAGCCCCTCCACCTCCAACGTATCTCCCACGTTATCACGGCACTCCATAGCCACGCCGACATTGCTGCCTTCAATCCCTGAGCCCCCTCCGCCACCACCATCTAAGCCCGACCCACCACCGCCGATCCCGAATGTCAACCCGTGGCAGATTGGGGCACGACCCTCGGTGGGCACTATTGTCGAGGGACACGAAGGTGAGAAGAGTAACGGTGTTGGAGACGCAGTCAGCAGTGGCCAAGCAGACGACGGCGAGGTACTCGAACGGCGGCGGCGCATCTCCACCCGACCCGACTCGCCAACTTTGCCATCACCGACAACAGTGGTTACTGCCCAGTCATCCGATTTTATGATCCCGCCTCCACCTCCACCAACATCATCGTTCCCGCCCAGCCCGCCACGGCAATACGCACGACGCCTTGATGAAGGTGTAGATGCATGGCAGCAACAGGTCTCACATGGCTCAGCCGACCCGTCGCCCCGCTCTGTATCGCTACGGCTCGAGAATTTCCCCACTCCGCCCGTCAGTGTGCCGGTAATGTCTGCTTCATGGTCTCTGCCATCACAACAGTCTTCAAATCAAAACTATGTCTTCTCCCAGCAACAGCAGCAGCCAGGAAGACAGTCTCTACCCGCCCCGACATCAGCACCTTCTGGCTACATCTCACCCCGCCAGTCCCAAATCAGCAACACGACAGCTTCAACGGCCAGCTCGACCAATGGCTCTGTGTTCAGCTTTGACTCGTATCTCAACGGACTTAGCAATCAGATGCGCGACTCGTCTCTCGATCCTATCAGCCCCGTAGCAGGGCAAGCCACCACGGCCATGAGCCCCAGCTCACCAACGGGTGGCGCCCAACCGCAGCTGCTGGCCTCATTCGCCTCTGGGTCCCAGCAGCAGCAGCAGCAGCAGCAGCCGCCACAGCAACAGCAACCACAACAATATCAACAGCCGCAACCGCTGCAGCAACCCGTTTTGCAGCCACCGCCAATACCTGCCAACATGCCGCCTGTGCAGCCAGACGAGCAGCCCGGTCTGAATATTATTCGGCCCGTCGTGGACATTGACCCTGGCTTGATTCCGGTTGACAGCCCTAGCCAACAGGGCTTTCCTGCTGCCGCCAAGGAGGACCGTATTGCGAAGATCCGGCCAGCCGACTGCAACATTGGCCCGGGCAGCTCATACCATCTACTCAAGGGCTTCTGTGAGGGTGCCAAAGAAGTGCAGCGCGGAAACGCGGGTGTGCGACAGATTAAGAAGCTGGTAAGTCGTCTTTGTGCCTGTTTCTTTTTTTTCTGTTGATTTTTCTTCTTGTGAGCTCTTCATCTAACGTTTTTTACTACAGTCGTACAGCGGAGCCGGCGCGTATGCCGCCAAGTGCACACACTGTCTTTACGAGTTACAGTGGTCTGAGGTCGACAAGGACCGTCAAAATCTGGGTACGTACCTTTCTATCGCCACCCCGTGTCTAGAGTTAAAAATTGTTGACTAACACCATGTAGCGAGCGCCAACTACCGTATGCATGGCATTGGTTTCCGCCTGCGATTCCTGTCAAAATGCCATCTACCTGCCAAACAGGTCGACGACCCGCTGTATGCCTGTATCTTCTGTCTGCAAGAGGGCCGCACACTCGAGGAGAGTGACGCGACCGTCTTCTTCACTCAGAGCCAGCTGTTCTCGCACTTGTCTCGTCACCCTCGCCCCTTGCCAGAAGTGCAGGGTCTTACGGTCATTGACGGTCCCGAGCGCCCTGAGGAGTACCAAAACGACTATGATTTGCACTTTACGTTGCCGCCCAACACCTCAGAACTCGACGGCATCCGCCGTGAGCTGCAGCAGCTACCTACGGCCATGGCCATTGAGACGTTCCGCAAAGCTCACGGCGCGCTCCGCCGGCCCTTTGATGGAGCCGTGCCCATCCAGTTCCCCATTGGGTCCAAGATTGTCGGCATTGAGTTCCCGGCCAAGTACAAGGGCGAATGGGCCGTGGGCTGGTTCGACAATGTTTGGGGACCTTTCCCCGTTGAACACGTCCGGCTCGACCCGCCGCCGCGCAACGAGATCCGCACACAGGGGACGAGTGCACTGCGGGCCACGACACGTTGGAAGTGGGCGTCGTCGAGTGCGTACCGGAACTCGGAGTGGTTGAAGCTAGACCGCAACGAGACGGTGACTAACATTATCTGGTCGCACCCGGACCACTGGTGCTGGGCGGGTACAAACGCAAAGGGTAAATGGGGCTACTTCCCTCAGTCGCACATTGAACCCAACTCGGTCAAGGAAGGCGTGGCGGGCAGCGATGCTTCAAGTGTCGTCAGTCAAGAGCGGAGCAGCAATGCCGGTGCGAGTGGAAGTGGAGGTGGAGGTGGAGGCGGCTTCTTGTCACGGCTCCGGAGCCACAACAACCATAGCAGTGCGCCGTCGATCAAGCGGCCAGGCAGCATCGCGAGCCATTCGACATCGTCAAGTCGGTGATTGATCTCCGGCTCTCACACTGGTTTATTTTTGGATTTTGTTGACATTTGGTGGATATGTTTGGTGCTCAAGCAACAGCGAGCTTGGACACATATCTACATCTTTCATGTTATCATAGACTTTCTTTTCTTCTTTCTTCTTTTCTTCTTTTGGATACTCGCATTCGCCATATTATGTCATTTAATATACCCCGTTAATTCAGCGGCTTCTTGGGTTCTATATCTACTCCCTCGGTTTCTTGCCTCGGTCTCTCGTTAATAGCACGCTTCTTGACCGTCTTTTTATCTCGTTCTCTCAGTTTTCACCCATGTTTCCATTGTCTTTACAGAAATACCAGGCTCCAGTTATCTTGCACCTGTCCTTTCCAGACATATTGCCTATTTTGGCAGTTGGCACTCTCAGCCTTCTCTGAGATCACTCTTCTTTTCTTCTTACTGTTCTATTTTCCCACCGAGTCGAAAAATTATATCACGCTAGGGTACTCCGTACAATCTGGGGATCCTGGGGCTTGGGGTTCCCGGTTCTGATTTCTGGAGAATCATTTCCCGGCGTATTGTCCGAGCCTCTTCTTGGCCGCACGGGCTTGTGCCGCTGGACTACACAGAATTTACGGGGCAATTCAGCACGAAGACGGCGGTTGAGCTCGCCTTTTTGCGCATATTTCGGCAGGCGGGAGGGCGGGTGGACAGGCGATTGGCGGGCAAGTGGCAGGCGAGCAAAGGCAGCAGGCGTCTGGGTCACTGTCGCTCTTGCACAAATAGGGCAATGTTACCATTTTAGGTTTAGCGCAACACCGCTTTCCAATGGCAGCGGTTTGGCTGGTCCGACCTGGAATTCGCAGGCGAGGAAGGACCCAGTGGGAGGACCCAGCTTTTTTGGGGTAAGTCCCCATTGCTACCACCAAAAAGTGTATTCCCCGCAAAAATTAGCCGGGGCGACAGTGAGGAGCAGAGGAAAAGAGTGCAAAAATAGAGAGAAGAAAAAGAAGGAAGAGGAATAACCAGGAAATCGTTATGGCCGTCGGACCAGCGCAAAGGGAGACAAAAAGAAAATGTGACGATTGGAGGCGGCGTCCTTTTTATGGATTGACTTCCCCATACTTTCTTTTTTGATCGATAAATTTGGTTCTTTCCTTCTTGCTTTTTCTCATCTCTTGCTCTTTCCTTATTTTCTTGGACAATCTCTCGTTCGCACCTTCTCGACGTTCGACGCCTCTACATCACCTCTTTCCTCTTTGCTGTCTGTGTCTACGTCACCAACCCACAGCAAAACCGCCAACTCTCCGACCTTTATCCGAAAGTCGGATCTGCGTCCTTTTCTCTCGTCTCTTTCGCCCATTTTTCTCCCACAATACCACACACACACACAACCGCCAAGATGGCCCTGTCCGCAGCAGAAATCGGCAAGCACAACAGCAGTGACTCGTGCTGGGTCATTGTGCGCGGCAACGTCTACGATGTGACCGAGTTCCTGCCTGAGCACCCGGGCGGCACAAAGATTATTCTCAAGTACGCCGGCCGCGATGCCACTGCCGCTTTTGACCCCGTCCACCCGCCCGACACCCTCGACAAGTACCTCGACAAGTCTAAGCACCTCGGCCCCGTCACCGACATGGCCGCTCTCGCCGAGGCCGACAAGAACCGCAAGAAGACTCCCGAGGAGGAGGCCGAAGCCGCCGAGGAGGCTGCCGTCGCCGAGGCTCGTGCTCTGATGCCGCCTGTCGACAGCTGCTACAACCTGCTCGATTTCGAGGCCGTGGCCCGCCGGGTCATGAAGAAGGGCGCCTGGGCGTACTACTCGAGTGCCGCCGACGACGAGATCACCATACGCGAGAACCGCGCCGCTTTCCAGCGTGTCTGGTTCCGCCCGCGCATCCTGATTGATGTTGAGCGTGTCGATCTGTCGACGCGCATGTTTGGAGCCCGCGTCGCTGCGCCGTTTTACGTGACGGCCACGGCGCTCGGCAAGCTGGGCCACCCGGAGGGCGAGACCGTGCTGACAAAAGCGGCCTCGCGCCACAAGGTCGTGCAGATGATCCCCACACTGGCCTCGTGCTCGTTTGACGAGATCATGGACGCCGCCGAGGGTCCCGGCAACCCGTACCAGTGGCTGCAGCTGTACGTTAACAAGGACCGCGAGATTACGCGCAGGATTATCCAGCACGCCGAGTCCCGCGGCTGCCGCGCGCTGTTTATTACCGTCGACGCGCCCCAGCTGGGTCGCCGTGAAAAGGATATGCGCGCCAAGGCGACGGCGCTGGGCGACGGCGGCAGTTCCGTGCAGAAGAAGGAGGGGCTGTCGTCGGATACATCGCAGGGTGCTGCCCGTGCCATCAGCTCGTTTATCGACCCGAGCCTGTGCTGGGACGACCTGCCGTGGTTCCGCTCGGTGACGCGCCTGCCGATTATCCTCAAGGGTGTGCAGCGTACAGAGGACGTTGTGCGTGCGGCAGAGACGGGTCTTGTCGATGGTGTTGTTCTCTCTAACCACGGTGGCCGCCAGCTCGACTTTGCGCCGTCTGCCCTGGAGGTTCTGGCCGAGACGATGCCCGTGCTGCGGGCGCGCGGCCTGCACCGCCGCATCGAGGTGTACATTGACGGTGGTCTGCGCCGTGCCACGGATATTCTCAAGGCGCTGTGCCTGGGTGCCAAGGGTGTCGGCATTGGCCGTCCCTTCTTGTACGCCATGTCGGCATACGGCCTTGAGGGTGTCGACCGGGCTATGCAGCTGCTCAAGGACGAGCTGGAGATGGATATGCGTCTGATTGGTGCGCGGACGATTGACGACCTGGGCCCGGAGATGGTGGACACACGCTCGCTGACGAGCCACCCCAACGGTGTGCCGGACGATGTCCTGTCGCAGCGCACGTACGACCCTCTGACGGTTCCTGCTCAGCGCGGCAGCAAGTTGTAAGGAGGAGAAAAGGGAAGGAAGGAAGGAAGGAGCGTATATACACGATGGAACATGTACATGTACAAAACACAGACCCAGCGGCATCCAATTGATATTTTACAGTTTTGGTTACTTTTACTTTTTCTTTTCCAATGTTTATTTGCTTTTCCTATGGAAGTCTATGATGCACCGTGATATTGTCCAGAAAGCGCAATCACCCGCTATGAGCTGAAAGATGTCTAAAGCAGATAATGCCAAAACTGAAATCACAACACAAAACGCCAATGTATCTGAGGAAACCAAGATATGAAATATTACCTCACGAATCACCACCACTTTTAGATCCAGACCTCTGGATGTCTCGTCCCCTGTTTGTTCTGTCCCCTCTCACAGATCCAGAGGGAAGCGCTTCCGCAGCTTACCACCGAAGCGGTAGAGCAATAGCGGTACTGGGATGAGGGCAATGCAGATGAAGCCCAGCAGGCTGTTACCCCAGCCCACTCCCAATGTTGCATACATGGACGGGCCTGCCAGAGGCAGGAAGGCGGCCACAACCGATCGGAAGACAGTGAACGCTGCCGTCGCGCTAGCCGCATAATGGCCATAAGCGTCAATAACGTACGCTTGGGCGGGCTGCCAGACGCCGATAATAGCGAAACCGTATGGGAATAGACCCAACACGGGAACAATCCACTGAGCCGTTAGTACAATGCAACCAACACAAGACAGATAAGATGACCAAAACATATAAAAGGAGGACAGGGAACGTACGTGGACCTGCTTGTCGGCGGACCAGCCGTACCAGAAAAAGGTAATTGGCAGACAGAAAGCAAAATAGATGCAATCGACAAGACGCATCTCCGGTTCATACACGCCGCCGTTCTTCTTGGTCAGGCGGATGACGGTGCCATCGGACATGTGAGCAAAGACGAGCAGACCACAACAGTACCCGAGACCGAGCGAGATATACACGAGGCCGGTGATACCGATGCTCCAGTGGTAACCATCCTGAAAGACCATGGGGATGGTGTTGAACAAAAGGTAAAGCACGCCATACGCAAAGGCGATATACAACGAAATCACCAACAACACGGGCGAAAGAACGAGCATCTTGAGAGGACGGACGAGACCCTGGAGAAGGGCATGGCGGGTTGAGGGCCGTGGCTTGTCGGGGTTGTCGTAGCAGCTGCGCAGATCGTCGCGGCCGTGCTCCTTGGCGAGGCGGTTAAGTTTACGGCGGATGAGGACGTGGTGGCTGGTCTCGGTGCTGAAGATGGTGATGACGACCGTGTTGATGGCACCGGGGATGAGGACGATCCAAAAGTCCCAGCGCCAGCCGATGGTCTGGGCAAGCCATGCGCCGACAATGGGGCCAATCGACGGGCCGACACTATGAAAACCAACCGTTAGTATCGTGAGATCCAGCAGTGGCGAAAAGAAGGAGACAGAATAAAAACAACAAAGTTACAAGATATTGACTTACAGAGGACCAACGGTCCAGATGGACAGCGCCAAGCCTCTTTCTTCAATAGGGAACTGCAAACGTCAGTCTTCAAAATCATCACCACATTTCCCACTTCAGGCCCCGGTACATTGACTTACAAGATCGCCAATCACAGCACCACCCAGACTCATGCACGCACTGCCACCGATACCAGCCAGCACACGGAACACAATCAGGCTGTCCAGTGACGGTGCCAGCGCACAGCCGATCTGCCAGGCGCAGAAGAAGGCATTGGAGGCCGTGAGCACAATGTGGCGACCGTACAACTCAGACAAACCGGCAAGCACTGTTTTGTGTGTTAGTGGTTAGTGTCTTGGAAAAGGACGAAAGAGAGAAAACGAGAACGTACTCAATGGCCCCACAGCATAGCCTCTGTACGAGCGTCGGGTTGGTTAGCAAGACGTCCCAGCAAGTGCACAGCAACGATTGGATGAGTGGGTGGTAACGCACAAGAGATAGATGCTCACGGCCAGCGAACCAATCGTCACACTGTCGTTGTTGAAGTCCACGTCCATATAGTTGATGCCGGGCGACAGGATGGACGAAGCAAAGGGTGTCATGAATGTCATGGAGGCCAAGAAGACGATGACAAGCCACTTGCGGCGCGGCGCAAAGTTGAGCGGGTAGTCTGGGTCGTCGGGTGCGTCCCAGCCGACGATGCCCTTGTCAAGGTCCATCAGCGGGATGGGCGAGGCGGCGAGGCGAGCTGCTGCCGCCCTGTTGTTTCTGCGGACCGCCGAGCTAGCGTTACTCGCAATGCGTGACAAGGTGTTTGAGATGCGGCCGCCGCCCAGGTGGTGGACGACCTCATTTTTATCTTCACGGATCTCGTCGTCATCCACGATACCGGCCACGCCCTTCTCGGCAGCCGACAGGCCGTTGCCGTCAACCTGTTCGATCGCGACAACCTCGTACGGGCCGGCGTCACGGGCGTCCTCTTCGTCGTCGTCATCGCCATCTGTGGTGCCGTTACTTGTCTCGCCGTCTTCGCCTTTTGTTTCTTTTGTCTCGCTGTGCGGCCTCTCGTCGAGTGTCGAGAGTGTTGGTGCTGTTGTTGACGGTGCCGGATTTGTTGACGTTGTCGGTGGTGGCGCAAGGGCAGTCCCTAGTGACGCATTGTCTTCGTCGTGTGCCGTCATGATGTCAAGGTTTTGATGAAGTGACCCGGCAGTGAGCTCCGTATGAGAGGGACGGGGCCTGAAAAAGAGCAGAAGAGAAAAACAAAGTGGGAGGCAGTGTCTTAAAGGATGGTCTCGAGGTGCAACACTCGCAGCGTATAGTGGGGGCCGCACATATACACACCCTTGCGTTTTTCTGAGTTATGGCCTGGGTTTTGTCGGTTTGTGATTTTCTACGACGTAGTTGGATTGATTTTTGGTTTTATGCAAGTCTGTTTGTTCGGAACGATCCTTTTCTTTTCGTTGCATGCATCGGGCAATGGTCCGCGGGCAAGGGTGCTGGATGCTAGGGCTCTTTTCTTCTTTTTTTTCTTCTTCTTCGGCTCGCTTTTTCTTCGGCTCGTCACAGCGTCGTAAACACAATAGTGTCACTGAGATGATGTTGACTTATAAAAGGGAGTGTCTATGAGAGGAGGAGGATATGAGGGATACTTTTTGAATTCAGGGGCAAAGAAGAAGAGAGAAAAGGAGGCAGGCAAGAGCGCAAAAAAGGAAGGAAAGAGCAAACGTGATTCAGGAAACAGCGACCCATTTCACGGCCCCCATCGCAGCTTCCGGATTTTATATTATTTCCTGTATTTCCTTCTCTGCATTGCACATTAGTTTCTCTTTCTTTACGTCGTACCTTCCTGCACCTTCCATTTCTTTGCGACCTTCTTTGACGGGCGTCCTTTGCGTGCTTTGCGTGCTTCTTGCTTTGTTTGGCTGGCTACTCGGCAATTGGGTGCCGGGAAGACGGCACCACCCACGTCCTGGCGCATCGGAGTGAGAACAGACGCAAAAAAAAAAAAAAAAAAAAAAAAAAATTATCGCTTTTTTCTCTCCCCGTTCCTACCCCAGTCTTTGGGTTTTTAGTGTGCTTTGCGACCCCGTGTACTCCGTAAGCCCACATTGTGATGGTCTGTGGACATCAGGGAACACAAAACACCCCAATAAGAAGGTAGAACGGATGGTATGAGGGACGTAGTAGTATTGGCTAATAGTGGTAATTGATTCTGTCAGGAATCCTGACTGGCTAAAGGTTGCTTGACTACGGAGTACTCCGTAGTCTCTCGTCTAAGTTTCGGCCCATCCTCAGTGGGACCGTTTTCTGGTGGGTTTCTGAGCGTGGGAGGGGTGACAGGCGGTGGGAAAGAGCGCTAGCTCCACATTATGTCTGCACGAGCACCATAAGCATTGGGGCGGATGTGAATAGGCTTTGACGCTCCGCGAGGCGTTGTGTGGAAAAACGTGCAAATTTGCGCGAGGACTACGGAGTAGTTGCACACAGTCTGACAGTACGAAGTAACCTTGAGTCTGTTTTCGAGCGCCGCATCATTCCAACCCTCTTTCGCAGGGGACAGGTCGACTTGCACTGGGCACGGTGTCGGCTATCATAAGCAGGCACGTCGCAAAATAAACGTACATGTATGTATACTCCGGACAGGCAGCTCCTGATGTGCAACACCGGTCGCAGTTACCATTTCCGGAAGAGACGGCTTGAAAGTGAGAGTTTGAGAGTCGACGAAAACGCAGGAGCGAATCAACAGGCTGGGCAGGGCAGCCCCCACGAAGTGGCAGGCACACTGCAGCTGCAGGGCGGGAGTCTAAAGCTTAGCTTTCCAGGGAAAGTGCGACCGTTCCATCAGGACTCGGCTCATATTTGTGTGCCGAAGCCGATACCAAAGCACCGCACTTACTCCAACCGCAAGAGATCAGCATCCGATGAACGACACGCGGCACAGACCAGCGACTACTAAAGTGTAGGACGAACGGATGCAAAGTGCGGCTACGGGATGCGGCAGTCGCCTTACAATGCCTTACAACAATGCTCGGCGTTCATCGACTTATTGGGGCTACTGTGTCTCTGTGTTTGTAGATCTGCTGGGAAGAGCTCTCGCAAAAAGCCCGGAAATTGGAGACTGACGCGGATGTTTCTCCGATATCGATACGAAAGATACGGAAGCCCGACAGACCGCGCCCCAGTCAACAAATAGCGCGCAGCAGACACCCTCATATCTATTGGAATCTGGCCAGTGGTAACCCTCCCTTTGGATGTATATGCAGCAATGGGATATTGCGACATCCGGGATAATAAAAGTTATGAAGCACAAGGTAGGAGCGTCCCAATTGCGGCGGTCTCTCCTTCCAGCTTTTGATTTGCGTTCGAAAGAAACTTAACAAGCAAATGACCAACAACAAGGAAGGCGCGAAGCACCGAGCTGGAGCCAGGAGGAATATATAATAAGAGATGACCGGCCACTAAATTGCTAACAAAAGTATCGACAATTGAGAAAGAATAGAAAGAATAGAAAGAATAGAAAGAATAGAAAGAATAGAAAGAATAGAAAGAATAGAAAGAATAGAAAGAATAGAAAGAATAGAAAGAATAGAAAAGACATTCTGGCTGCAAAGCACCGTATGCACATTTGCCTTTTGACATAAAACAGTAGCGTGCCACGGGTCGCCAAATAAGACAGACGCTAAGGAGGGCACAACCGCCCTAGAACGACAAAGGCGTGTGCTTAATTGAACACCTAATTTGCTACGCAGCAATCTCGAGCATTTTGTTAGCGAATTTCGCTAACGCCACGTCACAGTGCAGCAAAGCACCCCTTGCGGCAGGCGCGTCCTCTTTGCCTCGTTCGTTCTTGCCACGACACGCAAAAAAGCAAGCAAACCCACTTGTCCACACTCATTTCCTATTCTAGACAGCAACCTTGCTTTCCAACAGCCACACCTTCCCAACCACGACGCCTCAGTTCGATATCGATTTAACACCGACTTCATCTTGAGCTCTTCAATATCACGACAAATCAACACATCGATCTATCCTCGTTCCGCGATCCGCGATCCTCCACCACTCCATGGCCGTGCGGCCAACGGCCGACAGCTGAACGCGAACAAGGCCCTGCCAAGACCGGACCACCTCCCCACCTCGACGACCTCCTCAGACCTCGATTTTGATTCTTACCTACGATCTCCTTTTGACCTCGAAGCCCTCCTCCTCTCGACCATCACCTTACAATGACGTCCTCGGCCGCGTCGACGCGCGCCGCGTCGCCCAACGGCCACGCCCACGCACCATCACCACCGCCCACCACACTCAAGCAGGAGAACGCGGCCCTGGCGGCCGGCATCCCCAGCGCCCTCTCCAACTCCGAGACCTACTCTCTACTCGCCCTTACCGCTGCATGTGCGACGGTCCTTGGCAACACTGTTCGTCGCGACGATGGCGCCCCGCTGACCGCGTCGCTCGCCCTCAGCGGCATCGCTTTCGCTGCCACCTACGCCATGATCCGCTGGCTGGGACCCTCGTTTGTCCGCGCCGGAATCAAGGGTGCCGACCTGAACAAGGTCCAGCGCCGCACGCTGCCCGAGTGCATGGGCGCTGTCTGTGCTGTTGTCTATTTACTGGCCATCATCGTCTTTATCCCGATGCCCTTTTACAAGGACATTGTGGCGGCTACGAGCGGCGGCGGCAACCGCGATGTGGTGCTGCCCGAGGTTGTGCCCGCAACGCACCATGTTGAGAAGGGCCGCTTGCTGCACCGTTTCCCGCACTCCAAACTGGCCTCGTTCTTGTCGGCAATCATCTCGCTGCAGTCCATTACGCTGCTGGGCATTGGCGACGACTTGTTTGACATTCGCTGGCGGCACAAGTTTGTGATCCCGGCGTTTGCGGCCATTCCGCTGCTCGTCGTTTATTTCGTGGACTTTGGCGTCACATCCGTCGTTGTGCCCACGCCTCTCCAGCCATACTTGGGCGAGCTTGTCCAGCTGGGCCCGCTTTACTACCTCTACATGACGGCCGTCGCCATCTTCTCGCCCAACAGCATCAACATTTTGGCTGGTATCAACGGCATCGAGGTTGCACAGTCTGTCGTCGTAGCTGCCCTCCTCGTGTTCAACGACGCACTCTACCTCCTCGCGGGACCCTACCCACACCCGGCTACCGACAGCCATCTGTTCTCGCTTTATTTCCTGCTTCCCTTCCTGGGTGTCTCTCTCGCCCTGCTCGCCCACAACTGGTTCCCGGCCAAGGTCTTTGTCGGTGACACCTACTGCTACTTTGCCGGAATGGTCTTTGTGGTTGTCAGCATCCTGGGCCATTTCTCCAAGACCTTGGTGCTGCTGCTCCTCCCGCAGATTGCCAACTTCATCTACTCGGCACCCCAGATCTTTGGTCTCGTCCCCTGCCCGCGCCACCGCATGCCGCGTTTCCATGCCCGCACCGGTCTGCTCGAACCCTCTGTAACTGTCTGGCTTCCCGACCGCCAGCCGAAGCCGCCCATCGCCTGGGCACTGCGGCTGCTCGCCCGCTTCCATCTCCTGCGCCTCACGACCGACCCCAAGAACCCCGAAACGATCCAGGAGACGACCAACATGACCCTCCTGAACCTGTGGCTGGTCTGGCGGGGTCCGCTGCGCGAGGACCGCCTCGCCATTGAGATTGTGGTGATGCAGACCCTTGTGGGCCTGTTTGGTCTGTTTGTGCGTCACAGGTTGGCCCTTTTGATCTTTAAGGAGGACAACTTGGGTGCTGTCGGTTACTAGGGGAGAGGCGACGAGAGGGTGAGTCCGCCAGGATAGGTGAGCGAACGGACGACCAATGAAGTGTGTGGAAGGAAGGAAGGGGAAGATCTGATTTGTATTTCTCATTTGTGTACTATACCTCAAGGGAGTCAGTCATCTGGGCTGATCTACGGCGTTTACGGATTTATTGTTGCAAGCCTTTTAAGCAATTACAAACGCAGAGCCATCTAAGAATAGATGTATATAGGAATCATCTACAATGGCAATAATACAAAATCACACTAGCAACCTGTCTACGAGATACTAACGTGATACAAGATGAAAGGAAAGACAGCCTGCAGTATAGTTGTTTTATCAAAAAGTACCTAGTCTCCTGAACTGAGATCTTCTCTGACAAACAGAAAGCCAGCAAAGAAGAGGGAGGCATAATACTTCATAGTACACAAGACATCAATGGGGGGGAAAGGAGAGATAGGTAGGTACGGGGAAGGCAACAAGCCGTTCCACCGTCAAGAGTATGGCAATTCCATTTCCCGCGCACACATGTACATACATAAAAGTGGTAAGTAAGAAGACGAAAAAAAGGAGAACATAGTAGAAAGAAAAAGAAAACAAGCATATCCCATTGTGAGACCGAACAAAAAACCCAGTTTTGTTTCCCTTTTTTGTTCCTCCCAAAAAAAGAGACAACCCGAAATAAAAACGAAAACAACCCACGTTCCCGATGTTTCGTCATTTTTTTTCTCTCCATATCTCCAGAGAGTTTCATAATCAACCGCAACGCCATTTATTTTCGGGGTCTGGGGAGTAGTAACAGTTAAACCCCGTACGCCCATTCCCATCCAAAAAGAGAAGAAGAAAAAGAAAACGGATAATAATAAAGGTAATAAAGAGAAA
Source organism: Sporothrix euskadiensis (assembly GCA_019925375.1). Lineage (NCBI taxonomy): Eukaryota > Fungi > Ascomycota > Sordariomycetes > Ophiostomatales > Ophiostomataceae > Sporothrix > Sporothrix euskadiensis. The sequence continues at coordinate 176,192 of JADHKQ010000026.1, read as the reverse complement.
CAAAAGAAAGAAGAAAAGAAAAGGGAATACGTTGCCATAGCGCCACATAAAAAGTACTACCAGATAAAACAAGTCCAAAAAAAGAAGGAAAGAGGAGAGTGTGAGGAGGAGGTGAAAAGAGGATGAGAAGATACTGATGAGGACTGAAGGTGAGCGACGTTATACGACCTAGCAGGATGTTCACTGTTGTGCTGTCGGTGTCTTAGCCGTTGACTCGGCTTCGGTTGGCAGTGCATTTTCCGCGCCCATGGGAGGTTTCGCCTCGTCGGGGCTCGACGTTGATGGCTTCAGCGTCGTTGGTGGCCGGCCTGCCGCAGCCTTGCGGCTCTTGGTGTAGTCGCTGAGGCTCATCTTCTTCTTGATGGGGCTGGGGGTAACAACGGGAGACCCGAAGGGGTTGCCGCTGGTCACTGCGAATGGTGACTGGACCATTGAAGAAACCGTCAACGGTGTTGTAGCACTGTTCATCTGCGGTAGAGAAGCATCGCTGAAGGACGGCACCTTGGGAAGCTGGACGCGGAGATCCTGCGGTCTCTTAATCGGGAGATCGATACCACTGCCCTCGCCGTCGACGGGCTCAATCTTGGCTGCAATAGTACCAGTCGAAGCGTCGTTTTGGCTCGCAGCGTCTGGAGCATCTGTCATTGCAACATCGTCATTCGGGCCGTTTGCTGGCACTGGCTCTGCGGTCACCGATGCGTTGTGTTTATTGTCGGAAGGGGCCGTAGTGTCGACGTCCATCTTTGATGGGAGGGCCGGCACCGGCTGGTCTTCATTGCGTGCACGGTGTCTGTGGTTGAGCAAACGCCGTGAAAGCGAAATGATGCGACGTTTTGGGCGTGGGGTAGGCGGCTTTTCGTTGTACCACTCGCCTTCCGTCGGGTCTGTTTGGCAAGACGCATCGCGATAGCCTGCAGAAGGGCCGGCCGAAGTCTGGCGTGAGACACTATATGTCGATCCACCGACAGCCGCCGACAGCGACATGAACCCGTGGCCGTCGCCTATGCTCATCGTGTTGGGAGACACGGCACTGACAGGAGATCCCGACTTGCTGCGGGAAGTCTCGGCGTCGACGTAGCGGTAGCTTGCAGTGCCGTTCGGCATATATTGTTCGTGGTCACCGGCCTGGGCTGACGCGCTCTTAGCACGGGACTTGCCACTGTGGCCAGCGGCTGACACGCTTGACCGTTCAGTGCCGTCAGAAGTACGTTTCTTCTTCTTCGGCTGCTGCTGCTCAAGCCGGCGGAACGAATCTTCAACCATTGCTACTTTGCGCTTGTCGCGGTCGGTCGGCTCAGTCAATATGCCCAAGGTGTCGAAAGACCCCTGTCGTGGAGCGGGGGTCATATCACGACTGGGTGGTTTGCTGCGGGAGGATGATGACATTTTGTCTATTTCGGGGAAATCGTCTGGGTGGCCTTCGCTAGCGGCGCGACTATTTGTTGCGTGGCCTGTGCTTGTGGGAGATAGAGCGTGAGATTTGGCCTTGCGTGACGACTTCTTCTTGCTGTGGGTGCTGCGCGCGTGCTGCGATTTGCCACTGTACATTCGGAGGAGTTGGAGGATGCGGGCAAATGCGCAATCTGGTCCCAAGTCGCAAGCGCAGCCACCGTATCGAGAGAGAATCTGGGGAAGCCAGTTGGAGAGCCAAATAAACTCCTCCTCGCCGATTTCGATGTCGTCGATGCTGTTGCTGCTATGGTCGTCGCCAAAGTCGAGAACACGGGCCAATAGCTCTTTGTTTTGCCGTGGTAGGCGAAAATCCCACGGGATCGTAATCTGTTCGTCCGCGGCGATAGGACGGTCGCTGACAAGCCAGAAGTGGTATTCAGTAGCCCCTGACAGGAACGTGTCAAGAACGGCGTTAGGCCGGCAACTGCGGCGAACGTAGCGGGCAAGAGAACCTTCTCTGCGTGTGTCGATGCAAAGTGGTAATAAGGGGTGGAAGAAGACGAATGGGAGGGGAGATGACAGCACACCGTAATGGTTGGAAGGAACTAAACAGTATTCGTTTTGCATGCCAATCTGGCCGTTAAGCTCCATCAACGGGACGTCCTTATCGACAGCCACGGATGTAGCTAAGTACTTCCAGCGCACAACTGTGTCCTTTTCCAACGCGCGCTTCTGGACCTCAACGCGAGGAGGACGCCTTGTTGCTTCAATGTTAGAAGGCAATGACTGGAAAACATCGGCAAAGTCCTGACCGGTCTGTTCTCGCATCAACTCCGGATTTCGTAGCCAGCCAGAGATGGCGTTTGATACCGAGAGGCTGGCAAATGAATTGGTTTGGACAGTCTGGGCAGAATCCTGATCATTGCAGAGATTCAGGAAGTCGCTTGAGTACCCATACAACTCGGTGCCTTCAGGAAGATCGGGTGGTGTTGTGGCCGGACTCAACGGGTGGCCAGCTTGTAGTGATGCTCGCGAAGCAGAGTAGGACGGACTTCTTTTAGAATGCGATCCGCCGACAGACTGACTCGACTTATGAGACTTCTTCTTGGACGGCGGATGGCTGCTGTGCTGGCCGTCAGAACTAGAGAGCCTTCCGACGTCGCTAACTGATGCCGAATGGCCGTTGATGTGAAGGTCGCTCGGCTTGGCCCTTTTCTTGTGGCTCTGGCCGTGGCTTTTTGATGGTGGGCGTTTTGGTTTTTGATGAACAACAGCTTCTGCGTTGGCAGCTTGTAGCCGCTGCCTTTGGTATTCGATGGCGTGTGCAGTGTTTAGTGGCCGCGGTTTGCACTCGTGGCACGCGTGCGTAAATTCTTCGCGTGTTGCTTCTTCGCTGTTGTTAGGGTAGAAACACTCAATATGTTGCCACGAATCGCAAATTTCGCAGTATATTGTGTTTCCGTCATCGCCTGTGAAGCCACAAATGCACTTTATGGTATAAGGTTCCTCCTCTGCAGCCGACTCCGCCTTGGTGACAGGTGCAGCATTGTGTGTAGGAGAGGTCGAGGCGTTTGCAGCCGTGGAAGTGTTGGCGTGTGTAGAGACGGTCGTGGAAGGGAAAGGAGGAACAGGAGCGTACGCCTTGGGGGCAGAAGAAGGCGACAGCGGGTTGAGGGGAGGGAGGCTCGAGGTTGAGAGCGCGGTCTGTGTGGACGGCGGTGGGTGCTTTTCTGTCATAATCTAGGAGAGACCTCGCTCATGGGGAGGGTGCCGAAAAGGAGTGTTGGAAGAGGGGGTTGGGAAATTATCTCTTCGGTTGTGATAACATGACTGAGTAAAGCGCACTGCTTGGGTCGCAAAGACGATTAGGCAGGGCAAGGACTCAACGAAGAGAAGCAGTCGCCGTGTCGTGTCGCCTGTGGTAGAACGTCGAAATGATGGCGCGCCGATGAAAGAAGACGTCCAAATGAGACGCTGTCGCGGAACCAAAAGAAGCGAAGAAAAACGAGCGGTCGTTCGAATTAATGGATCCGCAGAGGCGACCTGTCAAAAAAAAAAAAAAGAAGAAGAAAAGACCACTCGACGAGAGAGCGACTGGGATCCTGGGAGGCCAGAAGGTCACTGTGTCGTGTTCGCTCGCTGGTCGTGATGTGGAACCGACAACAAGGCGGAATTGATTGAGTCGACGAGTCCTCAGGAGGGAAAACGCGGTACAACTCCGTGCGACCAGTCGACAAGTCAGCGGTGTTAAAAGGAGGCCGAAGATTTGAAGTGTCGACCTGAATTGATCGGAAGAGACTCGACAGGGGAGGAAGTGTCGAGAAAGAAGGCAGGACGGCAAATGTGACAGAAGGCAAAAGGTCGTGTCGCCGTGAGAATGTCGAGGAAAGACGAGTCGAGAAAAAAGCCAAGTTGAGTCTTCGAAGAAAGCGTCTTTTTCCTAGGATCGCGCGATTGAATCTGGATCGAGTGTGGAGGAGGGAGCGTTGGGAGATGCGAAAGTGTTGCGTGGAAGATGAAGTCGAAAAGTTGCGAGAAGATGCCAAAGATGAAGATCCAAAAAAGGGGGGAAGAAAAGAGACAGATTGCAGGCGATGAGGGAGAGGAATGAAGAAGTGAAGAAGAGGCAGAAGAGGAAAGAGCGAGAGAGGAAAGTGCAAACCTGCGAGTTGGGATGTAAGGAAAGGAAAGAATGGGAGGGGGGCCAAAACAAGAAGAACGGGGAAGGAAAGCGAAAGAGAGCGGAAAGAGCGCCCAGCAGAAGGGAAAGCGCAGGGAACACACGCTGAGTCGGGGGAGCAGGAAGGAGAGGAAGGAGGAGAGCGCAGGAGACAAAGGGTCGCTAGCCAATGGGCGGGCGGCAAGGCGCCTCCAAGAAAAAAAAAGGCAAGAACCAGGGAAAAGAGGGAAAGAGGAAAAGAGGGAAAAGGGTAGGAAAGGGCGAAACAGAGCAAGAGCAAAATCCCCCGACTAGCGTGGCTCTGGCGCGGTGCTCCTCCCCCCTGGTCTCATTCGCAGCGTCCTAGTGCAGAAAGCGCATCGCCGTTCTCAGAGGAAGGTGGGCGGGAGAGGGAAAGAGAGGGAAGGAGAAGGGGGGACAGAAGCCGATACCTTGTACCAATACTCCGTACAAGGCAGCAATCGTAGCAATGGCTATTTGCTGCCTGAGGCAGGAAGCGCCGCACGAGGGGGTAGGTTTCGTTTTTGGTGGGCGAACGCAGGTTGGGAACTAAGCCAAGAAAAGGGTTAAAAGTGCGTGCGCTGCGTGCGCCGCACCTGCGTAAGCAGCCCGAGTCACTCACTCGACCGACACAGCCAAAAAAAAAAAAAAAAATTGGAAGCGAGTGTGAAAAAGGACGGAGAGAATATGCGAGGCCGTAAAATGGGAGTTAAATTTTGTGAGGGAAGAAGAAAATACCTTGCCATGCCATAGAAACGTGACACCTTCAAATACCAGGCAGGAGCACCCTTTGCTCTTGCCGTTCTTGAGAGGCGGGCTTCAGCGTCATATCGAGCCAGGTGGACGATATATCATGCGAGAGAAAAATATTGGTGAGAGACAAGATTCGTCTCGTTGATAGGCAAAAAATGGCTGGCCGATGGATGCTCGAACTGTCTAGTGAAGGAGACAAGAGTCCTTGGGGATGGAAAAATAGAAGGGAAAGAGAGCAGAGCCGAAGGCATAGAAGCAGAAAAAAGAGGTCATGGCCGTCGGAAGAACAATGGCGCTTTTTGGAGGCCGGCCAAAGTGCCAACTGCCTGTCTGTATTCAGGCAAGAAGAATCAGATGGAGAGAATATGCAGGGAAGACAGGCTCGACAGGCTCGACAGGCTCGACAGGGAGCTGGTGGTTTGCGGCGTTCTCGGGCACAGAAACTGTGAGAGTGTGAGCATTTTGCATGAAAAGAGAGACAGCGTCGACGACCCAGCAAAAACGAAAACAGCAGGCAGCAGTGGGGGCCTTTCGCTGGTTTCGCCCAATGGGAAGGAGCAGCTCCCCTCACAATAGGAAAGAGCAATGTATCGGTACTCCGCTGGACTGCAGGTCGAGAAAGTCCTTTGTTCTGTCGCGTATTCTACTTTTTTAGCGTTCCAACCGGACCAATATCGAGATACTGCGTCGCCCAACCACAAGGCGTGTTTGCTGCGCCCAGTGCCCAGTCAAGTCTGATTACCAGCCGTGTCTCTTGGGCGAGGACGGAGGGTCGAGGAGGGCAGATAATAGGGCACTTGCTTTCTCGAGGCTTCGGCGAGATGATGACAGGAGTCGCGTCTGCTAATTCTGTGTGTGACCGTGCTGCGAGAGGGCTATGCAGGCGAAATCCAGGCGATTATTAGGCGGTGAGGGGGGCAAGATACAGTGGTCGCCTCTGTCGTCTCTGTCGCCTCTCTACAGGTGCTGAGCACCACTATCTCAAAGATACCAACACCACCAAAGACCGCTAACTTGCGCTGCGCTAATCATGCAAGAGAACAGTCATCGCGTCGTTCTTTTCTTCTCCACGTTACTGTTTGCAGAAAGCAGAAGCAGCAGAGCACTTGACCACTGGCCGGCCGCGGCACTGATCAGCGCAGCACTCTTCGTCATCATCTCCAGACAGCTTCCTTGCTGTGTGGCCCAGGCCTTTTGCGTCTCAGCGCCTGTTCCCTGGCTCCTTCCCTCTCAGGGAACTGGGCCGCCAATCCCTAGCACGCTTCCGGCGCGCCTTGGGGTGGCAAAGCCCGACTGCGATTTGGGGGGGGGGGGGGGGGCAAACCTCAGCGCGTAATGGAAAGTGTGGCGGAAGGTGCGAGCGCCACAGGTGGCCGGTTCAGGCGTTTCGACAGAGACGAGGCCTTCGGAATTAGAACACTCAATTTTTTGTTCACCTTCTTTGTCTTGACAACAAACACAACAAACAACCGACAACACTTTGTTTGCGCTGCCCGGCATTTTGCCGTCGTCTCTCCTCTCTCTCTCTCTCTCTCTCTCTCTCTCTCGTCGCTGCTTCTCCTTTCTACCACAGGCCGTCTCGTCTGCCGTCTGCCCCTGACAGCAGGGCTGAAACCGCTGCGAGGCGCGATTGGCTGCAAAAGTCAAAGACAGAGCCCATTCGATCGTTTGGCTGCTCTCGTTGGACGCCCTGCCGACATCTTCCTGCCGCAAGCGAAACGAGCGACGCTTCTCACGATACTGCCTTCCGACGACAGAAGATCCAAAACCGAAGCTTTGCCAGACCGCCTTGTATCGCGAACTGGTCAAGATGGGGCAGGCCATGTGATCCTAGAGATAAGGGGCCCACTATGGAGAACTGAGGAGAATGGAGACAGCGTCCGTGCTCCTCCACTTTGTCCACAGGGATCACCGAATCACCACAGCAGGCCTGCAGCAGATACGTGATACAGCAGCTTGGGGCCGTAATACATTGTAGAGTGCGCAACGTGCGCAAAGAAGGCACGATATGCTTCAAAAGAGAAGGAGCGATGCGATGCTTCTGTCTCGCTAGATGTAATCCTGTCGTAATACTGTTTGCTTGTCTGCGGCCAGGCCATCTCGGAGAGCGCGACAGTGCAGAGTTTGCTTTGCCTGTCAGCTGACCCCATATCTGCAATGATTGCAACAGTGTGCCATTTCGTTCAGCAATATCGAGACCCTATCGCGAATGCGAGAATCGTTCTCTGCCTCTTTGAGTGCCTTTGATTCGTAAATGCCCCATTTTTATCCAGTCCTAGGCGACCGCTGGTTGGCCCGATGAAACGTCCCACCAATCGCAGGCCCCCGTGCCCTCTCCCATGACGCCAACCTCCCCCGTTCCCTTGCCCGTCTCTCGGCTGCGGCCCCCTCCTTCCTTCCAAGCCATTCAGTCGATTTACAGCGGGCTTTTGGCTCTTTGGCACCTGCCCGTTCTTGCCATTGGCGCCTCCTAGCTGGTACTTCCCTCCGCCTCCTCAACAAATCCGCTCTTAACTTCGTCATCGCTTCTCTCCTATCGCTTTTACGCTTTTACGCTTCTACGATTGTTTAAAAGGACAAACAAACAAACTGCTCTTCTTTTCCTTCAACCATCTCTCTTTTTGAACGCCGCTCATCTACACGACTACTGTATTGTCCAACAGAACCAACGATCCCTTTATCAGTGTCGCTCTCTCTTTACTTGACTCACTCGCTCTCTCTCCATCTCTCGCTTTTTCCCGACTTTTACTGGGTTATTCCTCCTCTTCCTCTTCTCTTCCTATCCAACCAGTAACCACACATCTACAACCATGCGGACCGGTACCGTCCTCCTGGCCCTGCTGTCGTCGGCTTCGGCCGCCAGCCTCAACTTCTTTGGCGGTGACGCCACTCCCCATGAGGACCTCAAGGTTCCCGGCAAGTCGCCGCTCGAGTTCTGCCCGTCCGACCACTCTAGTGACATCCTGACCATCAAGAGCGTCGACTTGTCGCCCAACCCTCCTCAGGCGTAAGTCCTCCTCTCCTCTAGTAATATAGTATACTTTCGGCATCGTGGCTAACCAAGTCAGCGGCGTCGAGCTTGTTATTGAGGCCGTGGCCTCGGTCTCCAAGACCATCGCTCAGGGCGCCTACGTCAACCTCCAGGTCAAGTACGGCCTGATCCGTCTTATCAGCACCACTGCCGATCTGTGCGAGCAGATCCAGAACGTCGAGCTTGAATGCCCCATTGAGAAGGGCCTCATTTCCATCACCAAGTCCGTCGAGCTGCCGCGCGAGATCCCTCCTGGCAAGTACACCGTCCTGGCTGATGTCTACACCGTCGATGACGAGCCCGTGACCTGCCTGACGGCCACCGTCACTTTTGCCCGCGATGGCTCTGTGAGCTCCGAGTTGTAGAATACCACCGGCTCCGGAAAGCAACGCAGCCAGATGAATAAATCCGCCTGCTTTCTCACTCAGGAGATACACACAGTTCTGCGAAATTCTCGGGCTGCTCTGCAAGAACGCCATACTGTTATGCAAGGAGCTCTAGCTTCTCTCTTAGAGTACTTTGAACTATACGAACAGCAACACGGATGCCAATTTAGCCAACATCAACCCCCGGCAAAGACTTGTATTAGGAAGGAAGTTCTAACACATATACGCACTTTCCAGTATCTGTCTGGCCCCATGTTCTTGGGCCTTTTCATCAGCCTCTGGTTAGATGCTTTGCTGGCTCATTATCAAGGCTCCTCGACACGCGACCTCGTTACTTCGAGCCTGAAACACTCGCTATCATACTATGTTGTGTCCGTCGCCTGGGCGTTCTGGCTCGCATGTTCTTGAAGCAGAATTTGGTTGCGCTGCCTGTGTTCTGTTTTCCTACTCACTGTTGTTCGTTGTCTGCCCGCTGATCTTGTTTTCTGCCTCTTTTTCGTGTCCTTTTATAGCTCGCGTTTGTTGTTAGTTCTACTGTATTTGCCTTGCATCGTCGCCATTACTGCCACCATACATTTATCGGCCACATGGAACAACCCCTTTACTTCTAATCAAACACATTCCACTATCTGCCGCACAGTGGGGTATTATCGCATTATTTTAAACGCACTCTCCTAATGCTTTGCATAGACAAGTGAAAGCAATCGTGTTAAATGAAATGAAAATGATGATATCGCCCATTCTAACATGCCGTACAGCATCTCAACAACCCGGGTTCTCAGGTAGTCCCTGGTTCGATGCTGTCTCAGTATCAAGCAATGCAATGTACTGTAGTATCCAAACTGCCGCCCCCAACATCTCCTCTCCGTGCCCGGGCCCCCATCGGATTCGTCCTTTACTCGCCAAACAGCCGTCTGACACGGCGCAGAACGCTGTCCTTCTCCGGGTCGTATGGGTGGTCCTTGCTCGGGATCTCCAGTACCGTCGGGAAAGCGGCAGTGTATGTGTCGACGCGGTACCGTATCCGGTCGGCAATCTAGTCTGTTAGCCATAGTCCGTCACCCTCTTCCATTACTCCATCTTCCCATCTTTTCGTTGACATACGTGCTGGTTGATCAGGACGATGCCAATGTCCTTGCGTTCGGTGGTGAATCGGTCAAAAGCCGCCTCAATGGCCGCATTGTCCGTCTTGTTATCGACAACGAGAAAGTTCTTTTGCGCATCGGGGCCCGGGGTTACGTGCTATACTCGTTGTCAGTAGCGGTCGATAAAAGTGTTCGAGCAGATGGGGGACTTACGCCAATGCCAGCCAGCAGCAGGCCTGTCACGGAGTCCTATACATCACCAGTCAGCTTCGTCCCCTCGTATCCAATCCCAGTTGGCCTCTCTGGGTCGTTCGCACCTCGTCGCCGATGACAGCAAGGAACTGCCGGTCCTTGAAGTCCGCCGCCGTCGTCGTCATCGTGGAGGAGAGATAGGATTCGATCGGCCTTTATTCGTTCTGGCGGTTTGTAGATGGCTAGAAGGGGAATGTAATAAAATTCGATCGTACGGAGACTTCGAGAAGGGCTGTCCCGAGTGTCGTCGTATCGTCTTGGTCGAAGGGAGAGCCGACAATGGATTGAGGTCGGGATACAGCTGTGGATTAATTGCTCACTTTGGCTGGGCCAGCGATAAAGGCTCCTTTGATTGTCCTTGTTCTAGCTGCCATGGCACCTGCCTACGACAGGGCGACTCACTGTACGGAGTATTGCAGCAAAGAGCCCCGCAGCCAGCCGCCGTGATTAGGTAAGGTTACTAGCGGCCCAGAACCAGATGGCTCCTGCCTCCAAAACGGTATTACTTGTAAACAAACAGCAACCGCCAGGGCCAGGCACATACGCCATAGAAACGCTTTCTGAGCTCCTTGTTTTTTTTCTCTCGTTTTTCCCGGCTGCTCCATATCAACGTCTTCAACGACCACAACGACATTTTGCATACCCGCATCACGCGGTGCTCGAGGGCGATCGGCACAAACTTTAAAGCAGAACACTTTCTTCCAGGCGACAATGTTTTGAGCCTTCCAACAGCATCCCTTTAGCAGCGACTGCCATAAATTCGACGACATCAACACATTCACAATTCACGACACTTCTGCCTCCTTTTCCTCTAACGACCCCTCACATCCACATCCAAGATGCCGCGCCTCGTGCGGCGGCAGACGCTCACGCAGCGCATCACAGCTGCCATTAACCCCTGGGACTTCTTGCTCTGGCTATCTGAGGAGATCGAGACCCGCGAGCTCGACTCCATCGCTGTCGGCAGCCAGGTCGGCGTCGTCGCCAACTTCCTCTTTCTCCTCGCCCGCGCCAACCTGGGCCCGTCGAATAGTGCCGACGATGATGTGTTTGGTGATGGCTCAGGCCGTGGATGGGTCTCATACCTGGTAGGTTTCGGCCGTTGCGCAGCGCCACGTGCATAGCTCTCACAACTAACATTCACTCTTCTCTCAGATCCAACTCCTTGTCTGGGCTGGTGTCTCTCTATCCGTCGCCAACGCCTTTTTCGTCTACACGCGCAAGCGCCACTACCGTCTCTTCGAGGCCAATATCGACCGCCGCCCAGGCACCCCCTCCGCCAACCGCGTTCGCGTCCAGTCCTCGCCCTCGACCAACTCACCTCTGCGTCTCATCGGCGACCTCGTCACTTTTGAAAGCGCCGAGTCGCGTGCCCACCCGGACAGCACCCGCGATGTCTGGGAGCTCGCCGTCTGGGACCCGCGCCCGGCGTCCCTCGCCCTTCTCTCGTTCTTCAGCCCCCTCCACATCCTCATCTACATGTTCGAGCTGCCCCTCGACCCTCTCGAGCCCCGGCCCAGCGTCGCCGTGCTGAAGTGCATTGTGCTCCAGGTCGGTCTGTCGGTCGCTATGCGCCAGCTGCAGTCCAAGAACGACCAGCGCCAGCGTGACAACGCCATCATCCAGAAGGAGGTCCTCCATGAGTACGATACCAAGTTTGTTCAGCCGCGCCTGCATCCCATCGTGCGCGACATGGGCACACAGGTGTCCATGGACCCCACCGACGCGGCGGGCGATGCTTCCACGGGTGGTATCGTTGTTGGCGAGTCCATCGAGTCTGGCACGCCGACGACAGTAATACACCGCGGCTTCCAGACGCACCCAAACGCCAACTATATCAAGCACGTCGACCCCGACTTTGGTAAACGGAATGCCTCTTCGACGTCCGTCTCTTCTGGTCGTCACTCAGGCACGGTCGCAGCCACCCCGCGTCACCTCACACCCGCACAACAGAGACCGGCTAGATACTCGGACTCGTTTACGCCGGGCAACACCAGCGTCGCCAAACCACGCCAGAGCATGCCTGTAGGCGCGACACCGAGCTACACATCGACGGGAGCGGGCTCCAGCACAGGTGTTAGCTCAGGCATCATTGGCGAGGGAACAAGAGCAAGGACCGGCACCGCATTTGTGGCCAACACACCCTTGGCCACGGTCAACAACAGCGTGCACCGCCCCTCAATCCCGTCAAGTGCTACTACCAACTTTGGCGGCAGCATGGGCGTCTTTAGCCACGTCAACTCGCCGCTCAAGAAGGCCATCAGTATGAATGACATTGGCAGCAGCAGCGTCGGTGGCTTCCAGTCGCCTCGCAACTCTCGCGAGTTGGCCGCTATTGAACAGCGTGAGGCCGCCGAGCGAATGCAGCGGATGCGCAGCCCGACCAAGTCGCCCAAGAAGGAGAACTTCCCACTGCAGCAGCCTCCACTGACCGAGTCGAGACTGTCATTCCAGCCGCAGGAGCTGTCGTCGCCGCCGGTGCCCTTCAATCCCTTTGCCAAGACGCGGCCGAGTGCCTCTCACAACAGCAAGAACGAGCGGTTCCCGTCTCGCTGGTAGACAGACACATTTTTGGTTTCTTTTTTTTCTTGTCCTTTTGTTCTATATTCAATTTACTCGTTTAATCTTCTTCATGATTGTTCTATTGGGCAGTCGCAAAAATTTGCATGGCAGGCGCTTGGGGGTGTACCTTTTTTTTCTGTTCACGTTGTTGTTTTATTTAAAAATTTCTGCTTTTTTGCGTCGCTTGGTCGCTACTTCCTTAAATTTATGCTAGAGCATGTTTGCTCTTTCTCTCTTTGCTCTTTCCAAATTTGATTTTTGGTCTTTGAATAAACAAGTAAAATCGGGAAGGAGCAATGGTCAATCTTGCTCGAAACGTTGACATGGTGTCGCCTTGCTGACCCCTGGATCTAATTTTGATGGGTTTGTCTCGATCTACAAGTAAACAATCTTGTGCCACACCTCCGCCACCCTATCATAAAGATCTTTATTTCTTATTGTGCGCTCTGCTCTTTGCCTATTTCTATTGGATTATATTTCTTTTATTTCGGCTTCGGGAAGTTCACATACTTGAGGCCTTCACACCATGTCAACAGCTGGTCCGGCGAGACAAAAGAGAGCAGCGACACGATCATTCGGCGCGGCCAACACACCTCCTCGCAACGTCCTTACCCGTAATAGAGCACGTCGCGAGTCACGAACCGACGAGTCACTCGACTCCAGTGACAAATCGATCCTTCCAGGCTTCATCACCAAACTCTTCCCCAGCAGAAAGCCAGAGCGCGGCGGCACACTCCGCGCACACGGCGTCTAGGACGAACCGAATGCGGATATTCCTGCTGTTACGCCATTGCTTGACAGACTCGGCCCCTATTCCCACAACGTATGGGGCACCGGGAGCAGCTTTTCCAGCAGAGCGGGCCAAAGATTCCCAAATAGGCGGCTTCGACGGCAAGACTCGTTTACGGATCCGTGCCAAAGCTCGATCGGCATCCCTACGTCTTTTCATACCCGTGGCGGCATACCACTCCAAAAATCTCCTCCATCTCCTCCTATAAACGCACCTGGTGCGTGGCCCAGCGTCACCGACTTGCGGACTGCCGTCACGCCCTCTGCACCCCGTGTTGATTCTATCCATAGGGGCCAGCCTCCACCTCCACTCGATATCCCACTTCGTCAAAAGACAGAGGCTCACCGCCAACGCCAGGACCTCAAATTCAGCGGCGACTATCTTGGTGTCCAGGGTATAAACCCAGAGACGGGCCAACTCGACGTCCTTACACCTACGACTGGCTCCAAGAGTACAGTCTCCAGTGTCACATCTGGTGCACCGGCAAGCGCTGCCCAAGAGAGTATCGACAATTACGAGCAGGGAAAGGACGAGCTTCGATGGCAGCAGAGTCTTGTTCGGTGGCGCAAAGAAAACGGGCAGTGGTCATCGGTCGCAGAGCCGATGCTAAGCCCCATTGCCCAGTCAAGAAGTACAACGCCACGTAAGTTAGCATCCAGATATGAAGTGCACTTTATCCTGGCTGACAATATTTCACTGCACAGCACTTCCCCATCCCCCTCCCGAAGAGTTTATTTTAGACGGTCCAGGCAAAATTGCGGTACCTGTGTAGAACACTGTCCAGTTTTCGAGTGCTGGGTGGGAGACAGCAACCTCTTCAGCAACTGTCAATATGCCTCCTCCCATCGCGTCAAAGGGCATGTCAGCTTCTGCGCATACCCTCAACATGACAAGTCAACATCAGAGCACCGAAAAAGGCAAAGGCAGCAGTCGGCATGCTGAATCACACAATCTCCATGCTTCAATCTCTGCCTTGAGCAATGACGACTACCTTCACTTAGATGAGCCCGTCCCTTGCACGCCAGACCCAGAACCAGAGTCGCTCTTGCCTCTACCGAGCCTCGCTCACCCCGATCCTCGTAGTGATATGCACTGGGGACTTGCGGGCACCCGGCTCGCCAGTGAACTGCGAAGCGAGAGCGGTGATAGTTTGCAAGGTATGATGGTCCACCCTCGAAACGGCAAGGGAGCCTTGAATCTGATTCCATGTCAACCACCTCCTTTTCATGTACGTGGTTCCGATCTCTTGTTGACTTCTGGCTATTTACAGCCTCATCACATCAAGCACATGCAGCGGCGGTACTACCAACAGCACTATCAAAGACAGAGGCCGAGGAGGACCCGACCGAACATCGGCCGTCAAAGGTCCAAACCGCTGGCGTACCCCAGGGTGAACGTCTGTCCAACCAGAATGCCGAAGAGACAAGCAACGACCACCAGCATGTCGACTATTCGTCAGGGACAGAGATCAGCCGTCGAGAAGTCACCGACACCGGAGTCAGAAGCATCGCCAGCAAAGACCATAACGGTGACAGAGACTCAGACCACGACATGCACCCCAACACAAGTGCAGGCGCAGTCAGCTCCAGGGTCGATCCAGAGCACACCCAAAAAAACAGGATCTGCCTCCATACCCACCATCACCATTACTGGATCCGCTACGAGCCCGCCCGTGGCCGACGCGAACCCGAACCCGGACAAAGCGGGCATGGGCTTCGACGGAGCCACCGCAGAATCACACTGTCTTCGCACAAGAATCGCGAGAGCTATGAGATGCTTGGAGCGCCCGGCACCGACGGCACCAATATTACCGACGTTACCAATACTGCAAGAGATACCGCAGAAGGTATTCACACTGCAGACCCGCAGCATGAGGCCCTCTTCAGGGTGTTCCCGGCCGAATGCGAAACCGAGAAGCTCGTCGAGCACAAGCGACCACCCTCTCGAAACAGCCACGACCGCTACTACATCATCCAGGCACCTAGCGGCGGCAACAAAGAAGCGTGTTGAGAAGCTGTCGCCATCCTTTGCCTTGTCTGCTCGATCTGCACCACATGCACCAACTACTGCTTTGAATTCCGTGCAGCCCCATTCGACAGGTAATCACCGCGGCCGCCAGCCAGCGACCGACTTTAACTTCCTGCAGAAGATCATGCCTCCTCCGTCCACTGCACCTTCCCCTTTGAAGGCTAAGAGGATGCAACAGCAGCAACAACAGCAGCAGCAGGCAATACGTAATAATGTTCCTACGCATAAGATGGCACAAGGAGCTGCATACATGGCTGTGGCGCGGACAAGTATGCTTCCACGTGGGCATATACAAAGAAAGGCGGTGGGAACAGGTACAGTCTCTCCACAGCAAAAATCAAAGCAGGCTCAAGAAAAGAAAGGACAGAATGAACGGGAGCAGAAGAAAGGAGATCAAAGCAAGAAGGGAGCTGCTGGCAAGCAGCCAAAAAAGGACGCCGGCATCGGAGGTCCAGCTGTGTCAACGACAGGCAAAAAGAGGAAGCAGAACAATGATCGTGCTTGCGGCGAAGTCAATGTGCCCCTGGAGCTTGTTCAGAATGCGGGGGTGCTTGTGTTTGGGTTTCTCTGGAGGTATTGGATGCATGTCCGCCCCGTCTTCCATCGCCGCTCAGCCCTGCGGGGGCGACTTCGGAGCGGATGCTTGACGTTTTCAGATACGTTTCTTTGTGCTTTAGCAGCTGGGTTCGTGCTGACACTTGTGTTGCTGGGTGTGGTGGTGTTTCGAGTGCTTGCAGTTGTGGGCATAGTTTGTCATTACACGTCGATGGTGTTGAGCATGTTATTGGGCATGTAAGTAGAGGGCACAAGAGTGTTTGCGGTGTTTTAAAAAGCATTTTTATAGAAGCATTGCTACAGAATGAATGGCACAAAATTATCATTGTAGATGTAAACACGGACGTGCAATAAGGAAAGCATCGCGAGGCTGTCGTCAAACCATACCCAGTTAAAGCTTTCCTGTGCTGTCATAGCTCCTTTTCGGCACAGTACCAATAGCCAAGCTTTTGAGAGCCGAACCTCCGTAGACCGGAGTTGTCCTTGTGGCGGTTAAAGTAATTCAAACCAAAGCCACAAAAAACGAGTCATTGCGGGCACTTGTAAATCAACAAGAGACGTATCCTAAATGAAGCCAGTGGCCCAGTTTGTGCACTTCTCTTTTGTGAATCATGAATGACTGTATCTGGTGGAGGATTTGCATTTTCTCCTTTTTGTTTCCACACGTCTGCAACGACCTTCTCTGTTTGTCAATATTTACTTTTGTAGTCCCCGACTCTTTTTGCCGATCTGCACGATGGGTCGTATATCCCTTTCTCGTCGTTGTGGAAATATTCTCCGGGGGTGGTGGCCCCTCTCCCACTGCGTCTTCTGCGCCTGGGAAGCTTCCTCCGACATCGCACCTGTAAGAAGAGACAAGGGTGAGAAACAGCTTCTCGACCTCCTCCAAAAAGTCAAATGGCACGCCCGGTCACAGCCAATAACACATTAGTGGTTTATCATACGGAGAAGAAACGTGCAACTGCAAAAGACGGGGCACGGAACGGTAGACGCATTGGACGGAAGCAACTACTGTTTATTCCTTTGCCGTTATCCTTCTTTCCCCCTTTTGCCCAGCAGCACATCGGTACTAGGTCCGAAATGGCGGGGGACAAAAAAACAAAAACAACAGATGTGATGCACGCAACAGGCCAGGACCAGTCAGAGTGGGGTTTGGGGAAGAAATGATTCTTTTTGGTTGAGAATGCGAAGCTATGGGGCAAATATCTAGGCCGATACCGCCCACTTGCACTTGAGACACGTTTGGGCGACAATGGACGAGGTAAGTTTATGAGATGTTGAGACATGTAAATATATGAATTATAAGAAAGAAAGAACATAGGGAAACATTTACTGACCGCAGTCTCAAAGATAGGCTGATGTTTGCCGACCATTTTTTGCGAAATGAAGCCGGACTCTGGGCAATGAGGGACGAGCCGCAGAGCAGGGGTCACGTAATGGGTGGGCAGGCAATCAGCAATCAAAGATCAAAAGGTGTAAGATACGAACGTGGTGCCGATCCATGCACAGCAGGTTCGAGCACAGGTGCACAAACAGGATAGCAAAAAGGCGGTGATAGAGTCGCCTTGTGTGGTGTTGCGATAGCTGGCTAGCTTCTTGGCATACGACGGCACGTTGGACCGCGATACTAGATTTACAACTGGCAGGAGACGACAGCCAGCGGCCGGCAAGAGCGACTCGGCGCCGTTAAGCGCAACTAACCGGTGCCTGAACGAGCCCTGGATCTCGCTCACGGGAATCCAGCTTCCCAGATAGGTCATCTTGTCGTGGGGACGTCTCCGCTTTCTCGTCTCTTTTTTTTTTGTTTCCACCTAGGCTATGTTATCTTGATTTTCTTCTAGGAGGTGTCTTGCGAGATACCCGGAATCTCCGTCGCATCTTGCTGTCTCAACATCGCCAGTTTCGTAAAGTCACGTGCGCTGCGCTCCTTCCCTTATTGTGCCCTCGGCCTGCATCCCGGGCACACAAAATTACGTCACTTGAGCGGACCGGTGAGCGCAAACTGCAACAACCCTCGTCCTCGATTCTCGTGCCATCCTCAACCCCCAAACTTGAATCCAATGCGTCTCGTTTTGTTTGTCTTGGAATTGTTGAGTTACTTCTGAGAGTCTGCAACTGCTACAATGTCTTCGTCCTGTGTACTCGTCATATGACGCGACATGCAAGCACGGTTACGGAAGGGGCGAGTGGTGCAAAAGCTGTTCGGGGCAAAGGCAACTGCCAGTCACAGCCCAGAAAACGAGAAGTGAGAAAGAGGAAGGCGCATCCTGCTACTGCAGGTGCCGCAGGCCGGGACCCACGTTCACCTGCTTTGCGCTTCCTCCCTCAACAACAAAAGGCCGACTGTTCATACAATACGACAAGGACAGAGACAAAAGCCAAGGAAGGCGAGACCGACTGCAGAATAGGGCCCGAAAAGACCCAGTTTCGCCAGTAAAGGGCCCAGTAAAAGGGAACAGCGGCTCTTCGTCTCAACCAATCTGCGCAGGCCAATTCTCAATCAGTCAACCCCGCGTTTTTTTTTTTAGCTTTTTTTCTGTGAGTCGTCCTTCCCTTTGTGCCCTTTCAGCAGCAAATTTTGGTGAGAGAAGGCACGCCAAAATTGTAAAACTAGGCCACGGTTCCGTCTACCGGACCAGCGTAGAGGACCCTCCGATCATCGGCGTCGAGTTGTCTTGTGTGCGGCGAAACCGACAATGCGCAAAAAAATAAGTGAACATCTTTTAGTGTCGACTCATGAGCCATTCGGACCACTGAGGGGCTGTTCTGTGGGTTTGGGGGCATGTTATTTGCTTGGGAAGCTCTTTGTGAGATTGGCGACGAGGACCGCCTGTGACAAGGAGGCGAATTGCGTCGTTCGCGCCTGCCCGCTCTTTCCTGCCTGTGCCGGTTGTTCTTGCCTCAAGTTTTTGAGGGGCCTCACATCACTCTTTCCTTCCCGGAACTTGATATCAGCTTCGCACACCCGCACACCCTCTCCTCCGTTTTGCTATTTTAGCTTCCCCTTCTTCCTTGTCCTCTGCCCGGCCTGTCCATTTTTGTTCCTTTTTGTCTCGGCTTTATTTCTTCTCGTTTCTCCCCAGTTCCCCAACGACGTTTCGTCTAACACCATATTAAACCTTGCCTAGCCCATTTGTCTTTGCCAAGGCCCTGTTGCTCTCCTTCTCTTCCCATACACATACGTCTTCTGTTGTACTGTGTACAGATTTTGTGGTTCTGATCTCTTCTTCCTCACATCTTCTTTTCCTTTCTTTCTTTCTCTTTATTGTCTTTATCGTCTTTATCCCCCAGATACCCCATACACACAGTCACAATGCCTGGAGTTGAAAGCGCACCACGAACCCTCTACGACAAGGTCCTGGGCGACCACATTGTCGACGAGAAGCTGGACGGCACTCTGCTGCTGTACATCGGTAAGTTTGCTCTATTTCGCCTGGTCACTGCCGATTACTCGGGGCACAGTTTTGTGACCAAAAGATCATGATCATGTACAAGAACCCCGACTGACTCGTTTCCCTTTTCTTTTTGCTCTATAGACCGTCATCTCGTCCACGAAGTCACCTCGCCGGTAAGTTTTCGAACAAAGACAGACATACGAAAAAAGAGGAGGGAAGGCCGCCGGCATCGCAAATATCTCTGATCGCCGGCGAGTGCATGCAGAGATCGAGCGCATAACAGTGCCTCGCAGCCTGCAGCAGCCTGCAACACCGCAGCTGCGTGACATCCACTTTTTCATGCTCTTTCTGCACACACACATTCTCGTCTCGGCCACTAACATTTGTCTCCTCTCCAGCAAGCCTTTGAGGGTCTGAAGAACGCTGGTCGCAAGGTCCGGAGACCCGACTGTACCCTCGCCACTACCGATCACGTAAGTTCAGGATTCGCTTCAGCTCTTCTTTTTTTTTATTTTTTTTTATAACTCCCCGTCCTAACACATCCAGAATATCCCCACTTCGTCGCGGAAAACCCTCAAGGACATCGCCAGTTTCATCCAGGAGGACGACTCGCGCACCCAATGCGTCACCCTCGAGGAAAATGTCAAGGACTTCGGCATCACATACTTTGGCCTCGGCGACAAGCGCCAGGGTATCGTCCACGTCATTGGCCCTGAGCAGGGCTTCACCCTGCCCGCCACCACCGTCGTCTGCGGTGACAGCCACACCTCCACCCACGGTGCCTTTGGTGCCCTGGCTTTCGGTATCGGTACCTCCGAGGTCGAGCACGTGCTGGCCACCCAGTGCCTGATCACCAAGCGCAGCAAGAACATGCGTGTCCAGGTCGACGGCGAGCTGGCTCCCGGCGTCAGCTCCAAGGACGTTGTCCTGCACGTTATTGGCAAGATTGGTACTGCCGGTGGCACTGGTGCTGTTATCGAGTTCTGCGGCTCTGTTATCCGCAACTTGTCCATGGAAGCCCGCATGTCTATCTGCAACATGTCCATTGAGGGTGGTGCCCGTGCCGGTATGGTCGCTCCCGATGAGATCACTTTCGAGTACCTCCAGGGTCGTCCTCTGGCCCCCAAGTTTGGCTCCGAGGAGTGGAACCGCGCCACTGCCTACTGGAAGAGCCTTCAGTCCGACCCCGGTGCCAAGTACGACATTGACGTTTTCATTGACGGCAAGGACATCATTCCCACCGTCACCTGGGGCACCAGCCCCGAGGACGTCGTCCCTATCAACGGCGTCGTTCCCGACCCCGAGACCTTCGCCGGCGAGTCCAAGAAGGCCACTGGCCGCCGCATGCTGGAGTACATGGGCCTGACCGCAGGTACCCCCATGGAGGACATTGCCATCGACAAGGTCTTCATCGGCTCGTGCACCAACTCGCGTATTGAGGATCTGCGCGCCGCTGCTTCGGTCGTCAAGGGCCGCAAGATCGCCGCCAACGTTAAGCGCGCCATGGTTGTCCCTGGCTCTGGTCTGGTCAAGACCCAGGCTGAGGAGGAGGGTCTGGACAAGATCTTCGTCGACGCTGGTTTTGAGTGGCGCGAGGCTGGTTGCAGTATGTGCCTGGGCATGAACCCCGATATTCTGTCGCCCAAGGAGCGCTGCGCTTCCACGAGCAACCGTAACTTCGAGGGTCGCCAGGGCTCTCAGGGCCGCACTCACTTGATGAGCCCCGTCATGGCCGCCGCCGCTGCCATCGTTGGCAAGCTGACTGATGTCCGGAAACTGACTCAGTACACCGCCAGCCCCCACGTCGACGCTTTCCGTGCCAACACCCACACCGAGCCAACCGGCAAGCCCCAGGTCGACGAGCGCGTCGCCGAGGATGACGCCGAGAAGGAGCAGATCACCGATCAGCCCGAGGACAACGCTCCCCACACCAACACGTCCGTTGCCGGCCACGGTGCCTCGGCGGGCCTACCCACTTTCACCGTCCACCGCGGTATCGCTGCCGTCATGGAGCGCACCAACGTCGACACCGACGCCATCATCCCCAAGCAGTTCCTGAAGACCATCAAGCGTACTGGTCTGGGCAAGGCCCTGTTTAATGACTGGCGCTACTTGCCCAACGGCGAGGAGAACCCCGACTTTGAGCTGAACAAGGAGCCCTACCGCAACGCCAAGATTCTGGTCGTCACCGGCCCCAACTTTGGCTGTGGTAGCTCCCGTGAGCACGCTCCCTGGGCCCTGAACGACTTCGGTATCCGCAGCGTTATTGCTCCCTCGTTTGCCGACATCTTCTTCAACAACTCCTTCAAGAACGGCATGCTCATGATCCCCATCAAGAACCCCGCCGACATCGAGGCTATCGCCGTCGAGGGCCGTGCCGGCCGCGAGGTCGAGATCGATCTGCCAAACCAGCTGATCAAGACTGCCGAGGGCAAGACCATCTGCGGCTTCGACGTTGAGGAGTTCCGCAAGCACTGCCTGATCAACGGTCTTGACGACATTGGCCTGACCATGCAGATGGAGGACAAGATTGCCAAGTTTGAGAAGAAGATGACCCGCGATACTCCCTGGCTGGACGGCAAGGCTTACCTGAAGCGTGGCCGCAACGGCCAGCTGCTGGCCAAGGCTGTCCCCGTGCCAAAAACCAACCGTGGCGAGGAGCTGAAGGAGCCTCTGGAGTGGTAGATCTAAAAAAGTCTACTTTCCCAAAAGCAAGTAAAACAAAAAAGAAAAGAAAGAACAAAACAAAACAAACAATTCTTCAAGGCAAAAATCAAACGACTTTCTCGCATTTCTCATTTTCACATTCCAGTTTCTCACAAATTTTTACGTTGAAATTTAATTTGCATATTGCATCTTACTGTGTTTTTCCAAATCATGTTCACGCCGACTTCATTTTTATATGAGAAGGAACTGGCTCTGGGGTCCAAAAAAACGGCCATGGTGTTTACCAAGAAGAACGATGCGGTGCTGAGGGGTGAGAGAGGTCAGATATCGAAAGTGTTTCTTTTCTTGTCTTGCTTGTCCTTCTTTCTCTTACAAGGTGCCTATTGTTCTTCTTCGGAGGGTTTACAAAAAAGGGGTAATTTGTTTAACGATCTTCGTGTCTATTGCATGGAAGCTGTTGCTTTTTTTATTTACGCTCACGATCTATACATGTATATCGCGTTCTATGTCATCTGCGATGTCAATACACGCTATTGGCAGTCTACATAATGCGAAAATAAGTTCTGAAGATAAGCTCTTTGTTCCTTTTCATTTGTTACTCCATTTTATGTTACTAAAAAATTGTAACTCGATTGTGATATCTGATAGAAACAATCTTATTCAATACGCCCGCCATACTGTTCCCCTAGCATGGGGCCTATTCCGCATGTTGTGAGATCCATGCACCTTTGCTCAAAATGATTATGTGAAACCTTGAGACTGAAAACCAACTGTCCCTACAAACGATGCTACCTCTCCTTTTGATTTCCAACTTTTCATGCCCAAATATATAAAAGAAAATAAATAAAAAACAAACAAACAGAAACATTTGTGAAGGATATAATATGAACAAAAAGAAAGTAAATCAAACCGAATACTGCATCCCAATTTCAGACCTCACGTCATGTACTTGTTAGTGCCGTCCTGCTTATACAGCCAGTCACGGTTCGCGTCAATCATAAAGTCGGTAACGTTAAACTCATTGGCAAACGGGGCACCGCCATTGTTGTTGTTGGTGCTGGCGTTGTTGGCCGCTGCAGCCGCTGCCGCTGCGGCGTTGTCTGCAACTGCGGCAGGGCCATCTCCACCGGCGTTGCCATTGGTGGTGGCTCCATCGTTGTTGGCAGTGTTCGGGTCGGCGTTGCCTGTACCAGTGCCGTTCGTGTTGGTGTTGGCGGCGTCGTTATTGGTGCTTCCCTGTGCGTTGTTGGAACCACTAGTAAGGAATCCGCCGCCGATGCCGGACACAATATGAATGCCACTGCCTGTCATCTCCGTAGGCATACTAAACGGCAGACGAGGGACATTGAAAAAGTCGAACACGTCGAGGTATTCGAGCTCGTTCGGCTGAGGTGTCCGTGCTGGTGTGTGGCTCGGGAAGCGGCTCATCATGTGGCCACCAATGGCATTGGTCTGACCAAGGCCGCCGTTACCGCCAGCGCCGTTGGGTACGCTACCGTCGTGGCCGTAGTGCCCGAAGGGGTGGCTGGCCGTAAAGGCGCTACCGCCGGCGATGTGGCGGGGCTGCCGGCCGATCAACAAATCGAGGTCGAAGGCTGTGCGGCGCATGTCGGCCAAGATCTGCACACTGCTTGGCGTCACATTATCGCCATGACGCTCGCTGTCGCTGTGCTCGTCCAGCACGCGCTGGAGCAGGGCACAATAGCGACCAGCAACGGGCCAGTACCGGCCCATGGCACGGAGTGTGTCCACAAAGAAGTAGACGCGGGCGCTCAACTTGTGCTCGACAGTCGAGCCGTGCACAAGGTACAAGCGGGCGGCCACCCAGAGCGAGAAGGCAAAGGGAGGGCCGAGCTTGGGCAACAGGTTGTTGGAGACGACAAACTCACAGAGTGTGCCGATGTTCTCGACAGCGCTGTGACACCGTTGGCTGGCCGAGTAGCTGGGTGTGAAGATAGGCGAGCGAGTTGTCGGGTAGGCGGAGGACGAGTGCAGCCGGATGATGGCGGTGTGGTAGGTAATGTGCAGCATAACCCAGCCACAGTTAACGACCTTGGCGCAGTTGGGCTGGAAGAGCTTGGACATGTTGCCGTACTCGCCCGGCAGTCCGACCTTCCACGAATTAAGCGTCTGGTCGAGCTCGCGATACCGCATCTGCCACTGCTCGACGTCGCTGAGCGACGAGATGTCGACCGGCTGCTTGAGGAAGTTGTGGATCTTGGTCAATATGCCGAGTATCTCGATATAGTAGCTAAAGGCACCGAGGTTCTCCGGCTTCCCGTTGGAGCCGCTGGGGCCACCGGCCTCAGGCTCGAAGCCGTTTGCGCCAAGACTGCCCGGACCTTCATTGATACCGCCCCGTGTATGGTCGGTGTGGAACAACCGAGTCTCAACCTTTTGGTTCCGTGCCCAAAGGTCGTCACGGCAAGGGAGCGTACGGTCAATTTCCCGGTCATCGAGCGCAAACTCAAAGGCAGTCGCGATAGTGGCGTAGCGGTCGAGCAGGTAGATGACCCAGAAGAGACGCCGCCGCGACTCTTCCTCGATAAAGTCTTTGGGTTCTGGCAGGATCATAGCCCGCAGAGTGTAGATGGATGTGTAGTTGGGGGAGACGGAGAAGGAGTTGGTCTCAACAGCAAGGCCGAGCTGCACAACCGCACGTGTGATCAGAGCCATGATATTCCAACCTGGTGGGCCGTTGCTGCTGCCGCAGAAGTCGAGTGCCAGAATAACCATGGCCTGAAGCGCCTTGACAGACGAGTTCTCCATGCCGTAGAGTAGCACACGATTCTTGGAGATGTCGTGGTATCGCTGGCGCTTCTCCTCTGTGAGCCGCGCATCGGTTGAGAAGCGCAGTGTTGTTGCGACAATGGCGTGCAGAAGAATCTTGTTCGTCTCGTCGGTCATTGCTGCACCAAAGAGCGCCTCGATGGTCGGATTCCGTTGCAGAAGCGGGCACCATGTGTTGATATGTTTGAAATAGAGGTCAACCAGGGCGTAGGAGAGATCATAGGGAGGGAGATCCTGGTCAGACCCGAGATGGGCCTTGTTACCAGGCGCCATGTTCATCATGGGCGAGGAGGTTGTGGTGCCACCAGTGCCCACACCTGGCGGCGCGCTGGCCCCGTAGTACTCTCGTGCCGCCGGAGTTGAGAGAGGCGAAGGTTGTGAGTGATGAGATGGTGAGATGCCAGAAATTGGACCACTTCCTGGGCCATATGAGGCGTTGTTGGCGCTGTTCATGGCACCCGGTGATGCCATGGTCATGTCCATGCCGTTGACGCTGCCGCCCCGGCCAGGCATGCCCGGAGGGCCTCCTGGCGGCGCCGAAGCCGGTGCGAAGGGTGCTGTAGAGGGCTTCTGGAGGAAGAGTGCTGCTTCCGCCTGTGGTGTTTGGGCAGTGTCGACGCGGTTGAAGATATGTGAGGCTGCCGCATGATCTTGCGGTGTGCCTCGATCCTCACCGCTAGCCAAGCTACCGTGGACGCTCCCTGGGCGTCCATTGCCGATTGTGTTCGGGTTTTGGAAGTTTGGTGGTAATGGGATGCTGACAGACGAGCTAATGGGGTTGCCAGAGGCATCAAAGGTGATGTGGAGGACTTCGGAGTGCTTGCGCAGGATGGCCTCGAGCTTGTCAAGCCGTGCTTCCAGTTCGCGACCATAACCAGCGCGCAGGCCAGGCTTCTTACGTTCCTTGTACTCGCATGTTGCGCCGTTGCGCGTACACCAACCGCACGATGGCTGACCGCGGTCACATTTCACCTGTGCCCACCTGTTAGTATACTTGAAGCCACGCGATGTCGTACTCGGTGAGGATCATGATTGTTGTGATCATCATGACCCACGAGGCGTATCGTGACTTACTTTTCTTTGCTTGCAAAGCTCGCATCTGGGATTGCCGGTAAGGTTAGCTGGAGGGTGTTCTCTCTTGACGGTACGCTTCTTGAGCGGTGGCGACTCGTCGGCACTGTCGTCCGACTGGGACGTGGCGTCGGCGGTCTCGGTGACGGCAGCCGGGGGAGACTGATAGGCGGCAGCAGCAGCCATGATGAAGGACAACAGGCCGTCCGCCGTGTGGATAAGGATAAGAGGTACGATGTGTGTGTCAGGAGTGCCAGGAGGAGGCTGAAACGCGTGGGGAAAGCAACGACGACATTGATTGACGGAAGATTGGGATTAAGACGGGAAGCAGGTGGATAGACAAGGACGGGCCACGTGCAGCGCACGAGCACTCAGAACCCAAAATAATCCGAACCCAAGAACCCAATAATCACCATGAACACACCGAGATGGCACCGTCGACGCGTGTCTCACTGACATGGAAACAAGGAGGGGGGCAGGAGACAGAATGACAACGGGCAGATCCGGGAAGATGCAAGGGAGGGGAGAGGAGGGTACGGTGTGAGGGGAGTATGGGGAAGCACGGGGAAGGTGTAGAAGCATGGAAGCATGGAAGCATGGAGCAGATGGAGGGAGCTTGCGAGGACAAAGTGATTGTCACGGAGGGCATGAACCCGAGATGCGAGAGGCAATCTTCAATGCAAGCTCACGCACATAGCACTAGACGAAGAAGGATGCTCTTTGGAGTGACGGTGTAAGGGGTGGGGGGGGGGGGGGGAGGGGGGTGCAGAGAATATTGGGGATGTAGAAGTGGCAAAGACGGTCCAAGGGACCCAGAGAAAAGCCAGGAAAAGCTCGAGAAATGAGAAACCAAAGACACTGGACGTGGATGCACGGCGAAGCACGGGGATGAGCAAGGGCGAAGGAAGATGGGCTGGGATGAACGAGAATAGACAGGATGCAACGAAAACGAAAGAAATTTTAAAAAAGGAGAGCACGAAAAACACACGAAAAGAAAGGAGATGGTGAGAGGCAGAAAGCCGATAATACGTACGAGACTGAGATGGGCCGTTTCCGTTTGCCGCTGCGGGCACCGCCGCCGTCATCATCACCATCAATATCGCTTCTGTCGTCGCCGTCGTCGCCGTCGCCGCTGTCCGAGTCGAGCAGCTGTTGCTGCTGTTGTTGATGCGACTGCTGCTGGCCATGGCTCTGGTTTTGACTCTGGTTTTGACTCTGGCCCTGGGTCTGCAAGATATGCAGGCTCGGCTTGGAATCGTGCGTCTGTTCCTGCTGCAGCGGGTGGTGACGGTGCTGTTGCTGCCGGCCGTCGCCTCCAGCTGCGCCTGGGGTCAAGCTCGCGGCCATCGCGACAGCTGTGCTTGGCCCTGAGGAGGAGGCCACGGCTGCTGGGGCTGGAGATGGGGAGATGGACTCTCGTGCCGCGCCCTCGATATCAAATCAAGTTTCGTATGAATGGTAGTCCGGAGGCCGAAGCTTGCGGATGGGGATGTGCAAGTGTGAGGAAGCGGGATGTGTGCAGAAAGCGGTAATACGCGGTGTGTCAGAGTCCAAGCTGCAGCTCGGGTGTAATTGTCGCAGACAGCTTCTCCTCCTTTCTCCTCACTTTGTGTCGGTCCCTGTTGCTCCTGGTCGGTCTAGTGACAGGATAACAGGATAACAGGATAACAGAATACAGGTCCAGGTGTGCCTGGGGACTGGGCCCTCGCGATCGGGGGAATGTGAGCAGAGATCAAAAAAAAAAAAAACTGGAACAAAGAAAAACGAATAAAAAAGAGAATAAAACCCGACAAAAAAAGCACAAAATAGCAAGCGAAAATAATGTGAGAACCGAGCAGGTATCACAAGCTGGGTCTCGCCGCGGCCAGTCCACGGTCAGACGGAAACTCTGCCTGCCCTCTGAAAGAGAGCAGTCCTCCTCAGCAGATCCTATCTTGGGCCCATCAAAACGTCGCAGTGGATCTGGGGCAACCCCAAACGAGCGTCGACAAGGGCAGACAGGGGGCTAGCAAAGGCAATGAAGCAGGTGAAAGTGACTCTGTTGACTCTGTTGGCACTGGTGAGCGCTGTGCTGGAGGATCGTTTCTGATGCCGGTCTTCTCGGGTCAATGTTGTCTGCTCGGGCTATTATTGCCTCTCGTTTTAACAGTACAGAGATCCCGAGGGACAGTCTGCTCAACTAGCAGGGGAATGGGGATAACCCCGATTGCACCTACCAGCACCGAGGCCTCGTGTGCTCAACTGGCGTGGCCCGTCGTTGTTCGGCTGTGGAGTCGACTTGCTTTTTTGCCTTGGTATTCGGTTGTAGCGTGAACGAAAGAAAAAGGAGGAGAGCACGAGAGAGGGAAAAGAGGGTCGAGGATGGCGCTATGGGACGCTGGCTCAGGACTGGCTTCGGAGGGGTCTGTCGCTCCTGCCCGAGCTCGGCTTACGGTTTAGTGATTGCCGGATGCAGCAAGTGCGACCAAGTGCTTGCACATGCAAAGCGGAAAGGCCCCAAGAACCCAAAAAGAAAGAGGAAAGAATGCGGACAGCGCTTGGCCCAAACTCCAATTTACTCCGTACTCGTTGTGTTTTTTTGGTTTTTTTTTGGTTTTTTTTTTGCGAAAAGTGGGGATCGCTTATCGTTATCCAACCGGCATCGTGCTCGAGGAGTAAAAATCAGACGATGCAACGCACCGGAATATCGTTCTTGCCTTTCTGCCTCTCTGCTTTGCTTGTTTGCGCCTGCGCGCAAAACTGTGACTTTGCGCGTGATGTGGCTGTCCTGCAGTCCCTGGTCCGAATCACCAATTGCAGGCTCGCTTAACTCGATGCCATGGCCATGCCTGTAGACAATATTGCCATTCTCGGCCTTTATGCCGCAGCCGCGCTTTTCCCCGTGTTGTCTGTGTTCCCATCGCACCTTCCTTGCGTTCTGCGCCGTGTGGCCGGCAGGTGGCAGGTGCAGACGACCGTACCGCTACTTTGGTATATTGCGCCCCCACTGCATGCGTTGGACAGCATATGAGGTTGCAGTCTATCACTTAAAGCCACGACGACGCAAACAATCGAACGATGTTGATGCCGGGCGCCGTAGGATGTACATGATGTGCATCGTCGCCAGAAAACTCCCGTCAGTTGCCTGCCACGACGTCTCTGTGAAACCTCGTCACAGTGCACTGCATTCTTTTCTTCTTCGCTCCGTGTTCCACTTTGCGGCTGCCCCAACGGCTCTCAAGGGGCCCCAAAACCGCAAACACAGCAGAACTCCACTGTTCGAGGTCACGCTAACCAGGAAATCCAATAACTGGGCGGGGCTCTTTAACAAAGCTCACCTGGCTGCGTCGGTATATCAACGACCGACGAGAGCGTCGCTCAATCGCCCCTTCCTCACGCTTGGGAGTTGGAGGCCAAAAGTACGTGACGCCAGGGAACAATCTTGCCAGAAAGTTGCCCCTCGCGCCTTCCCCAGCCTGCCCCGGGGTTCGGGGATTCTGGGCTGGATTGCGCTGGTCGTGCTTGCTGTTTCTAGTCTCCTTCTCGCCGAATTGAATGCCGTTCGCGTAGATTTTGGTAGTTTTTTGGTGTACTCACAGCAAAGCACTTTTGTAAATGCGAGCACACATAGTAGAACAAAAAGACAAGTGCCACGTTGCTTCGCTCTTTCCCTATTCCGCAATCGCAACAAATAAACGGGCAAACGAGGCAACGGCTGCAGCTACATCTATCCCGCGCTTTCCTCTTTCGTCTTTTCTTGCTTTTCTTCACTGCCTCTCAACATCCTTTATACGTCCTGGTCTTTCCCTTCTATTTCTCGGATCACCAGTTTCTCCTCATTCATCCATTTCACTTCCAACCTCCCAACTCTCTCCCTCCCTTCTCTCACACATCCTACGCAAGCAGCGAATTGTGTGACTGGCATACGACGAAATGGCTTCCGTCAAGGATTTCCCCAAGATCAAGGCCGTCCGGTCCTACGTCATCGGTGGTGTCGGTTCCGGTAAGTCTCTACTACCCTCCTGTTGAGCGGAAGACGGCGAGCTTTGGCTTTCTCTTCAGCTCTCTCTCTTCGACTCGTTCTCGGTCAAGATGCTAATAATTATTGTCCAGGCGGTGATTACCACAACGTCAAGGGTGGCCATTGGTGAGCACAACCCCCCCCCCCCCCCAATCTCCTTGTTGACACGCTCCCCTGTTGCCTCACCTCTGTTCCCCTATCCCTCATTCTGCTAACTCGGCACTCTTTTTTGCTTCTGACAGGCTCATCGACACTCCCATCTCGACGCCCTGCTCCGGCTGGGAGAAATACCGTTCGTCGCGGACACATTGGGGTATCAACGTTCTCGGTTCCTTTTTCGTCGAGATTGAGGCTACCGATGGTACAGTCGGTTTCGCCACGGGCTTCGGTGGCCCGCCGGCCTGCTGGCTGGTGCACCAGCACTTTGAGCGTTTCCTGATCGGTGCCGACCCCCGCAACACCAACCTGCTGTTTGAGCAGATGTACCGCGCCTCCATGTTCTATGGCCGCAAGGGTCTCCCCGTCGCCATCATCTCCGTGATCGACCTGGCCCTGTGGGATCTGCTGGGCAAGATCCGCAACGAGCCCGTCTACCGCCTCATTGGCGGTGCGACCAAGGAGCGCCTCAACTTTTACTGCACGGGTCCCGAGCCGACCGCGGCCAAGAAGATGGGCTTCTGGGGTGCCAAGGTTCCTCTGCCGTACTGCCCCGAGGAGGGCCACGAGGGCCTGCGCAAGAACGTCGAGTTTTTGCGCAAGCACCGCGAGTCTGTCGGCCCCGATTTCCCGATTATGGTCGACTGCTACATGTCGCTCAATGTGCCGTACACGATCCAGATTGTTGAAGCGACCAAGGACCTGAACCTGAACTGGTGGGAGGAGTGCTTGTCGCCCGATGACACAGACGGTTTCGAGCAGATCAAGCGCGCACACCCTACGATGAAGTTCACCACGGGTGAGCACGAGTACTCGCGCTACGGCTTCCGCAAGCTGATTGAGGGCCGCAACCTTGACATCATCCAGCCCGATGTTATGTGGCTAGGTGGTCTGACCGAGCTGCTGCGTGTGAGCGCCATGGCCGCCGCCTACGATATCCCCGTTGTCCCCCACGCCAGCGGTCCTTACAGCTACCACTTTGTCATCTCGCAGCCCAACACGCCGTTCCAGGAGTACCTAGCCAACTCGCCCGACGGCAAGAGTGTGCTGCCCGTGTTCGGCGACCTGTTCATCGATGAGCCGATCCCCCACCAGGGCTTCCTGACCACCGCCGACCTCGACAAGCCCGGCTTCGGTCTGACGCTGAACCCTGCCGCCCGCCACAAGCTGATCCCGTCCAACTACCTGCTGACGCCGCCGGTGCAGGCACCCCTGACGCCGCCAACAGACGAGTCGGCGAAGGAGGTGAAGAAGGCTGAGGTCAACGGCGCGTCAGAGCCCGTGGCCGGTACGACGGAGGCCGCTGCTGCGCAGTGACTATCGAACTAGAACTCCGTTTTCTCCGTTAAATATATTACGAGTCTCGGTTGCAGTTTTAGAATGTTCCAGGTCTTTGGATGCTACACGTTCTGTGTCTAGCTAGGAGTGGCTTGCAGCCTTCTGTTCTCATGCTTTGCGTCTTTTTGGTTATTTCTCGTGCTTCTGCTAACTTCCTCACACTTTCTCTTCCTGCATGTTATTCTATATGTATTTCAAACACTTCAGACTAGAGAAATGATACGACAAATAATAAGATACAACAAACTCAATCTTGGCGTTCCATCTGTTCTTGCAACTGCGACGCACATTTTCAGCCTCATGCACAAATAAAATTCTGCATTACGCGGAAACCAAACACGCCGATGGCCATTTGTGTCAAGTGCCGTCGTGGGCGGTTCTTTTGAGCCAGAAACACCCACGAGAACCAACTGCCAATGCGGGGAGGGCGACGATGGCTCCAGGTGGGGGGTTGCCACCCCCAGCCCCAACAAGGCTCGCACCTTTTTGCACCGAGGTCGCGTCCCGCTTTTTGTGGCCCTCTATGAGCTTGTACTCGTTTTTCTTTCGTTTTCTCTAGCACTGGTGTCTGCCAGGTCCCAAGGTCAGAGGCAGTTTGATGAACGATCGCGCAAACAATGACAATAAGAGCGAGGCAAGAAAGGGTGAAATGATGGCAATTTCCAGAAGAAGAAAAATGACGAAAAAGAGATAACAAAAAAAGTGTCTCCACAGCTTTGGGCATAGAACACCCCAATACTACTTACTGTGTATCTCGTCTCGATTCAAATGAGACCTGTCATCGGCGGTTTAATCCTCTTTTAATGCTAACGGAAGTGAGTACGAAGTCTTGTTTTTACGAGTACGACGAACACCACTCGGACAAGAAAGCTGGCGAGATCCGAGCATACCTTGCGGAGGAGAGAAAACATAAAAGACTCAAAAGTGTGGGGAAGCCTGCAACACCAGAAAAAGGGCGGGCAAAGGGCGGCCAACTCGTACTTAGTTAATTGTGTGTGTCCCACACGATCTGCCCAAACAGGCAGCTGGAGCGCAAGAAGAAGACTGGCAGGCAAACGAGCACAAGGCAAAGACTATGGGAGAACACTCTGAGAGAAAGAGAAACACGGCACAAGAAAAGGCTACACGGACAAGCCAAACTAGACCAGAGCCCCGGCCTGGTCCACGGCCGTTCCCCGGCGATTTAACGGCGCGTGGCCTGCGCGAGACCCTGAAGTCTTGCACCGGACGGGTGCAGAGTGACGTGAGCAGGATCCAAGATCGGCACTGGACTCTTGGTAGACTCCGGAGTCCCTTGTTCCACACAGCGGACCTCGTCCCAAAACGTGTCGGGAAAGAAGAGACGAAACCATTTGAGTGTTCACTTCAGATGATTTCCGCCCAACAAAAATGATGAGCGCAACAATAAATGTATATACATAAAGTATGTTATTTAAAGTTTGTCAAGTAGACGTAAACAGCTGACTACAAAAGTTGAATCGCAAACAAAGCTCCATCGGAGAGAAAGACGGAAAGAATCAAATGCGCGCAAAGAGAGGAACCAAGGAAAGTGCGGAGAAGCGACATGTCGATCATGGAGAGGATGCAAGCAAGATTATATTAGACTTTCCAAACATGGTACGCGGGGACGACAACAAGAGACCAAACAGGGTCGCAACGGAAAGAGCCTTTCTGTTTTGTGACTTCTCTCTATTACTTTCCTCCTCCTTTAACCGTGCTTGAGCTCCAAGAATGTCCTGGCTCATGAGAGAATCCGGCAAAAGTGAAGCTGCACAGCGAGTCACGCTGCTGCCAAACGCTCCTTCCTTGTAGAGAAACATCATATCGTCCAACAACGGCAGGAAATACAATTGTAAAGAAAGGAAAGTACGATGGACAAGTATGTGAAGTTCGAGAAGAATAGGAAAGAGCGGAGATGCCTTCCCCCCTGCCCCATGACGCTCGCCCGCCAACGTCTCCATCTCCTGCCTGCATCGATGCAGCTTGAGACCATGCAACCTCCATCTGTCGTGCCATGGTTGTTGCGCCGCCTCGCAGATGCAGTTGCAATATCGACGATCACACTCACTCACTCACACGGACACAACGTTTCCACGGTCCATCAAGAGCAAGGTTCTTCCCCCCTGTCTGTGAGACCTTAACACAACGTCGATCGACCCCGCGAAAAAAAAAAAAAAAAAAAAAAAAGAAAGAAAAAAGAAGAAAAGAGGCGAAAAAGTTATTGGCGACGGTCGATTTTTCGACATAATCACCCCAGTGATCGACTGCAGCTACACTGTTCCTGCTCCTGCTCCGAAGTAGCTCTCGAGGTTCCGAGCTTGCCCTACCTGCTTTCTATGCCGTGAGTCCGTGAGACAACAACGGCCTGGCCGGCCCACCGTTGTGCTGGCACAGCAGGTCGCGGTTTGTCGGAGATCGTGCACTTTGTGCGATATATTTAAGAAAGACTGTGCCTGTCTCTCTGCTGGCCAAGAGTCAGTCGATCGTTCAGCCGCGAGGGAAGAAAACAAGACGGCACGACACGATTACCTGGGGCTCCCTTTGCAAGAACTCCTTCGAATTAATTTATTACCCGGAAAAGCCTCTCTAGACAACATCTCACTGGAAAATTTAGACATCATCTTTATTTCTCGTTGTGAGAAAGCCACTTGTCACCACTCAGTCAGATCAGCATGGCTCGAGTCTTTAAAATTGTCGGAGCCGGTGTGCTCAGTGGTCTATGGGCTGCCAGTATGGCCGCCGGACAGAGCTGTCCCGACTACTCGACATACTCCATGACGGCACACGAGCCTTTAAGCAATGGCTCCTACCACCTGGGCTACATGCGCCCCAATCCGCAGTGTCGAACATTCAACCTAACCGATGTCGAGTCGACCATCACCTCCATGGCTAGCAGCATTTCAGACCCAGACCTGTACCGGCTCTTTGTCAACGCTTTCCCCAACACCCTAGACACGGCCATTCGCTGGAAGGGTGTGGCAGCCGACAATGCGGATGAGGAGCTGACGTTTGTGATCACGGGCGACATTGATGCCATGTGGCTGCGCGACTCGGCGAACCAGATGCAGTCGTACCGCTCGCTGCTCAAGGCCTCTTCGGACTCCAACAGCCTGGCTTCGCTTTACCGTGGTGTCATCAATCTACAGGCACGCTACCTGCTTGAGTCGCCGTACTGCAACAGTTTCCAGCCACCGGTCGAGTCGGGCATCGCACCGGCCACTAATGGCGCCGCAACCGACGACACTGTGACCCCGCCGTATGACTCCACCAAGGTCTTTGAGTGCAAGTACGAGCTTGACAGTCTGGCAGCTTTCCTCGAGGTGTCGGCCGACTACTACAGCGCGACGGGCGACGCGGCATTTTTTGGCCGCTTCAACTGGGTCTCGGCGCTGCAGAATGTTCTTCAGACGGCCACGTCCATGATGACACCAACTTACGGTAACAACGGCACCGTGCTCACATCGCCATACACATTCACCCGCTTGACGACCCGCAGCACGGAGACGCTGGCCAATAACGGTCTGGGCAGCCCCGTGGCAGCCAACACGGGCCTCATCCGGTCGGCATTCCGGCCCAGCGACGACAGCACTTTGCTGCAGCTGTTCATCCCGGCCAACATGATGTTCTCGCACTACCTCGAGCAGACGGCCAAGATTGTGGACAAGCTCGGGTCCACCGCACCCAGTGGTCTGGGCTCGCAAATGCACGGTCTGGCTGCGTCGCTGCGCACCGCCATTTTGAAGCACGGCATTGTCACTGATACCAGTGCTGGTATCATCGGTGCGCCCGTGTACGCGTACGAGGTTGACGGTTTCGGCTCCTCGATCATCATGGACGATGCCAACATCCCGAGTCTGCTATCGGCGCCCTTCTTTGGCTTCACAAGCATCAGCGACCCCATCTACAAAAACACACGCGCCGCCATTCTGTCCGAGACACCACGGCCAGGCTCAAACCAGTACAATAGCAACCCGTACTATATGCACGGCCCTGTGATCAACGGTGTTGGCGGCCCACACCAGGGCCCCGGGTATGCATGGCCGATGGCCAGTATCGTGCGCATCCTGACATCGGACGACGACGACGAGATTGTGAACGAGTTGCAGACACTTGTGAGCAGCACGGCCGGCCTGGGTTTGATTCACGAAAGCATCAACACGTTTGACCAGACCAAGTGGACGCGGCAGTGGTTCTCGTGGGCCAACGGTCTCTTTGGACAGATGATTCTGGATCTCAAGGAGCGCAAGCCCGCACTTCTCAAGCGTGACTACCAGCCTTAGGATGCCGGCCGTCGAGCCCCCGTGACACCAGAGAGGATGAGACGCACCATGGAAAGCGCTGCGACGAATGTTTTCACAGCGGTATGGGGCGTCGTCAATGTCGTGACTCAAGGCGTTTGCAATGCAATGATGGTAGAAGCGATGCACAGCGTGACACGGAAGTGGGCCACAATCTGGGAGAGATTGGAGAGGGTGGGTAGGGCAACGAGATAGAGTATGGCAGATGAATGGCTTCCCCAGTGCGGCTGTTTATTTGGTGTTTGTGCTCTTTAAATACTGTTTATTGCCTGTTTCTTTCTCAGTTCCTCTTCTTTTTTCTTTTTTTATTAACAAAAAAATAAAAGTACTCCAAAAAAACAAGTCACAATTATACGATGGAATTCTTACCGGTATAACTGTAAGTTGTTATATATACTTACTGTGCAGCCCCGCAGGGAAAGGGCTTGCGCCTTATTTACTCACTTTGATAAGGCTGATGGAAAGTTTTGGAGATTCAAGGAAAAAGAGAGCCATTGCATTGTCATTGAGGAGGAACAAGTCTGTTGACTGTTGGGGCCCGCACACTAACACGCAAACAACGCTAGATGGTGGTTCACCCCGCGTTTTCGAGAAGAGACGAGACAAGCCAGGCCGGGCCCACAACCCCGCGTGTGCCCTACGGGGTTTTAAAAGCCGTGCTCGCATCGACTTCGGCGTCTTGGTCCGTCCTTGGAGAAGGAGACTGTGTGTCGTGCCTTCCAGGAATTGACCCAAGGACAACAAAATGTTAGATCAGGAAGGCGTAAATGCGCGGAAACCAATCACGAGAAAAGAGGAAGGAGCCGTAGCACAGGATTTCGTAATGCTCCTTCCGCGCTCACTTTAAAGGTGGGTTGTTTTCGATTGACAAAGTACAGACAAAGGAAGGAGCTCCTGGAAATCGTGTCCCGGGAGGCCGGCCGTACCGCACGCAAAAAGCAAATCACCAGACTAACACCGCAGCTAGCCTCCTCCCAACTCATCTAAGAGCTGTGTGAGAGAGCTGTGTGAGTACAACAAAAACCACACCATACACACATAGTTCGTTCAAACAACCCCACTGCTACCCTTTCCCCTTTCCCTTTCCCCGATTGCCTTGATGGTCTATCGCCAACTTGTTGAGCGGTGTCTGTCCCACTTTTTCTTTTTGTTGCTGGCCCCCTTGTTGTCTTCGGTTCTCATTCTCCTCTCGCCAGGCCGAAGCTTGTCCGCAGCGGCTCTTTATTACGCCTGGAAGAGGGACGAAGAGTAGATCGTAGCTCCAACGGAGAGGGAGACTGGAAAAGCAACCCCTCGTTGATCTCTTCTGTTTATTGGAGATGGAAACGCTCGGCTTTGGGATAGCGCAAGCTCATATAACAAAAGACGCCCCCTCCCCTCTTCGTTGCATCCGTCAGACCACTTTGTTTTGTCAACAAACCCGACTCGTGATATCCTAGACAACTCGGCACTTCCTTTCTCCTCCTAGATATTCACAACAGCCTTACCGCACTCTTACACAATGGCGGACTCCAAGGTCGGCATCGTGACCGGTGCTGCTGTAAGTAGACTGCTCTTGCAAGAAATACCTTCTATACACCTTTTACCAACAACTTCAGTCCGGCATGGGCAAGGCCCTCGCCGCACGCTTTTCTGCCCAGGGCTGGCGCCTCGCTCTCTGGGATGTCAACGCCAAGGCCGGCGAAGAGCTTGCCGCCGAGCTCGGCCCCAACACCTTCTTTGTCCAGTGCGACGTCTCCAGCTACGAGTCCCAGGCCAATGCGTACCTCGAGGTCTGGAAGAAGTGGGGCCGTATCGACGCCCTCCTCGCCAACGCCGGCATCGTCGAGCGTTCTTCCATTTTCATTTTTAAGCACCGTGGCAACAAGGTCGAGGACGTTCCGCCCGCACCCAACTTGGCCTGCACCGACATTGACTACAAGGGCGTGCTGTACGGTGTCCAGCTCGCCATCCACTACATGCGCCACAACCCAGGCAAGCCCGGCGGCAAGATTGTCGTCACGGCGTCCAACGCCGGCATCCACCCGCACCCGTCGTACCCCGAGTACAGTGGCGCCAAGGCGGCCGTTGTCCAGTTTGTGCGCGGTACCGCTGAGGTGCTCAAGATCAAGGAGAACATCCTGATCAACTGTGTGTGCCCGGGCATCGTGCGCACCAACATTGTTCCTCCGGCGATGATCGATGCCGTGAGCGCCGAGTCGCTGACGCCGCTCGAGACCATTACCCAAGCGTACGCTGACTGCCTGGCCGACGGCGACTCTCGCAGCGGCGTTATCCTCGAGTGCAGCGCCACGCAAATCAGCGACATTGACTATTCGCGCTTGACCTTCAAGAACGGCACGCCGAGTGTGCGGTCCATTACAGTTTGGGACCCGATGTTCAAGCAGATCCACGGCGAGCTGAGCGGGTTGCCATCGGCGATTCCCTAGAGAGAGGGAGTGGCAATGGAAAGGGACTGTTGTTATGAAGTCACGGTCGGCTAGATATACCTGGATGTTGACGGTTCTTAGTCATGGGCTTGTGTATAAAATGACGATAGCCAAAAACTGTAATGGAAAGCACTGCATTATGTACTCCTTTTTTGTACGACGTGACACATTGTATAAACTAAGTGATTGTTCACGAATGAGTTTGTTGATTGCTATCAGCTCCTAGTAAATAAACGTATGAAGCGCCCCTGTTTGTACAGAGATGTGAAATGATGGTTTAAAAAGAAAAGGAAACAAGAAAAGCGGCAGAATGAAGCAAAAAGTACAGCTTTTTTGGGAGGAAAGAGATACTACCAAAGAGCGAAAAAGATAGGAAAGATAAGAAGAGAAATTGTGAGTGAGTGAGAAAAGCAAATATGTCAAAATAAATAAAATAGTCTAAGCCGCCCTGCATTCGCCGTTTTTCGATGGTCCTTTTGTTCCCATCTTGTTTTTTTTTTGTCCAGAGGCAAAAGGGTCTCATACCCGGTGGTGTCCCTCAACCGAGTCCGCCCCAATAATTCGTGGTGTGAATGTTAGGAAACCGCCTCTTTCTCCGAAACAAAAAACGAAATTAACAGACACTCAATTGGCGGTCGACATATCGACAGCTCGAGTAAAAATAAGTAGAAAATCCCGTACCAAAGTACCGTACCGCTCAAGAGTCGAAAAGAATACATCCCTCGCAATAAATGGCGAATGAGCTTCTGTGACGAAGAATTGATGGCCGGGTATCCGGGCATGTCTTCTTGTGCACAGCCCACGATAAAAAAAATGATATCAACTCGTCGGGGTATATGCATCCAAAATCCAAACGGCCCACCAGACTTTCTCTTTTGGCCTGACCCCGTGTTTTCCAAGTATAGATGATGGTTTTTTTCTAGTTTTCTCTAGTGACCATTCACAGCAATGTCGACATCCATCTTGGTGGCGCTGTCGTTTGTGTCGTTGCTGCTCTTGGCGTTGCCTTCGGCAACAACAGCAAGCTTTGCCTCGCTTTCCTTGTTGTCGTTTTTGTTATTGACCTTCTCCTTTCCGACGTTCTCCTCTTTCTTCTCGTCACTGCCTTCATCCTTTGTCTGAGACTTCTCTCTGCTGCTGAGGAACAACGTCCGGAATTCAGCATTCGACTTCTTCGGGGGAGCGGCGTCGGTCGTGGAATCGGTCGTAGATGTGCCGTTGGAGGCAGCGGGCTCGCCGTTGCTCTTGGCAGTCGTCGATGAGGACAGGGCTGTGAACCCAACACCCCGTTTCGCGCCCTTGCCACCAAGGACTGGGCGCTTCACGCGTGTGGGCATCAAAGATGCGGCTGACACGGTCGACGTCGTTGTCGCCGGTGTGTTGCTATCCTTCGAGGTTGTCGTCGATGAAGCAGTTGCTTTTGGGGGTTTCGGCGCTGCCTTGTCGATCCGGTCGGAGCGCACTTCAGCCTTCTCCTTGAACAGCTGTGCGACGGTGTCGGTTCGGAGGGTGTGCTGGTCGATCTGGGCACCTTCTAGAGCCAATTGTGCCTTGCCTGCCGTTACTGCGTCGGAAAACTCGACAATGGCGCCGCCGTGATCGGCACGAAGCACAAGCTTCGTAATGTGGCCGTGGGGCTCCACCAATGCCCGGACGCGGGCAATGTTGACTGTGTCTGGGATGCCGAGAAGAGCAAATGTCCGGTTGCGAAGCGCCTCCTTGTCCGCCTCTGTGGCGCTGTCGCCTTTAGGTCCGTCTTGTGCGTCGTCGCCACCTGCTCCGGATGTTGTTGATTCAGCGGCCACTGAGGTCTCTCTTGCCGAAGGCCGGGAATTTGTCGGCACGGAGATTTCGACTGCTAGAATCTGCGAGCCCATCTTGGCCTGGTTTAGTTCTGACACGGCCCGGTCGGCCTCTTCCTTGGTCTTCATGACGACAAACGCAGAGCCGCGGCTGCGACCCGCAATGTTGCGCAGAAGGCGAACACGCTCGACCGTGCCGTGCTTGGAGAACAGCGTCTCAATGACCTTTTCGTCGGCATCAAACGGAAGGTTCTTGACGTGCACCTCGCGGCCTTCGTCTGTTGCCCCGTCACGTGCCTTCTTCGCAGAAGGGTCAGAGTACTGCACAGACAATTTATATTTGCCTTCGAGCAGCTGTCCGTTCAATTTCGTGGCCTTCGCAGCCGACTCCGAGTCGCGGAACGAGACATAGCAGAAGCGACGGTGCGCATTGTATTTGAGACTCGGCCACCGAATGCCAAATATTTCACCGCTTTCGTCGAATAGCTTGTGAATGTATGCGTCGTCTGCAGATGGCGGGAAGTTTGTGACGTAAAGTGTGATGCCCGTTGCCGCCTTGACAGAGATGCTGTAGTCGCCAAAGTACTTGCCGTCACGAATTAGTGCAGACTGCACGTCCTCGACCGACCGGAACTCGACCAACGCAACCGCAGACTTGCCGTCATCCTCCTTCTTCAACTGCATATTGTTGACGTGACCATACTCGCGGAAGTATTGCCGAACCTTTGTGGCTGTGACATCGGCCGGCAGGTTGGATACAAAGACGGATGTGTTCTCCCGGTCGCGCTTGAGGGACTGTTGCTGCTGGTCGTCGTTTTGGTGGATGTCATTTCCACTCTTGGGTTTCTTGGTAGCAGACTCAGTGACATCGTCAGTGGCATTTGCTTCCCACTTTCGTTTTGACCCTGTAGCCGGGTCTTCTTGTGCAAAATCCGGCCCTTGCTGGTAGGCGGGAGGTCCGGTCGACGCAGTTGGGCCTGCCTGCGCGTGAGCCTCTGCCTGAGCACGTGCCTGAGCATCGGCCTGGGCGGCAGCCTGTTGTGCTGCGGTCTCCTTGCGCTGTTGTGCAATGGCTTTCCGGATGTTGTGTACATCGTCGAGGGCACCACGGAGAACGTCGGAGCTTTCGAAGTCGTTGCAATGCTGCACATAGATGTCGACGATGCGTTCGGGCCAATTTAACTGAGGGTCGTGCAGAGCGCGGTTGAGGACGCTAGCGGGACGGGTC
This sequence comes from Sporothrix euskadiensis, assembly GCA_019925375.1. Taxonomy (NCBI): domain Eukaryota; kingdom Fungi; phylum Ascomycota; class Sordariomycetes; order Ophiostomatales; family Ophiostomataceae; genus Sporothrix; species Sporothrix euskadiensis. The sequence goes on along the minus strand of JADHKQ010000026.1, from coordinate 135,504 downwards.
GGCGTGCGAGACATTCGTGTCGGCGGAGCTGGTGTCGGGCTCCGGCCGGTTCCTTTCTGGGACTGGAAGAGGTTCATCTCCCACAAGTAGTAGCTTAGCCAGAAGCTGTAGTCGTGTGCGAGCAGTTCCTTCTTCGCCAGCTTCTCCCAATGATCACGTGCTTCGTCAATGGCGCCGTGCTTTTCGGTTAAGTGGTAGATCATAATTCGTTCGAGACGGAAATTGGGGTCGCCCTGGAAAGCGCTGCCAAAGCGACGCTCGCCCCATACCTGGACGGCTTCGAGGGCGGCCACAAGACCTGAATCGGCAAGATCGACAGATTCATCAGATGCGTTCGGGTCAATGGCGCAACGGCGCAGATAGCCACACCAAGCGGCATACATGTCGACAACGGCGGCCATGCCATCGCGGTCCAAGGAACTGTTTGTGGCAGCGTGCTTTATACGCTCCATATCCGAGAAACTGAGACCTGACTGCTCTCCGCTGATTATGTAGCGCACCCAAAGCGCGCCGGACCAGGGACAGTGCTGCACGGCACGCTGCAAAACATCGAGGCTGTTGGGAAGGAAACGCGCAAGCTCCTCGTTGCGATTCGGGCCGTCTCCTAGGTCGCTCCGCAGTTGCGAGATAAAAACAACCAGGTCGGTCCATGCCTTGTCGTCTGTTTGAAAGATGCCCGACAATGCGCGTGCGAAGAGGCCAAGTGCAACGCGCAAGGCTGTGACTTTGTCGTTCCGCTCGGCCAGGGTGTTTGCCACCTCCCATCCTAGATACCTTGACATAGCTTCGCGATGGGCCTCGTCGTCGCCGGCACGAATGGCAGCGCGCAATGCCATCTCCATCGGGTCGCGCTGTTCATATACGTGTCTTGCCGTCCGCGATTGCTCCGTCACGGCGCGCATTGTCTCTTCGTAGGTGGCCGGGTGGTATTCGGACAAGAAGGAGCTGAACGCTGAGGATGTGTCTTCCCAGGTTGCGTGTGGTATTGTCAAGCGATTGCGATATAGGTGAGTGATGCGCCTAACACCCTCAGCAGTGCGCGTGCGGTCGAGCAGGTCGCGTTCCAGAGCAATCCATCGATTCCATAGCTCGTGACTGTCGCTGAGGCGGTACTTTGTCGCTTCGTGGCCCTCGCTCCACAGGTGAAGGGCCGCATCGAGAGAGAAGATGTCGCAGGCAGCCTGTTGTTCTTCTTGGGACCAGGCAGCCACACTGCCTGTACGCTGCATACATTCGAAATGGAGAGCCCAAAAATAGTCACAATAGGCGATCCAGACGCGTATGCTGCCGGGCTCGGCGTTGACGGCGGAGCGGTAGAGCTCGACAACACGGATGCGCTGCTCGAGTTCTGTCGCGATGCGGCGTTGTTGATCGATGTAGTCAAGCCAGCTGTCTTCGCCTACTGGCGAAGGGGCGGAAGGGGGAGGGCTGGCCATCTTGACTGAGGCGTGAGAGCGGTGGTTGTAGAGTCTGGGACCATCGGTTTAGACTCGTAGGATGAACCGAGAGAGAGGTTTGTAGATGGCTAGATGACAGGGGATCTGACGAGAAGACGCGAAAGGCTCAAAAACCGTAGAAAAGTAGCCTTTTGTTGTGTCGTCTTTGATGGCTGGCAGCGTGTGAAAAGTCTGTCCTTTAGATTTATGTGGAGGTGGGCGCGCGGCGCTGCTAGTGTGTGGTAGCCGACAGTTTGTTTGAGCACAAAGAGGCGAGAGTTGGCGAAGGAAACAGGACGGATGGCGATGCGTGTTGCTGGTTGACTGGCAGCTGCAGTCAGGAAAGGGTGAGAGATGCAAAGTGACAGAAAGATGCATGGATGGGCCACGACACCAATCAGAAAGAGAAAATAAAATTGAGGAAGGCGCGAAGATGGGTAGTGTATGACTGACTGATGGAGCCTGCCCTCTGCCTTGTCGTGGAGAGTGAAGGGAAGGCGCGACTAGTGGCCTGGTCGGGGTTTGGGAAAGGTGAAGGGTGCTAGTATTACTGTGTAGAGCTGGTGCTGGGATGGAGATTTTTCGTGGTCCCTTCGCTCTTTCCTGCTTCTGCTTCTGTGTTGTGGTGTGTTGTGTAGCTTCTTTGTTGCGACGACTGCAGCCCGTCTTCCATGGCTTCTTGGAACGTTCTTTCCTGGCGGCGCTGTCTTAGTCCGCGCGGTGCTTTATTTTGTCTTAGCAAAAGAAAACGGCAGGAGCGAGTTCCAGCGCAGCGGATTGGCAGGCAAAAGTGGGCTCCTGCCTCCCCAAACTGGGTTCTTCGGTGGGCGCGCAAGCGGGGCGTCCTACGTAACTGGCGAGAATTGTGCCTCAGGGGCGTGCGGCCTTCTCAGTATCTGTCTAAATACCCAAAATGTCGGATGTTTCTGACGTAGTGACAGAGGGCGAGCGGCTTACTATTGGCGGCGGCAGGAGCGCACCTTCTTTTTGTGCGTGAGGCGTGAGGCGCGAGGCGTGCCTTCCCGTTTAACAAACTGCCATGCTTCTTTCCACGTTCGCATAGTCCCCAGTCCGTAGCTCTTTCTAGATATGGCCAGGAGTCTGGACTCCCACCGTACGAGTATGGAACCGTTCATCACAACTTTTCGAGCTTTCCCCAGCTTCAAAGCATCCCCCACGGTATTATCGGTTTGAGGTATCGGCTGCAACAAGTCATGCACTTCTTAGCCTTCCACTGTCCCCCATGCAGCAACTTCCTGAGCACGGCTGGTCTACCCTTTTCCACCGCCTGCAAGAAGTGCAAGTAAGTATCTCGGCGCTTTTGACATCCTTTTCCATCTATTTGTTTCTCTGCTTCTCGTCCACCACATGTTGTGCGACTACTAAAACAGGCTTTGAGAACAGACTCAAGAACCCTTTCTTCATGTCGAGACAAGAGAAGAGGGGAAAAAAGAAAAGACGCACGAGGCAGCAAAACGAGGCGGGAAAAGAGCTGAGGGGCCAGAACGCCGGCCGTGTCTTACTCCATCACACATCGAACCCAAAATCAGGAAACGACAGCACAAACTCGCAAATAGGGTTGCGCAACGACAAACCTGCTGGACGAAACGCGGAGGTTGAAATTCAGCTCGCCGCTGATACCCATTCTCGCCCATTTCTTCACGCCAGTGGCCGCGGTCTTCGAGACAGCGTCCTTTTTAGAGGAGCCATGTTCCATGGAAATCTTGTCTTCCGCTGATCGCTACCGGTTCTGGCAAGCACCAGTTGGACGGGGATCCAGTCGAGGCCCGCAACAATAGGGGACGAAAGAGGCCCAGAAGACACAGAGAACAGAATCGAGGATGCCAGGCGAGCTCAGCACGCTGAAAAGTTTCCTAAAAGAAAGCAACTGACACCTGCCAACCACCCGATCGCGGCAATCACGCACATGAGAATGGAGCAGCACTGATGCGGGCATCATCCTCTCTCCCCTTTCCCATCTCCACCCTTTTACGAGCGCTCTGTGTCTCTAAGTCTCTCAATATCTCGCGTTCTGCTGCGCTACTTTCTGTCCTTTTCTTTACATATTGTCTTGATTGATTTACCTACTCCGTACTGTGAATTTCACAGGGAGATGGGGCTGTTGACGACACGCGATTGTCAGTGCGTTGATGGTACCCGGCCGGGACGGACCCTGACTACCAGGGTTACAGACTGCGGGTTCACAACCCTTTCCCTCGCGTTTTTACGTTTTACGTTTTGTGTTTTGCGTTTTGCGTTTTGCCCTCCAAACTCTCCTGTTCTTATTGCCCAGGAAAGCAATACTCCGTACAGAGTAATTACGGAGTAATTACGTCGTACATGGTCGTGCTACTTCGCTCACAGTCTTTTCTAGGTGCACGTGAGTTGTACCATGCCGATCTTGCCGATCGACCTGAGAGGATGGGAATCAGGAGAAGTGGTTGCAAAAAGACACTGAGGACTCGAGACTTTTCAGCCATTGAATCTCGCCAGCCCAGCACGACTCCTCAAACAGAATGTTATCTTGCAAAACGAATACCAATAAGAATGTTCGGAAGGACCTTTACCTTTTCTCTGGCATGGGGCGAGTTGATAAAGGGAGAATAATTGCGAGTTTCATTTCCTTTGCTTCTCTCCATGGCACCAAACCACGACAAATTGCCAGAAAAGGGGGTCTGGCTGACTATCTCTCGCTTGTCAGCAAGGCAGAACCCTTGCGGATGCCCGATGACGTCGTCCCGCATCGTTGGCGCCGAATGGCCAGACCAGGCCCAGAAGGTTGTTCACACAACATGTTCCAGACCGCTTTACCCTTTTGCTAGGGCGACAGTTTCAAAATTTTCAGGGTATAGAAACCCATTTTCTCCCCAGCAAAAGCGACCAGAGCGAACGAAATCCATGTGGAAGAGAAAGCGGAGAAGTGGAGGAAGAGGGAAGACGGCTGTCCCGTCCTGGCTGGTGGTGCGTGTTTAGATTGCCAACCCGCCATTTCCCCTGCTTTTCGTCCCTGTTCTTTCGATCTCTGTTGTCCTCATTTAGGGTCAACACGGCTATCCGGCATGCAGCCAGGGAGCCCGTCTCGACACGCTCAGTCTCGTCCCTGAACATCAGCTTTGTTTCTGCTCTGAGTTTTCTCCCTCCTCTGGCTACACTCTTTCCTCCCAGGGAGATGCTCATCACATCAAAAGGAGTGCCACCTGGCGAACAGGGTAGTATCTGCAACTCAAGTATTCTTCATTCAAAAATGGTAGGTGATGAGGGAGGTGGAAAGTACTCTTTTCTCAGTCAGCCCTCGGGAATACGAGATCTTCCACGTCGTCTTGACGGCATGTAGCCAGGCACAGAAGCCGGTGTTTTACCCCGGTCCTGTGGAAGCAGACTTGCCATACCCAAATCCCGCTAGATTACTCCGTACCAGCGTCGTTGTTATGGTCCGGCCCTACCGGAAATCTCACCTGTATTATTAGTATGCCTTCCGTTGTCAACAATCGATCTGCAACTTCGGTATGATGCTAGGCGCATTCTTGGCCGCCAGACCGGAGGTGCCGCCGACGTCTTGGACGCGACGTGGAGTGATGCGGCCGTGAGCCAGGGGCTACGGAAGTCAGCCTCGCCTACGAAAGGTACCTCGCTTCGTCTGCTGCGTGCCTCCGACGCGCCTAATACTACGGCCGCGACTGGCAATAATACGAGAGAGCAACGAAAGCGGCAAAAGACGCAGGTGCCGACGGATGACATCGATATTGAAGCACAGCCGTCACCAACACCACCAACAGGGCCAACCCCAGCGGTGCCGGCAAAAGCTCGAGCCGGTCGGCCTTGACAATAAAACACACCTTTCACGGGCCCGTGCAGATCTCCGGGCAGTCCTTGCAGCACTTGAGTACCACGATTGGGTCAAGAATGACGGAGTCGATCGGCTCGTCATCTCCACTGCGTCATATTACATGGCTATGGGGCTGACAACCTGGCTTCGCGAGTGGAAGATCCGACAGTGGCATACTGTATACCACAATCTGGTCCCTGACCGCGATCTGTGGGAGCGGATAAGCGATGTCATGGGCAAATACGCAGCTGCAGGTTGTGAAGTCAGCGTCTTCTACACGGCAAGAGACAGATTTGAAAAGAAGCTAGAGACGGCGGCGATGCGGGCGACGCGGCAGCCGAGTCCGTTGCACGCCGCTCCGTAACCGGCGTGAAGGTTTTAAAGATACAAACAATGCGTGCTCGCCTCGGGAATTTTTCAAAGGTTTATTTCGAAAGACAGATTACTGGGCTCGGGATATGGGAGAGACCAGCCAGACTTGGAAAAATGGAGAGTGCATGCTATCTCGCCTAGCTGCACGGTCGCTTTGTTTACCCCATCTTTCCTCGGAAGCCCTTTAGCGAGAAGAAGAGGCTAGAGCATGCCGCACTTGACATTCAACAACAAATCGCGGAGATTCAACTTCCCCGGGCTTCTCCAGGCGAACCCCTCTTCTGTTTATGAGCGTATGAGGGGAAGCTCATGACACAGTGCTCTATCCTGATGTTTTGAAACGCATTGGGTAGAGGTTCTCTGGACCTCTCAAACAATCACAAACGATTAATCACAAACATAAAATCGAGCCACCTCACGGCGCCAAGCGATTAATCTAGCTCTCGATATACGAAGACAACAATCTCCATCTTGAAGTAACTAAACTACTGAGCTACGACCACTTTTACCACGTCTGCCATCACAGCTTTATAACAATGCCTGTTCCGCCCCGGCCACCGTTCTCAGCATTGCCGCTCGACCCTAATGGGCCTGCCGGCAACGCATGGGGCCTCTATGCAGGTGATGACGACGCTCTCGGTGCCCTCAACATGCTGACACCGGAGGTTGTTGCAGCAGCCGCATCAACTCAGATCCGCTCGGGTGCCCGTGCCTCCTTGGACTGGCCGCTTAACAAGCCATACTTTCCAAGCTTTGGGCGCAAGGCGTTCCAGCATACGATCGAGAGTCGACTCCGCACGACGGAGGTGACAGAAGACCAACGGGTGGTCAATGACGATGCTCTCATCTTCAACACTCAGTGCAGTAGCCAGTGGGATGGGTTTCGGCACTATGGTGGGCTCTCTCCCGACGTTGCGGTTCTGATGCACAGCGCGGGCGCTAGCTGACATACTTTGTAGGCTACCAGAAGGCAAAGGTATTCTACAACAACAAGACCCAAGAAGAGGTTGAGTCCTCTAATGTGCTAGGCATTGATGGTATGTGCTGCCACTCCTGTGATCATTGACGTGACCTCCTGTGATTGGGTACGGTCTAACATTTTGGCTCTGCTGTGCAGCATGGGTTGCACGTGGTGGCATCGTCGGACGCGGCGTGTTGCTCGACTACGCCGGATATGCTGAGCGCCATGGCATCAAGCTCGACCACTTCTCCTGCACTGGTATTCCCGTCGAGCACTTGCAGGACGTTGTTCGCGAGCAGGGCATCACTTTCGAGCCGGGCGACATTGTCCTCATCCGCATCGGCTTCACGGCCGCCTACGATGCGCTCACAAAGGAACAGCAAAAGGCACTGCCGCTGCGCGAAGTTCCGGCGTTTATGGGTCTCTCGCCAACAAAAGCCACGCTCCGGTGGCTCTGGGAGACAAACTGCGCGGCCCTGGCCAGCGATGCTGTGGGCATGGAGCAGACGCCCGTGTACGGCGACCACGTTCGTCCCGGTGGTGCATGGAAGGGCGAGAGCTGGGAGGAGGAGATGCAGGGCGGTGGACTGGTGCACCAGTGGGTGCTGGCCGGCTGGGGCGTGCCGATTGGCGAGATGTTTGATCTTGAAGCTTTGCGAGCGCAGTGCGTGGCACACGACCGCTGGACATTCTTCTTTGCGAGTGTTCCGCTGCGGGTGCCAGGCGGCGTAGCGAGTCCTCCGAACGCCATTGCCATCTTTTAGCCGGGAACATTGAACGAGAAAGTCATGTCATCCGTGCCGGGCGTCTTCTATGATTCGTGCGGCCAAGAGTTTGAGGTGGAAGAGACACAACGTTGGCCTTTTGATACGCGGCGACGCAAAGCAAAACAACATGATATGTCATAAATGGTCTATGTTTGCCCGGAAACACTTGTCTTGCCCCGTTTTCAAAATATCTCTCTTCTGCAACTATTTCACCTTCCTACGTGTGTGATGCACTTGCCATACTGTGAGGCTCTCGTTCAGTCAATTTGCTCTTCTCTTTTCCTTCTCTCGCTCATTCTCTACGTGTCTCGTCCACTCCATGAGTTCCCATCGTCGCGTGCCGAATCGGACGGAGGATTTTCTTGACTGCGGACGCTTCGCACAGATCTGTCACGTCACGACGGCTGTGTATCGTGTTATCGTGTTATCGTATATCTCTGACAGTCAAGGACACGACAAGACATGACAAATGACAGAAGTCAAGACACAATTGGTTTTGGTACACTTGGCTAAGCGAGAAACAGAGAGCCGTTACACACTCGTGGTGTGGCCCTTTTCTTCTTCTTCTTTTTTCTTCCTTTCTTTTTCTTTCTTCCATCAGGAGCTCGTCATTAGATACCTCAGACTCGCCAGACCCGGTGAAGAATTCTTGGTCTTCATTTTGATTTCTGCAAGAACGAGAGCGCGTCGCGACATGCATTGAACCGCAATCCTTTGCTGTCGGGCACCCACCTGTCGCGTCCACACCGTATGTACTTACTTTGCATCTGCGTGCCAGACAGAGCCTAGGCCAGAAGGGAAGAAAAAAGAAGGAAGGAAAAAGCCAGCTCTCCGCTGGCATATACGGGCGCCATGACACGTAGGTAACACGACATGCTGCAGAATATGATGAGGTGTAAGAGAAGAGCTTGGAAAAGGGAGAGCTAGAAAATAAAGCTGCAGAAAAGTACGACGTGCCCCACACCAGCTACATCGTCGATTAGTCGATGCAAGTGCACATTTCTTAACTCTTATTTCTTAATTTTGACATCATCGGGCAAGGGTGAGAAGGAGGGCAAAATAGAACAGTAGATGCAGGGCTACTGCACGCTGCGTAGAGGTCAAAGAACGATGAGAAAGAGTACGACCGGAATGGTGAGCTGTACCTGCACTGGTGTCCGAGTGTCGAACCGAATGGGACACAAAATAGGGTTTCTTCTGCATGCATGCAGGACCGCGGGCGTGCATTAGGCAGGCTGACTGCGGCTGCAGCTTCGATGGATGCAGCGAAACGGTGCCCGAGAAGAGCAAAGGTGAAATTAAGATTAAAGATCGCGTCTCGTTGCAGAAAAAAAGAATGAAGAGAAAAGAATTCTCTAGGACATGCATCGTGTACTGTTGTTAGCTTTCCATTTTTAGAGCACCTTTCTGAAGGTGTAGCCAAACATTTCTTCTTGTCAGAAGACGCGAACCGCGACAAGACGAAGCTGCAAAAATGTCGTATGTCTTGTCGAGCTTCCTTTTTGCCGGTTGCTTTATTTTAAAGCTGTGTAGAGAGGAGCATTGCATCTGCATTTGCGTCGCGGAGCCACGTTCACGACTCGTGCAAGGAACGCGATTTCTCTCTTCTTCTTCCTCGTCTGTGGTATGGAATGCACCTCAGCGCCAAACGAGCAGGCATGAATAAAGTACAAAGTATGGGGGAAAGTAGCCCGCCAAAATGCCAGCCGTCCTCGCTTCAGCTGAAAATGGACAGTGATCGAAAACTAAACGCGCGATGCACGATAGAAAATGTGTGTAGCTTGACTAAGAGCTGCCAGAAATGCAGTTGCACTTACAAGGTACGGGCACAGGGATTGAAACCGCCGAGTTCGCCGTATGTCAATTTGTACAAGTAATGACGGGAGGTTGACGCAACATCCCGATGACACAGCGCCTGGATATCACGAACTCGGGGCCACAGCTCTCGCACGGGGACAGTGTAAGATACCCAAGAGCACGTCCGCCATGGCTTCCGTGACCGGTAAGGAATGGCCAAGCAGAAAATGTTGAGCGAGACAGGATGAATATTTTGTGAGAATGCCTTGAGGCAACCAATTCCACTCATCCCTGGATAGCGTGTCGCGAGATCTCTCCGTGACCGCCCTGGCAATTTGGCAAATTTCTCGATTCTTGCCGTCCTTACTGAGCATTCGGATTTTGTTCCTCGTTCCTTTTTACCAGTTTCCTTTTCGGTGCGCTCTGCTGAAATTTCGATATATGTCCTTACTTTGTATTGTGAGGAGATTTTGCTTGCTGTATGAGACGGGGCTGCCTCTGGTCTTCGCGGCGTGTGGCCCGGTCCCTGTCGAATGTAAAGTATCTCTCAACTTCTCAAGACATGTTTATGTTTGAATATGAAGACCTCCTGTGCATGTGTACACAGTAAGGAATCTGTCGTCGTATGTCGCACTTGTCAAAAAATTCTGCAGTGCTTCACTCAGCCGTGCTCATTTCCCACAAGGCTGGTGGTTTTGGATCCTGACGGGGGTTCGCAGGCATTAAAATTGAAGGGCACCCTAGCCCCGACTGTTGACCTCATTGCTGCAGAATGTCCACTTCTTCTGGCTTTTCCCCAATATTACACTCTGTTCCAAAACGCCTGCAACGTGGCGCAGCGCAAATACTGCCCAGAAACCGTTCAACGTTGGCCAGGCCGGGGAGACCCTGAGCAATCTTGCGTGGCCTGGCATCGTACGCTCTCCTTGATCACTCGTCGGATGGCTGATCTGGTAGACCTGGCCTGTACGTTTCTTTGCTTGGACGTTTCCAGTTTCTGCAACTGGCAAGCTATGCGCACCTGGTCGTCGGGCTCAACAACAATGGACGGCGGCGTATGTACGAGTAAGCGCATCACAGGTGTACGCGTGTGTGCATATCAATGCGAGCCCACCCTTCACCCGAACTGTACTGTGTGATGCGTACTTCGTATGCTCCCATATCAATCCCAAAAGGCCATACCGCAGCCCATAGAAGAAAGCATAGCGAGCTCCGAGCGATCATATCATTGTTGCTCATTATCCCAGAATGCGACATGTTTGTTGCCCCTTGATTGGAAATGATTGGCATGTGCCTCCGTCTGGAAGATCACGTTTTTCAGCCACGCTGAACGGAAGAGATCGCTGCTGCAGATTGCGAGCTCGAAGTGGCTCATTCTGAAGCTGGAAGACGAGGTGGACCTCGTAGGCTCCTGAGGGCTCTTACTGTGTAAAGCAAGGGCAAGCGAAACGGCCTGAGCAAGATTGGTGTTGGAGAAGAAGACACACACAAATAGTGATCTTAGGAAACAAACTCGGAGAAAAGAAAACCAGGCCGCCAGTTGTTCGTTCGTGGCTTGATTCTTTGACCGACTCTGAGGCATTTCTCAACGTCGACAACCCCATGTTAAAAGCATATGTCGGACGCTTTTGTGCATCTATCGTACATATGGAGCGTCGTACTGTGCATGCAATGCCTCCCACATCATTGATCAAGGTAGAAAAGAGGGCCTTCAATGCAGAGAGAGAGAGAGAGAGAAAAGGAAGGGGACGAAAAGACGAAAAACGGGTAATGGCGCATACTTTGTGATGCTGTAGCGCGAGAACCTGAGACACTAGGTTTGCCAAAGAAGGCCGTCGTTGGCCTGTTTTAGCGTAGACGCCTAGACAGGGGTAAATCAAGAAGAAAGCACAGACGGGACAAAGAAAGGGGACGAAAAGAGTTGCGCTGGCGCCATGCTAACACGCTGGCCGTCCAGGCCGCCCCTGGTTCCTGGCCTCGGGATGGCTGTGTCGTTCCTGGGTCCCATCTCAAGACAACCTTCATGCTGTTCCTGGTGCCGATCGTCTGTGGGATGTGATTCCATCGTCTGGACTGGCTGGTTGTGGGAGAGCCTGAGGGGAGCGAAGATGTGCAAGATGTGCAGGCGGTAAGAGCATAATGCAGCCTGATAAAAATGGAATGAGTTGAGAAAAGGACGGATGCCAGTGTCGTGAGGTTGGGAACGAAGGGAGGGGTGGAAGAACCGACGGCGAGCTCCCTTGACCGGATATCGTCGTGGGGAGTTTGTGAAATACAGCCTGGTGGTCAGTGGCAAACGAGAGAGTCAGAATGTACACGATGTACTCTGTCGAAGAGGGGCAAAGTCTTGTCATTTTGATAGCCTTCTTCGTCTTGGATAGAGTACTGCCGGAAGCTTGACACACCTCGTTCTCGTAGCTCTTCGTTTCCGTTTTCTTTGTGTGGTTGTTGAACTACTTCGTAACACTTCGAGCCAAGAGCCAACCGCCTCCACCTCCGCCTGTTTTCAGTTTGCCGGTGCGTTTTTTTGACGTTTGGACAAGGCAATACAATTGCCAATCGAGGAAACGGCAGTCGGCCCCGGATTGATTGTCTTGCCGCCCCTTTGTGCGTTTTCAGTTCTTTTTTGGTTGTTTTTTTCCTTCTCTTCTTCATCACTGACTGTCCCTCTTTTTTCGTTTGTCCATTCGCCGTTTCTTGTCCCCTTTCCTTCTTAGCTGCATCGTGGGCGTAAAGACCCTGCAGGGGCCCGCCGCGAAGCGGTTTGGCCAGTTAAGCAAACCCGCCCTCGCCGCAAGGGACCCGAGGGGTCAGAGGGGGCGTTCAAAGGGGGCATCGTCAGATATATGTCGGCTGGTAGAAAAGCCCACCGTCATGAAGGAGGCACAGGTGCTTCTTGAAGGAGCTGTTCAAAGGAGTTTGCAGTCCCAGATAGACACTTTTCTTGTTCTCCCGCTGCACAACAACCGCCGTGGTCCTGCTCCGTTGCCGCCGCTCGTATCGTGTTAGCGGAACCCGCTGGGCGCAGCCCACTGTTCGTCTTGTTGGCAAATGCAGGCGGCCCCTGAATAGTGGATGTGTGTCCCTGAGCCGCCCAGCCGTGGTACAGCGGTGGCCATCCACACCACGTAATCCTGTGCAGTAGCGCGTGGGCTCTCCTTGTTCCTGGCGGTTTTTTGTGTTCCTGAAGGTTCAAAAAGAAGTCAGAAAGAAGATTCGCGGGTTAGGGGACGTTGCGTATTTGGATCAGGGTACCTGGCTAGCCTACCGATGCGCCATACTACCCTGAAGTACCGGCATCTTGGTCTCGAGGGGTGCAGAAACGACGGCGTCTGCAGGAAAAAGACGCTCTGGCTTTGGACTGTTCCTATTCGCTCTGGTTTGAACCCCTGGCCGAAGTATGGCTGCAGGGCAGGGCTGAGGGGACAAGACGCTGTGCCAGGTTTTCGGCGTACGTACTTGTACCTCTCTTCCTTCAAGCACAGCTTCACAAGCGACATGGGTCTGTGCTGGGAAGAAAGAAAAAAAGGTTTGCTGGCTGCGGAGAGGAGTGGGTTTGACCGACTTGGGCGAGGGTGAAAGAGAATGGAGAATGTAGGTGCAGACTCAACAAGGTTGAGAGGCTTGGATCATGACTGAACTGGGTCGCTTTCCTCTTTAAGCCATCTCGGCCCTCCTTCCTCCCTTTTCTCGGGCTCTCCTTCGCTCCTTCCCTCCTTCCCTTTTCTTCTTCACGAAAGTTTGTCTCTTTCCCATTTTGTAATTTTTTCTCTTCTTTCGCTCTCTTTTTCTCTCGTGAGCGCACCTTCTGCCCATACATTTGTTGTCATTCCTTCTTCCAGGTCTTTCTTTCCGTTTCTTTGTTTACTTACCTTCTCCCACTTCCTTCTTTCCTCTCACAGCCATCGCATCGTCTCACCACATTTGCACGTCATTTTGGCTTCTTTTCGAGAGTCTTTTACTTACTCCACACGGCTCGTCAGCTTTATCTTCAACTTTTCTCTCTTCTCTTTTTTGGCGCCCCGCCTTTTGAATCTATTTCGCCCATTCCTCGCGTATTCCTCGCCCATCTAATATCTCTCCATCGTGCATTCTCGACTCGTCCTGCTAGTCGTCATCCTCACGGTTAGATATTAACTCAGAACACAACGGGCATTCAATATAGAACTACCGCATTCTTTTCGGCACCACCCTCTTCTTCTTACCAGGACCGCCTTCCACACTACCCTTCTCGCCAACACCATTCCCGCGTGCCACCCGCTCTCGCTATATTGATCACATCGTTCCGTCCAAGTCCCGTTTAGCATTACACGAGAAGGAGTCTCTCAGACAAGATCGAAAAAAGGCTACCCGCACGGCGAACACACCAGAGTGATCCACCTCTTCGCACAACGCTCGCTACCTTCGTCTACGAGACAAGACACACTCTGACAAGAGACAAACACGCCAGTCGGCCAAACAGCCCCGCGCCCAACTGAACCCACAGGACCGCATCAAAAAAATCTGCGGCTTGCCACACCGCATTCCGTTCCGCTGCAGAGCTCACACGCCTTGCAGGCAGTCTCGTGTTCTTCGTGCATACTGCGTACTACACTCATACCCTTTCTCTCTCGAAAAGACTTGTTCGCTCAGCTCAGCCAAGTCAGATATTCTCTATTAGGCTTCTTCAACCGTTTCTTTCTTGCATACGTCTTGCATACTTTTTTATATACGCCGCAAGCCCTCTTCCACAACCTGCTTCGCCTCTTTCTTTTTTTTTTTTCTCTCTTTTGATATTCTTTTTTCTCCCGTTCTTTTGACACGGGTGCTTTTTTCCCTTCTATTTTTGTGTTTTCCCCTGGCTGGCCTTCCCAGTGACGGCTCGTAGGAGAGGCTTGCATTCTCCACGGCTCGTTTCTCTTCTTTGATCCGACTCTTCTTTGGCATCTCTGCCTTTCCGCCTTCTCTCTGTCTCTTCTCTCTTTCTTTGCTTCATTTTCTTTGTTTTATCCTACTCAAGATGCGTTCTCAAAGCTCGCTGGTCTTTGCGCTGGCTGCCCTCACAGGTATCGCCAAGTCGCAGAGCTTCCCCAACGAAGCCTCTCTGCCCGGCTGTGGTGTAAGTTTCTCTATTAACCAACTCAAAGTGTGATCATGATCTCTAACACATCGCCATAGGAAACATGTCTTGATCAGGTCATCTCAGAGGCTAGCACATTTGGCTGCACGGCAGACTCGGTTGGCTGTCTTTGCGCCGCTGCCAACTTTCAGAGCGGTGTTCATGACTGCGCTGTTGCTGCCTGTGCTGCAGACCTCGTGGCCTCTGTTACAAACTACCTCGTTGCCGTTTGCGCAAGTAAGTTGACATCACCCTGTCGATGTCTTTTTGCGAGTTGCACTGCGAGTTGCACAGCATACTAACATCATACAGCTGCTGTTGTGAGCGCTCCTGCTGCCACATCCACACCTGTCACATCTGCGCCAGCGGTCTCATCAACACCAACGCCCGCGGTTTCCTCGGCGCTGACTACGCCACCGGTGTCGTCTACGCCCGCAGCCGTCACCAGCAGCCCTATTGCAACGTCGACTCCGCCTACGACCAGCAGTCTTCCCCCAAGCACCACGTCCACCCCCGTGACGAGCAGTACTTCTGCACCAGCTACCAGCTCGAGCGCAACCAGCAACGCCCTTGTTGCCACGACATCAACTTCTCAGTCAACGACCACCGCGGCACCAACGACCACCAGCGCCACCACAGGCTCTCCTGCAAGCGTAAGTCGTGAAACCACATCATCCGAACGTAATAGTGCAGCAGTATGCTGACCCTGAATACAGACTACTTCTAGCGCCAGCAGCTCGACTTCGACTGCTTCGGCCGGTTTGACCGCCGGTGCCAAGGCTGGTATCGGTATTGGTGCTGCGGTCGGTGTTGTGGCCGTTATTGCCGCCATTGTCGCGATTGTTATTGTGCGGAAGCACAAGAGACGCAACAACGACCGTAGTCCCTCGCGGGCGCACCTCCAGATCTCGGACCCGATGCCTGGCTCGGGCCGTATCTATGCAAACGACCGTGGCAATGGTTACGACAACTCGGAGCTGGAGATGAAGTCACGGCGATACGAAGACATGGTCCCTCGCCACGTCCCTAGAAATATGGTTTAGAGGGATTGTCGTCGTACAGTCGTATAGCGAGCGAAATCGAGCATTTACATTCACCCCCAAAAAAATCACACGTCGGATGAGCTCTTGCCTTCTTCTCTTTGAAGTCAGCAAGGCTCGATCCAGGCCTTTTCTTTCTTATGTATTTTATTACCTAGCCACACTACAGGTAGTGCACGGTGGCATAATAGACGCCAAAGGGCGTTTTTCATCAAGAAGCCGCGCTCTTCTTCTCCCGTATACCGTCGAGTGTCGCCGTAGGCGCGACATGAGCACAGGGGATTGTTTTCTCAACTAGACAGCATTGCTTATATTCAATTCAGCACATTAAGTTTCTAATCTAAACCTAACAAGTTGTAGTCTGTGAATACAACATAATCAAAATAGCAGCCGTCCAATCTGGTTCTGCCAGCGCGGGCCAAAAAATAACGGGAAAAAAGCGCATTCATATTTTTACAAGTGTCTAATTGCTTTTGCTAATACGACAGGATATGGACAGGTGAGATGGTTAGAGACAAGATTTCGTAAACACCCAATGTCGTCTACCACGAGTAGTAGGGTCTTTGTGCTGTGACGGGACGGTTGGGCAGGTGAACCCAGGGCGCCTTCTTGGCCTCCTTGGCCACACGCTCATCGTGCTGGCGGATACGGGTCTTCTCCTCCTTGAGGATGATGGACAGGACTAGAAAGTGTCAGTGTTAGCTGTGACCAAGGTTTGGCTGCAGGTATAGTAGTAGGAGAAGGGCTCTAAAAACTTACATGAAGATGGCGACCATCTTTTGTTGATCCGACCACGAGCACGGTACTCGGCCTGGACCGAACGGAAGATGCCCTTGCCGACCCAGGCCTGGTCGACGTACATGCGCGAGGGGTCGGTAATCTCGAGCCACTTGCCGTCCTTGGTCTGGATCTTGATGGCACTGGGAGATGCCGACTCGGAGCCGTCCTGCGACGCATTCTGCAGCCGCTGCTGCACGAGACCCAGACCCATGCCGCGCTCTACCACGGCCACATCGCGAGCCTCCTCCAGATGCCACAGCACCTCTTTAGCCATCTTCTTCTTGCTGAAGCGCATCTGCACCAGCGCGTCCTCGAGTGTCTTGCCCGAGATCTGGCGGGCCAGGTGCACCAGCTTCTTGGTGCTTGTCGGGATCGGCATGGACTTGTGCAGCAGCTGGCGCTCCGTGCGGGCCAGACGCTCCTCGCGCGTCTCCTGGCCCTTGGGGTCAAGCAGGCGGGACACGTGGCGCACAACCATCTTGCGCTCCCAGCGGACACGACTGCGCGGATCCGGGTCGAGGGCACGTTGCAAATCAGATTGAAGTAGCGACGTGCCGAGCTCGTTGCGTGCTGACGAGGAGGCCGAGGGCTTCTTGCCATCTGCGGCATCCTTGTCACCCTGCTGCTGCTGCTGCTCCATCTCGCTGGCGAGAAGGGGACTGGCGCCCAGGTCGGGTGTGGTCATGCGATCTCTGAGCTCCTGGCGGGTCTTGGCCCGGCTCAGGTCACCGGACAGACCCTCGGCGGCATCGCCAGTAGGGGCCTTCTTCTTGCCGCCAAAGAGACCTCTCCAGCTAATGGCGTTGGTGGCGGTCGTGTGGATGGGCCGGCTGGTGTTTACCGGCTTCTGTGGTTCTGTGCGTGGCCGCAGCACGAGGGCGGAGTGTGTCGTCGCAGCCGCGGTGCATGTTGTCGTCGGCCGGAGACCTAAGAAAAAGAGAGAGGGTTAGGGGCCGTTTCGGTGCATGCGAGTCGGTGTAAAAGATCACAGTATCTTACCTGTCGCTAGGACCCTCCTTGAGGGTATGTTGAGGCTCATGGTGGCCGCAATTGGTGTCGCTGGAGTAAAGCGATCCCGGTCACGATGCTGCACATCAACAAAAAAGCTGTCTAGGCTCAGACGACTCCCAAGTTCAGAAAAAACTGCCACCATTATGAGATGCAGGCGTGTGATTGGCTAATTGGAGACGTATTCTGGAGCCGTCCAGCTATATTCTTAGTCATCTGCACGTGAGTATATCCACGTGACATTCCGGGCCACCGCGAATTAACCTAGGGTGATTTATTTTTGCGCCTAAATAGTAGTTATTTCCCTCGCTCCAGGCGGGCAGCCCGTCACTATGGGGGGGTTTCTTCGGGCCTATGGCGGGCAGTCGCTCCATCCTCCCTCCAGTTGGCGGGCGCTGAGTGGAGCAAATCAGCATCAGACCATTTGTCGGAGCTTTCGTGGGTTTTTCCCTTCCCATTCTCTTCGACTCTTTCTGACCCCTTCTGCCAAACATCACGACATCCATTTCCACCCACCCACGCCGCCCAGTCTCCCCTCTACCGCACCCACGCGATTACCGAATTTCCTCGTCAATCCTCAAACCACACACTCTCACAATGGCCGTCAAGCCCATTACCGGCGTACGTCTTCAATTCCAATTCCAATCCCGATCTGAAATAGAGAGATTTTTCGCCAGTCTGCCGAGATGGCCCGGTTCCCAAGGCAGTAACGACCCCCGGCAACGACGACAAAGGACGTCCAGATACCAATGGAGGCCGTTATCGAGAGATTGCGAAATCTGAGAAGGTCCAATGGCTGTCCGTCGCCGAGGGCCGCTCGCCTGCGGGGAACCGGGAATCGTGACACAGAGACGCGATCAGATATCAAAAGGACCTCAGGTCACGCCGTCGTAATGACCTCATGGGCGTCATGCTAACATACCGTCCTTCCACACAGATGCTCCGCCGCACGCTGATCACGGACCTCAGCATCGGCCTCGGCCTCGGCTTCGTTATGGGCAACGTCTTCTGGTACGGCTACCACATGCCGCGCACCAACGCCCGCGACAACTACTACGTCAAGCTGGAGGCTGAGCGCGCCGCCCGGGCACAAGAGTAAATGTACTCTTTTCCGAACGAACGGGTGAGCGGGCGATGACGAGCGGATGAACAACGGAGAGGCTGCTGCCGGCGTGTGAGGTGCGACACAGGGATGGGGATGCAATCTTCTCCCTCCTTACATAACCTCCCGCCGGCTGGCATGCCGTGTATGTGTACATAAACTGTGACACTATATTTGTTATCTTGTCACCCTGGAGCAGAATTCCTGGGTAGTGGTGAAGCAATTGGAGGCGGAAATAGACCCAAGAAAAAATACACATATCATCAACCAAACAGACGTGTCATGCTTCCGTGCCTATCATGACAGTGTGGCGTGATAACTGAGGTGCTCATTCCATGGCCACAGCTGTTTCACGTATCCAATGGGTGATAACCCTTCAGCCAATGACGCCTTGTTCTATGCTCTCATGCTAAATGCTAAATGCTAAATGCTTGTGGTATACCGTACATCCATTCATCGTCGTCGCCCCTTTCGTCCCGTCACCCAAATACACGCAGCGTCTCTGGTCGCTGAGATGGCCCTGGCCCTGTAGACGAAGAAGCCTCTGCTGATGTCGACGAGTTCCCTGCTGTGGCGTCCAATGCAGCAGGTCCTAAGCTGCTCACGCTGCTGTTTCGACTTGCATCCGTTCCCTCCCATGCTGTCGTCTCGACCATGAAGCTTCCATGCTTGTCCTGGCATCTAAAGAGTAGTTAGTAAGGAGGTAATCAACGATGCAACGCGGTACTCGTGAGAGACATGAGAGCTAACAGCAGAGAACACACCTCCTAAACATCCGCTGCACTGGCCAGCATCGTACCGGACTGTCGCGCATCTCCGGATGCATCACGGCACAGCTGTACTGCACCATTTGTGATAGCAGCGCGCAGTCGCGGGCAAGGTCGATACCCTGGTGTCGGCTGCCTCCACTGCTACTTGTGCTCTTTTCTTTTCCGTCGACTGGGCTCTTGTCTGCCCTCTGGGGAGGTGTGGATGAGTTCGGCGCCATCTTGCGTTGCCGGCCTTGGACGTCGAGCTGGACGCGCTCTGTAAGCTCCGCCGCCGGGAAGGTGTAGCAGGGCGGAGTCATGGCAGTCGACAGAATTGCGTGTCTCTTCTTGTGTATTCTGTGTGGTCCGCAGTGAATTGAAACGAATTGGTGTCGAATGTTGTGAGTTATCGGGTAGATAGGCGTCTGGATTGATGTTGTAATACGACGGGCCGATTTTGAAATCGTATGTGCCACCGAAAATACCAAAAATAAGCTGTGAGAATAGAGGGGCTAGCTCCAGCGCCGCCCACCTAAACTGCGATATCACTAACAAAACGTCACTCCTACTCACCCTCACTTACCTCATCTCATCCATTTTCATCAACAAAACTCGACCACAATGCAATTGCGCCCATGGCCTCAACGGCTGTACCTTCACCTGCGCCCGTGGGTCGTAGGATACTAGGTGAAGTCGAAGAGACAAGTCTGGAAGGTGTACGTTTCTTTTGCATCTTTTAAACAAAATCACAGCAGTATTAACAATCTGCTTCTAGGTCCTCCAGCGCATCCGTGCAGAGACAGTTGCTCGGTCAAAAGCAAACGCTGGGACATTAGCAGCTACTGGGGCCTTAACTCAGCATGCCGGTACTGCCTATTCCGGCCGCCCAGCTACCTCCGGTGCGGGAGTGGCAGGCTCGCCCGTAAAGAACAGTGTTACTACCGCACCTCCTTTGCGCCTTCCCAGTTTTCCCATCCCGGCGCTCCAGCAGCTCGTCGCCCGCCACTTTCGCTCTACTCGCGCACCTGAGCTGGTCGTTGGCGGACAGAGACCACTGGCACTCGTCTACTTGCTTGTGGCCACACTGGTCGCCGCACCACGCCGACAAACTGTGGTCGTTGTCGACGCAGAAGCACGGTTTAATGTGCGACAGCTGCTCGGTGTGCAGCCCATAGCATCGAGCGATGAATCTGAGGCGGAGGCCCTATCTTCGCCCGTCACTGAAGATGACCTCCAGCATGTCCACGTCTTCCGGGTCGACCCTCGTTGGCGTGTACCATTGGCTGAGCTTGTGGCTGCAGCGGAACAGCGTGTACTCTACGGAGCCCAGCGTCCGCGTGATCGGCCATGGTGGGGGACAATCATCGTGGGCGGTGCCGGTGGTGGAGGAGTGACAGGTAATCCTACTTCTGCTGGCACCGACAGCAGCAACACGCTTAGCCATGGCTTGGGTGCTGCACTGGTAACGGGCTCCTACGGCTGGCTCCGCGTGGCCCGTAAAGAGCAAGATCCGTTCGAGGCTCACAAAGAGCGACAAGACGAGCTTCTGAAGCTGTTTGAGGACGTGGTTCTAAATCAAAATGATACCGATGAAGCATCCAATGCCAAAGGGCATGAATTAAAAGGGAAGGCTGGGTTCGAGTCTGTCATCTGGATAGCGAGTTCGCCGTGGGGCCGCTTCAACTTCCAGCTGGCAAAACCTTCGTCGACACTGACTCAAGACAATGAAGAGCAGGAAGACGAGATCATAGCTACGACATGATGACTGTATCGGTGGCTATCTATGTTGAGACTTGTATATTTAGAGCTAAGTGATGTATGATGTACTATGGCATAGATACTGAAAAAAAAAACAATTTACATTCATTTGAATTTCAAGAAAAAATCATTACCCAAAGTGTAAACCAAACACACCAGTAGGATTCATCAATCGCCCAAATCTGAATACCAGAAGTATTATAAACTTGTGATCGCGATTTAAAGTATTTATATACGTCTTCCGAGAACCCGAAATTTAGTGCAAAATTCCAAAATCGCAAATCACGCGCAATGATGTGACATGAAAAAGTGATATATATAACGTGAGACGAAATTACGTACGCATGGCATCGACAAGAGGCTATATAAGCTCATTGTTCTCCTGCCTTGAGAACTTTCTCAACACACTCCCTAGCCTTGAACGAAGTGTAGTATTTCGCCAGATTCGGCACACCCAAGCGCTTCAGCTCAGTCCCAAAGGCCTCCTGGCCACCGGCCGCAAGCTCCATACTATGCAACACTGGCCAGAGGGCAAAGTCTGCAACGGATGGCGTTTGGGCACCGGAGATGGACTCAAGCTTAGCATCAGCTGACTCGCTCTTCGTCGAGACGTATCCATCCCAGACTGCCAGATCGCTTTTGAGCGGTCTCAAAGAGAAAGCAGCAGCCTCATCACCCCGAGCTGTCTTGAAACTGTTCCTCCACTTGTCTTGAAGAAGTAGAGCCTGTTGCAGACGCGTAAACTTGCGGGCTGCTTCAAGGCTGTGGTGAGCAGGCCTGCCCTCGGGTGCTGGCGCATACATGGCTTCCAAATAGAGCAGGATGGCCAAGACACCCTGAACGGTCGATCTGCCAAGGTCATTGTCCACGAGACGGACGGGAACGTCGAGAGATGAGACCGCAGTCGTCATCTCAGCTGCATCTGGCGGTGTTGCTGCGTTGGTATCCTTCTTCTCAATGGCTGCGGCCATACTGCCTCTAGCATAATTGATACCAAGTTCAGCAAGCTGCAGCTGCACCGTCATGTTGACGACAGGGTCGACACTGGCAAAGAAGCGTGGCGAGCTGCTCATATGCAGCACGTCAAAACCCTTGCCATAATGCTTGTCCCAGTCAAACACGGAGCTGTGGTTCTCGGTACCAAAGGCGCGGAGCATGTCGATAGCCTCGTCCGACTGGCCATTAACCACGGGACGAGCCTCCTTTCGTGTCTTGCCGATGGCACCCTGACCCCATACCAGCGTTTGGTCGCTGTTCAGGAACGTGCCGATCTGGCGGAACGTCAGGCTGATGCGACCACCGCCGTAAGCTAGCTCGGCCGGTGTCTTTTCGCGCTCGATGCGCTTGTCCTGACGGATGGCGTGCAGCCACTTCATATTTGTCTGCAGGCCCATGCGGCACAGAGAGTTATGTGGCAGCTGCACACGGCAGCTCTGGCGCCTGGTTGAGTCGGGAGTGGTGGCGGCAGTGCAAGCGGCAGCGGCAATGGCAGCCGGCTTTCTAGTGTCCTTCTCAGAAGCATCCTTGGGATTGCTGACGACGGCGTCTCCGGAGCTCGATGGTTCTTCCCTACGGGAGGGGTCCTTATCCACTCGCTTCGTGCGGAAGATCATCGTGCGCTCGGCTCCAAGACTCATGTTACAAACATACGAATTGGGGACAATGTCCAACGTCTTGTCGCTATGCTCCGAAATGTAGTCGTTTCCGGTGCGGTACAGCTGGATCAAGACATGATTCAGTGGATGGCCCACAACCTTCTCCACTTCACTCTTGATCTGGAGGACTGTTGGCGTAAACGCTTCCAGTGGTGGTGACTCGTCGGCTGGATGGCGGTAGATTGGGATGCTGCCGTCCTCGTCAACCTGACCCTGCACACAGACCAAGCGTGGCACCTCGCCGCCCTGATGCGACATACGCAGCCACTGCACTTCGTCCTTCAAGCGCTCGTAGATGCCCTTCTCTAGCGACTGTGGCAGAACATCATGATAGATGATTGTGTCGCCGGCACAGATAGGCTCGGTTGCAGATGGCTCCGTGGTCACATCCACTGGCACAAGCTTCACATCAGCATCCTCTGAGTCGGACCCTGTTTCCGAACGCCCGGCTGATTCGGACTCGCTTTTGGCATTCTTTTTGGCGGACTTGGCTGGTTCCTTTGCCGGGTCATTTTCTTTCGCTTTGCCACTGTCCTCGGTGTGCAATGGCGAAGCGGCTGCCTCAAGAGTTGTCGGCTCGCCGACGGGGTTGGAAGCCTTGGCAGGTTTTGGTGAGGTGCTGGTGCCCATCTTCTTTGGTGTCTCGGATGCCGACTTGCTCGAGCGTGAATCTGTGGCACGGCTGATTGATTTCGCAGGCGATCTCCTGACTTTTCTTTGCTCGACCCGAGAGGGCCCTGCAGAAGCAGTATATGCAGAAGACGGGCCCCCTTTTGTGGCCTCCTCGAATGGCTTCTTTGCAGAGTTTTCATTTCGCATTGCGCGTAGTCGAGCATATTCCAGAAACTTCTCGTGTCGCGAAGGAATCGCCAGCTCAAATGAGTCATCCGAATCGTTGCGGTTGCCAGCATCTTCATCGGCGGAGATTGGGTCCAAGTCGATTAGCACTGGTTCAATGCGTGCGGGGGGTGTCTGCCTTATGCTAGGTGGCTTAGCCGCAGCGCTCGATGTAGGGCTGACAGTGGCAGTAGCAGCGCCTGCACTCGCGACAGTCTCAGAGCCAGAAACGATGGCAGGAGCCGTTCTAGTGACGACGGCTGTTGTCGTCGATTGTTTTGTTGTGATTATTGGTTTTGATGTTGTTTCAGTCGTCGTCGTTGGCGGCAACGATGTGGTGGCCTGTTTCACTACCACGGACTGTAGCGGCTGTGGCGTCTCCGGCTCGGGTTTGGGGGCATTTTCAGTAGCTGTAGGAGACGAACGACTTAGCGCCGAATTGTCACGGAGAAAGAGAGCGGACCGGGTAGGGGCGTCGCTCTGCTTGTCATCTTTACTGGGCTCTGGAGTTTGAGTTTTAGTACGTACGGGTAGACCGCCGCTGTTTCCAGCACCAGCGCCGACCGCGATGGGTCCCGATGACGCCTGTTTGGTTGATCGCCGTACCCGGGGCGGCCCGTTGCTGGCCGCAGTGATTGCGGCAATAGCTGCGGCGAAGTCGCCTCCCGCCGGCTTCGCGTCGGACGACTGGGACGTGAGGCTCTCAAGAATGTGCTCGGCCGACAGTGTGTCACATCCGGTGAGCTGCACCAAGCTGCTGATGGCTTTACTATGTCGAGCCACATCACGGTAGCCGCAGCAGTCTTCGATGATGGTCAATGTCAGGCCGTGGCTGGCGGCGTCTAGTGCTGTGGCGTGTATGCTGATGTTGGTAAGGGCACCGCAGATGTAGAGTTCGGTGACGAAGCGAGTGCGCAGACGCATAATAAGCTGCGTGGACTCAAAAGCCGAATAGTGTGACTTGGCGATGACAAGATCCTGACGTGCGTTGACAACGGAAGCCACTTGGGGTGCGAGTTCGCTGCAGTGGCTGCCGGGAAGGAGGCACTGGCTGCGCTGTTGCTGCTGTTTTTGCTTGTCCTGGGGCGTCGAGCCACCTATGCTTAGAAAAGCTTCTGGGTCGGCATCCGGGTCGTCGGCAGGCGGTTCAGACTCCCGCCGACGGCCGCGTGTGGTGCTCTGTGTGGGACTGGCGATACTGGAGCTGGTAGAGATGATGATTTTTGCGTCCTCTGTTGGCCGGTGCGAATCAAACTGGCTGCGAATCCAAAAGACATCGCCGGACGCAGACTCGCGAAATGCTTTGGCAACTTTGAGAATGCGTTCCACGTAACCATCTGGTGCTGTGACGGGCAGGGTGCCACTGGATGACAAGAACTCATTCTGTAGGTCAAGGATCAAGAGAGCCTTTCTGGTTTGTAACGCCGGGAAGCTGTCGAGGCTAATGGGTAATGTGGGAGGCATGGCGAAGGCAGTACGCAGGGTGGCGTATGTTGTCGTAAGAATACGCACGAAAGGGGACAGGAATACGCATGAAAGGGGACACCAAGAAATCCTGGAAGCAACTTGTGTGCGGAGAACTCAAGAATATAAAAGACCGCACACGTTGATATATATATATGCGCAACTTTATGAGGAGGAAAAGTGCCTGTTGGTGGAGAAAGTTGTTGTGATATAAAAAAGCCGTGTGTAGAAATATCGGGTGGATGCAAGTATGATGGGAAAACATCCAGGTATGGGAATCTTCAATGGGCACAATTCCGTAGATAGAGTGGGCCAAGGCCGGACAAGACTTGCAGAAATAGGGCGGAGAGAAAAGGAAAGAGACACTGATGGTGCAGGCTGCGCGAGACAGTCAATGCAGACGGCCGGAAAGTCGAAATTGGGTGTAACCTAGACTGGATGCAGTAGGTTGGACGAGACGAAAGACGAGAGGAAAACTTGGGGGTCCGTCGTTTGTGGTAACACTACATGACGGCCGTTGAAGAGGCAATAAGAGACGAGGCGTATCGAGGATGAGAGTTGAAGGTCGAGCCCGAAGGATGATTTGAGTAAGGATAAAAAAAGACGAGACGGCAGGTGTTGCGTGAAATAAAACTGCGAGAGGATCAGGCGATATAAAAGTGTCCGAGGATGATTTGGGGACGTAGGACTAAAGGTACAGCAAGATGGGCAAGGAGATGCCGGGCGGCTCCTGAACTTGTACCAAAAAAGAGATGTTTGTGCCGGCTCAAAAAGGTTGATGCTGCCCCTTTCTCGTGTGATTTTTTTGAGGTTGCCTGCCAGGCCGGCTGTTTCTTGTGATGTTGAGAAAAAGATGAAGTGATAAAAACGGACGGCAGGTGGAAAGGGGGGTGTGGGATGGCTGATATCTGAGCTTCGAAAAAAAGACCACAGAAAGCAGCCACACAAAACATGAAAAATACTTCGTACACAAAAGCAGCACAAATAGATAGGTCCCCGGGCCCCCCCAGCAGCCCAGCTTGCAGTGTGGTAGCGGTTCTTTTTCCGCCCCTCAAATAGCGCCCATTCGGGGCGGCCAACGCCAGCGCCAAGGGGTGTGATCGACGACGCGGGCAACAAACGAGGCGGTTGGAGTCGAAGTGGGACCCAGCCCTTTTTTCTTCTTTTTCTCTTGTGATTTATTCGTGGAGGTGGGGTGGCCGTTGCGAGATTGATGGGTTCACATGAG
Source organism: Sporothrix euskadiensis (assembly GCA_019925375.1). Classification (NCBI taxonomy): domain Eukaryota; kingdom Fungi; phylum Ascomycota; class Sordariomycetes; order Ophiostomatales; family Ophiostomataceae; genus Sporothrix; species Sporothrix euskadiensis. The sequence continues at coordinate 109,626 of JADHKQ010000026.1, read as the reverse complement.
AGAAAGGAACACGAGGAAGAAGGATGAAAAATAAACGTCAGTCATTGCTAACGAAAACTTGCAAGGTGATATTGTCGTTCTGTTTCTGTCTTTTCGAGAGAGAGAGAAAAAGAGAACATGGAGAGCGAAGGAAGACGAGAGAAAAATGGCTGAAGATCGCAAAGCGGTACTTTATACCTTTGTTGTGAACATTGTTTGTCTCCGTTGCCGGATGTCGTCTTTTTCTTCTGGTATTTTGCTGGCCACTTGTTCTATCTCGGTGTCTTTCATCTCTTCCCACCGAAGCCTCTGCAACATTCTCCTCTCTCGCGGTGGTCATCATGATGTCGATCACGGCGTAAAATTGCTTCAAAACGTGCGTGGCAGTCATTTGTCGTAGTACTCTGCCCTTATGTTGCCGTATTAAGTAATACTGTGGACTACCCTGTCACACGTCGTAGAGCATGACTGCGCTGCAACACAGCCAGGCGAGGGACAGGCCTGTGCCTCTCTCTCTGTGGCTGCTGCTCGACAATCGTATTTTACAGCAGTTTGTGAGCTTGCCCTCTGGGTTGCGTTTGCATTAGCGTAGATCGACTCACCGAAGCTGCATGTTGAACAATGAAGAGGCACAAAAAAGGTAGGATTATAGCACCCGCATAGAGTGAAACAGCAGGAAACTGGAAATTTTGTGGATGCACACCTTTTTGCTCTCTCCTCTCTTTGTGTGCTTGTCAATGCTTGTCGAAAAAATCATTGGGGCACCGTGTTGTTTTGTTTGGGGCAGATCTGAGATCGTTTTCTTCGCCCTTGCTTCTAGACGCCTGCGTTTTCTCATCGCACCTTTCCTTGACGAGGCCTGTTGCAGAAGATACGACGACAAGGGGTTGTCAGAATGGGTGATGCCGGATGTCGATCGATGCAAAAATGAGGCGAGTTGGGAGACAAGAAAAGGGACTACACGGTACCTGGAAAGGGGCTGCCCGTCATGTGGCCTTCAATTCACAAACAAGAAGGCATGGCAGACATTCCCCCTCGTTGGATGTCTTGGCCCCCTCTACTCCGTATATGAGGCAGCTACGATGGCGACCCTGCCCATTGCTCTTTCCTCTCTCGATCTGTCGCCTTTTTCCAGTTCTTTGCTATCGCGAACACGGCAGGAGACAGGGTAATCTTAGGAAGGCGCGGAGGAGACGAGATGAGGGGACATTGCAGCTTTGTGTCACAACAGCCCGCAAGTGTGCTACTTTATTTCGAAAGTAGCAAGCAAGCTAAAAAATTGTCTCTGTTTTCAGTTTCCAGGGCGTTTCTGCCCCGCCCTTTTCATCCTTTTCATGTCTCCTTCCCTGCCATCCTCCTTCACTTCACAAGACGGAAGACGTTCACACTGCGTAGCTCTCCACTTTTAGCACCCTTGCTCCGCGACAGTTATCCACTCCACCATACCATTTGCGGTTGGTCGAAGCTGTTTCCTCTGCTTTCTGTTGTGCTGTTGAGATATTGAACTGACAACGGCGGCTTTTTTAGGGGCCTGTTAGTAAACGTACTCCGTAGTAGCTATTGACTTTTGCGCTACGGGATATGTATTAGCAGTGCGCTTAGGCGCTACGCGGCTGGCGATTTAAGTTCTAGACGGTCGAGAATAAACTCCATGTGAGATAATATTTCGTGGTGAAAGATACACACAAATTGCCATCGGGTGAGAAGAGGAGGGTTCTGAGTTAATTAGTTCGTACGTGGGGTGAAATATAAGTTTGGTGTCACCAGGAGTGAACGAGCCCGTGCTTCAAGAAAAGTGATTGGAAAAGTTTATGTGAGAATTGGGAAAATAAAATGAAGAAGAAGAGACGCATCGAAAAACATTAGGACCGAAATGAAAAAAGGCCGAGAGTTGAGTTTGCTCGACAGCTTGGTTTTGTGCCTGCTGGCTCTTGTCAACTTAGAATGAGAAGATGATGGTGTCGAGAGCAATGGGGGACAAAAGCAAATAGGAAGAAAGTTGTCGGCTGTACTGTTGGTCACGGAAGGATACTTTTGACGACATACAACATCTGAATGACAATCCAGAGTCTTCGTACTGACTACAAAGATTACGAGCATGACAGGCACCGCGGGCGGCTCGATGCAACTGGGGAAGTAGACGTCCGGGTCTGCAGATGGCATCCGCATATTCAGGACTTGAAAGAAGAAAGAAGGCAGATACGACCTTGACAGCAAAGCATATGCAGATGCACGTCGTGACCAGCGTTGAAGAGGAGCATGGGGTACGAACGTACTGTGTAAAGCTCATTCCTCCGCCACTAGTAGCTCCGCAAAAATGGTCGGCATAATACGAAGCCCGGCCAAGGACCAGAAGACGATCATTGTCTGATCTCTCCCGTGAACCTTTCTAATGAGCCGAAGATTCTGAATCCCGCCGTCGCTTCTCGCCGAGAACGAGCCAGGGAAGAGATGCACGTGTGCACGGAGCACAGAGAAGACGAGACGTCGACCAAACTTCGTTAGACGCTCGGATTCCATGGTTGAAGGTTGAAGGGAGCAGGCAAAAGAAGAGAAAGAAAGTGAGGCAGGGATCAAGGGCTTGAGACCCTGGATCGGCACAACACGACAAAGACGATACGGCGATCTACGAGTGCAACGACAGAAGGGGTCAGAATCAATCTTGCTGGCCATGGGAGGAACTGCTTTGAGATGACATTCTCCGACAGGGCACTGCAAGAAAGAGAGACGCAACACCTTCCGGGAAAGACTGCCAAGCCATACGAGTTGTACTCGATAGAACGAAATGCAAACGACTCGTGGAACACAAAGGACGCAAGCGGCGTGCAATTGGAAGTGTTCAGATGTAATGTAGACGCATTCTACCCTGCTCGTCGAGTTGTACGGTTGATGCAGTTCTCCAAGCGGTAGCACACAGATCGAGTCGGACGAGAGCACGAGAGCGTCGCGTCCCTTCTCTCTCTCTCTCCACCGCCTCTTGCGAACAGGCCTTGCCTCGTCTCTTCTTGCCGCGGAAGCAGTTAACTCACATAGCCTCCAATACTTGTGGCAAAAGGCGGGCTTTCTCGTCGATGCAAACCTCCTGCGAAGCCGAGAAAGCGGCGCTTATGACAGAAGGCACCAAAAAGTCGGCGACTGGGCAAGAATGGAGAAAAGCTTGCGCTTAGTACCGCTGTTCCGTGCTCCCCGGAGTGGAGAAAATTGACAACTGATGCACATTTTGATGCGCACTGAGACATGAATGGTTCATTTCTCAGATTTTCTTCAAGTGCCTTTACATTCTTCGGCGAATTCTTACTTTCTAGCCTGTTTCTCCTGCCCTGAATTTGTAGCCTGACGTTATCTTGCCAGAATTGATTTTTGATACGGGGCACTGGTCATCACATCCTTCCTGATTCCCCCTGCACCGCCTTTTCCTCGTACTGTGTACACACCTTCGGTCCTCGCTGCTCGCGGTCTATCTGCCGAAGCAGCGAAAAGATGCTCCCTCACTGCCCATCACCGCTGTGACGCTGCGGTTGGTTGACGCATTCGCCTGAGAACGGCGTTCTCGAAATGCATGTCAGTCAGGATTGGCCCGAGGGAGGCGCAGAACGCACAAAAGTAAGGGCACTTCTGCAAGTCCAGACCTTTCTCACCGCGCTCCCTTTGCCAAGGTTGTCGGCGGAGTGCAGACTGCTACTGTGATGTCGGGCAGGGCTTGTGCAGAATATTACTTCGTAAGCTGTCGCAGTACCAAACTTTGATTGAAAGGCTTGTCTTGTTTAGGAAATTATGCCGTCTTTATGGCTGTAGATGTTTGTTTGCCTTCCTAATTTGCAAGTTTGGGAGCTTTTCCATTTGTTTGCTGCTGCCCAAAACCCAGAACATCAATCGTGTTATTTGATAATCAAATATCCGACGGTGTGCCCGAAGGTGAACACACTAATACGAAATCACACACAAAAAGAAAAAAACTCAACGAACGACCGGGGAAGCAAGGCTACAATGGGACTTTTTGTTATGGGTGAACAGAAAGCACATGGTAATACTCCGTACCCGGTGTTGGACAAAGATCTGCCCTGGCGGCCAAAATGTAATTACTCGTGGCAGGGCGCGATTGCAACGGTACTCCAAACGCGCAAAACGTACAAACGTATTACGTCGTACTTTGTATCATAAAACCGGCGTGATGAAAGCTGCTCAAGAAGAGGAGGGGCATGGAGGTTCATGGGTTATGAGTTGAGCGCCAAGACTGTCCAAGAACGGCCAATTCCAGGGACTGTCCAGAGGTCTGTGAGTCATTAAGCTTTCCTTTCTTTCCGCGGCTCTATTCACGGCGAGAAAAAAAAGAAGGTGAAATATGCTGTGTCAATGAGTTGACAAAAAACATCTATACTGTTGCCTTCCAATGCTGCTCTCATCTTGCTTCATTTTGCCAGACTTGTGAGGTGAAAAGCTGCAGGGGCAAGATGGATATAAGATATTCATGGCATATGTATGTCTACCGTTGTACTCTCGTATTTCTACTCTTTTGCGATCCCGAAAGGATTGGCTTCCCTGCCCGGGCAGACAAAAGATGTAGAAGAAAAGGGTCTGGCCACTTTCGGCTTTTTGCCCTGCAGTTCACAGTGACAAGAAGAGGCTGTTGAGTTTCGCGCACATTTTCTGCTTTGTACTGCTTCGGCCACAAATCGATGTCTAGACATGGCACCCGGCCGGAGGCCTGCCCGTCCGATTCCGATGATCTTGTGAGACTGTTTATTGTGTAAGAAAGTCTCGTCTACTATCTAGATTCTAGCCTCGGCGTCTATCATGTGAACTTCTTCTTCCTGTATATCGTGCATCTCTCTCAAGGCACTATCATTAAATGCCGCGATTCGTGACGGCTGTATCGATCCAAGAATGATCCTTCGAACTGTGATGAAAATTGAAATAAAAACCGCGCAGTGCTGCCCAATATGCCCCCCAAAAAACGAATAAAAAAGAGGAGCTCTTTTTGGCCCCCAAATTGGACCTCTTGATATTACGAGTGACAAAACGACGTGAAATAGAATGAAAAACAGGTTGCCGGGTGAGGAAATGGACAAACCATTGGAAAATAACAAAATATGCTGCAAACAAACGAGGATGTCGTTCTCGAACAAAAATCGCAGCATTCTGTATGGAGAGGCTGGCGATATAGATTGTTTGTAAGTGCGACTCGCGACGAAGACGAGCGCGGTGAGAGTCGTAAGACGTTCCCGGGCGTAACGTGCTGTAAGCCGTACGAACTGGGGTAAAAGTCCGGCGCCCTGTCACGCCCTGTCACGTCCTGTTTCGCTTGTTTGTTTCTTCACGTCTTGGTCGATTCCATGGTGTTATGGCCTTTGTTTTCTGCCACAGCCCGCACATCAGCCAGAGTTTCAACGATTGTTGAAAAGACGGGCCGATCAGCAACAGACGGAACGGCACAGGACGTGTGCAAGTTAAACAGGCCGCTGCGAACCGCCGCAGAAGACAAGGTACCGTCGCCCTTGCCCATAAGGCCGAGGACGTCCTCGATAAGGTGAGCGAACGCCAGGACCTCGAGCTTCTCGAGACTGGCAAGACTGTTGGTGTCACTACCAGCGCTTCCATAGAGCGTCGCCGCGCCAAAGTCACTGAGGATGGCGTGTGTGGCATCACTCTCCTCCTTGCCAGAAGTGGCACCCCGCGCCACGAGAATGTTGTGCGCATACAGGTCACCGTGGGCAATGCCGCGGGCGTGCAAGTGCGCCGCCGCCGAGGCCACACCGGACAGGATGCTCAAGCCGGCCGAATCGGGCAGGCCGGCCGTTGAGGGATCGCTGTCGAAACAGTCTCGCGTGCACGAATCGAACGAGGGTGGGTTGCCGAGCACGCGGTACAGCGGTGGGATTAATTCCATGATGAGACCACCCTTGAAAGCGGGTGCTGCCTCCTTCTCGGCCTCCTTTTCGGCTTTGGCTTCGGCTTCGGCTTCAGCTTCAGCCTCAACCTCAGCCTCGTCCTCGCCCCATCGAATCTGGCCGTGGACCTGGACCAGGTTGACATGCTGGCCGGCAGCCAGACAGGCGGCCATCTCGTCGTAAGGGGTACCATCGCTGGTGAGTGCGCCGCGGAAGATTTTGACGGCCACTGGGGTTGAGGGTGACAGGGAGAGGGAGGAAGAGGAAGCCGGTGTGGATGTCGAGGTCGACGACACGGCAGACAGGGCCGAGAGAGACGAGGTGTTCGAAAAGACGGAGGCACCAGAGACGGACAGGGCTGGTGTTGATGTGCCGGACAAGGAGGGCGTGTTGAAGCCAGACGGGCCGGGGCTGTTGAGAGTGCTGCTCGGTCCACGACTGCTGCTACCGCTGGCGTTGGTGTTACTGCTGCTTCGGATGGTACCTTTGGAGATGATGCCGCTAGCACCCTCGCCGAGCACATGGTGGATCTCGATCTGGTTCCAGTCGACGTGTGGGAGGGACGAGGCCGTTATCGAGGAGGTTGTCGTAGAAGATGTCTTTGTCGGTGAGTTGGCCGAGCACGGGTTACCAGCAAAGGACAGGAACGCCAGCTTGGGCATCGTGTGCAGCCATGAAGGTAGCGATTCCAGCCGGTTGGCCGCCAGCCGCAGCAGTGTGAGGTTCTTGCAGTTGGCCATGCTGTCGGGCAAACCCGTGAGCTGGTTGCCTGCCAGCATACACTTTTCTAGACGAGCACAGTTGCCAATGCTGTTTGGGATGTGTGCCAGCCTGTTGTCGGTCAAGATGAGCCACCGCAGCTGGGGCGGAAAGGCCACGTCGTCGACGCTGTCGCCCTCAAAGCCTTCCATGCCGTTCTTGCGGAAGGCAATCATCTCCAGCTTGGGGCAACCGGCGAGGGCGCTCGGGAAACGTGTGAAGTTGCAGCCGCTGAAGAAAGCAATGCGGAGATGGGGCAAGCGGGCACCCAGGTCGGCAGGCAGTGCCGATAGGCCGGTGCCAGAGAGGTCGAGAATCTCGAGAGTGGAAGCAACACCGGGTTCCAGAATCTCAGCCGGTAACGACTCGAGAGGCTCCGTGATCTTCAGCTTCGTGAGGCCGGCGTCAACGTAGCCGCCGGCCCGGAGTGTTGCAAGATCCTGCATTGTAGGTGTTCGGTGAAAGTCGTTGAGAGGCGGTGAATTCGGCGGCGGGAAAGACTGGCAGAGACAAAGTGACTTGAGCGAAACAGAACTCGAGGCTGAAGGACGACATAAGTACAAAACAAAAAGAAGAGAGTACGAAGTTGAAAGAAGACAAGGCTGAGGACGACGCTGTCAGGAATCAAAAGAGAGGACCACTGACGCCATACCGATACGGCGAAATATAAAAGCACGACAGACCCTCTTTCTCCTTATCTCAGTCCCTTCATTCGCCCATTCTCCGTATTTTCATTTCTTTTTGTTTATTTTTTCTTCTTCGCCGCCATTTTTAAGGGGTCCATAAATTGTAGGGGGCTTGAGGCAATGGGCCGCCGACGCCACCCGCAAAGATAAGCTGTCCGACCCACGTGGGCGGCTTGGGAACGCCCACAGTTTCCCAGTAAGTCACTAATAACATCTCACCAATGAAAAGCAACGCAAATTGTAGCACAGCAAAGGATGCGAAACAGAAATACGAGGTCGTCAAAGTCGTGTTCCTAGATCTGTCAGACCAACGAGTGTCAAATACGAGCAAATAAACCCCAAAATACGGGGTAAGTAATTAAAGATGAGTTTTGCCCCTCTCCGAAATGTCCCTGGGCTTGTGCAAATCGGTTGGCTGCCAATTGTCAATTGACAAATGCTACACCGATAAAGTAGCCATATAGCTCTCCCAACATTTGCGCTAATGAAACCAAATACGGATGTTGTCGTCGTCTCAATAAATTAGGTCTTGGCAAAGGTTCATCTCATATTCATGGCTGTCTGTGAACCGATGTCGTTTTTTTATAAATTCGTTTCATATTTTCATGGTGTTTATCTGACCGGCATATAGATGGCCATCTTATATGTGCATCCATGTCCCAGAACCTTTTTGTCGTAGGCTCTTTTTGGTGCCTCCTCCTCCGTTGTATTTCTCTTCCAGCTTCTTACATCTTGGGTATAGATTTTGTGAAATCCATATCATCCTCTCGCCCTTTTTACTCCTCATCCTCGACGTCACCTTCCAGCCAAATCTCGTGCCCATCGCCCTCGCGGACAAACATGCTGGCTACAAGGCCAATGACGGCCACCGAGCTCAGTCCCCAGAAGACGGCTCCAACCAAGCCATGCTTCAAGCCCAGGCCATAAAGATAACCGCTCAACACAGGGCCAACTGTGCGTGCCAGCGAATTTGTGCTTTGCGCCAGACCGTGAAGACTGCCGAGCACAGAAGGGTGTGGCGTGCAGTTGTTGACCAGGATTGTTTGCGCTGGTAGTGCGAAGGTCCGGCCCGTCACATGGCACAAAAGCACCAAAGAAATGGCTATCCAGATTGCCGCACCATCCTTGGCGTGTGGTGGTGCAGACAGACTCGGCACCAGACTGAGGAACGGGACAATAAAATATGTGACTGGGAAGCAGCACAAAAAGATCCGCCACGACCTCACCAATCCGAGGCGAGCGGACACTGTGGGATACAGCAGGAGCTGCATCGTGATGCCGAGGCAGCCCAGAATTGCCATAGCCATACCCACCTCACGGGGTGGCATACCGATACCACCTGTAAACACGAATGGCAGCTTTTGCGTCATGTAGTGTGCCGCCTTGGCCGCCTTGGAGCCCGGAACCGGTGCCTCTGCAGGATTGTAGACGGGCGTCGACAAGAACACGAACCACAATGAGTTGAACGACCCCATGTGGAAAGCGAAAATGGACTGAGCGAGCAGCGTCAGAATCACGTTCTTAGTAAAAATCCGACGGAACGGTAGTCGCTGTGTGTAGCGTGTCCGTGAGCGCTTCGACTTCTTTGATGTCTTGTCCGTAGCCGATGTGGATGACTCGCCCTCGGTGGGAGCAACAGGTGCCACCGGGTCCGTCTCGACACTGACGTTGCTAGCATCACTGACATTACGAGAATGGGTAGCTAGGGGTGTGTATGCGATCGAGTCAGGAGAACGGCGGAATAGCGAGGCAATCTTGCGCCGCATTTCGATACCGAGATCGCGCTTGTCTCTTCTCGAGTCGAGCGTCTCTTCCAGACCGAGCCACACACCCAGCAGCGCAGAAAACAAAATAAAGGTACTGAGAAGGTTGGGTGTCGCATACGGGAAGCGAAGGAAAAACTTGTTGTCGCCAAATTGCTTCGGATAGCTGTGCGCGGGGTCGGAGAGAACACCGCCCAATATTGGGCCGATGATGACGCCGATATTGAAAGTCATGGGCAGGATTAAGAATGCACGAGATTGGTATCTGAGAGGTTAGTATTGGCAAAGTTTCAATTTTCAACATCAGAGGCCAGATGTGGAGGTACATACTTTTTCTCCCGAATAATCTCGCTGATCCTGTTTATGGTATTGCGCGTTAGTGTTGTTCAACACTGCATAGCATCGGAGAAGTTTGACATACATTGTACGGAGGACACCAACATTGCCGTTGGTAGCACCTCCCAATGAACGGAAGAAGAGGGCTTGCCAAAAGCTTTGGGAGAAACCGAAGCCGAGACAAGACAGCACTAAATAAACGTGTTAGTAAAACAAAAGGGTTTAAACGCCCAGGGATCACGGGTACGTACTTGTTCCTGTCAAGCCAATCATGAGAACCTTCTTGCGGCCGAATCGGGGAGAATCTGCGAGTCGGCCCCAGGCCATGGCTGTCAAGAACTGAGCGGCTGTGAAGCTGGCGTGCAGGATGCCGGACTGGCTCGCAATGGTCGAAGACGGCAGGTCGGGACGGAACGATTGGAGCTGGTAGAACATGTAGGACTTGACGAATGTGTCAGTATTGCGGCATCGTAGCAAAGAGCCCATTGAAAAGGCAGTACTTACCTGGAGAGATGTCTGAACGAGAGGCTCGCTCAGCCGTGCCAGAGTGAGAACAGTGAGCTGACCCTTTTCGGGCAGATCCCGCCATCGGACAGTCTCGTTCTTTTGGGGTTTTTCATCTTGTGACCTTTTCTTGTTCTTCTTTCCACTGCCACTGACAGGTGTGCTCCTTCCACTGTCATTTTCACTGTCGGAGGCTGAGGCTGAAGCAGAAGGGCCCCCAGCAGAGAGCAGCCTCTGGTTCACGTTGCTGTCGTCGGCTTCGAGGTCCTTGTCGCCCTTCTCGAGGTCGACGTTGCGGTACACGATTTGCAATGTTTCGTCGTCACTATCCGCATCGAAGCTGACATCTTTGCCTTTGTCGTCTCGTGCCGGTGCTGATGTCGATGTAGTCGCCGGTGACCCGTCGGCGGCAGTATCTACACTGCGGCTCGTATTCTGCTCATCGTAGCGAGCGCCGGTGTCCCTCATTTACCCGTGCACAAGCAGCAGCTGTCTCGCCGGTAAGGCGAAACTGAGAGAAGGAAGTCGAAGGGTAGAGCTCCAATACACCCAGCAGGGTAAAGTGGTGTGTAGTAAGAGACTCGTGTGGCGTAATACAGCTCGTATATTGGCAGCAATGTGTGCTCGGCAGCCAAGAAACTAATATCTGGTGCAGTTACCCCAAGATTTGGTAAAGGCGATCAAGTGGAAGGCGGCTGTTGGTGTATAAGTATGTTGAGTGTGCCTGACTATCATGTGCGGCTCAAGATGACGTTTATGAGAGTTGGGCAGAGCTGATCGCGTGGGAGAGAGCACAAAGTGGCGTCCGAAAAAAGCTTGTTTTGCACGATGCAAGAAACAGAAAGGCGGGTTAGAGAATATGGCAGAAAAAAGCAACAAGAGAAAATACAAGGGAAGAGCGATTTGGTTCCGACGGCAGGTTAGCGTCGAGGCCAAGGGCGAATAAGTGACGGAAGGCGAAAAAAGGCGGAGAATAATGCACCAAAGACGAGGGGAAAACGTCTGTCAGTGACTCCAGCATCAAGCTAGAAGCAAAGGGTCAAAAAGAGACAGCCAAAAAGGCAAGAAGCATCTATCCTCCAGCGTAACTCGGCTGCCCCACCACAGTCCTCAGGTCGCTCCTGCTCAAACAAAGAGTGATGTTTTGCGACTGCCCGCCATCAGCGCCAAGGCGTCTCCGATCACAAACAACCGTTTCAAAAAGCTGGACAGAGCAACAGTAGACAAGGAAGTTTGAGCGCCGTGATACTTTTTGTGCGGCGGGGTGCCATCGGTGCCAATGCAACATGCGGGCATTCAATGGGACACAATATGCAGCCATCCCACACGGGTTTTCCGTTCGGTCGAGTCGGCCTGGGGCCTCAACACTGAAAACAGTGAGGTGGCCGAGGACGGCGGCTTCTTCATTCGCCGTTCTGCACACCGTTGGGACGAACGCTCCTGCCGTCTGCGAGCTCTAATTATCCTGTGGCCGGAGCACCTTCCCCATTCTTCGAAGCTCCTTCGCTCCTGCCTTTCTTCCTTTCTTCTCGACGAAATACTTCGTACTGCATTATCACCTTTCTAAGAAGGTGCCATGAAGTACGTACACACAAGCACAGTGGAACGCGACCAAGGCGTCATCTGAATAACGCTGCCGGGACTTTACCTGTCAAAATGCTCCACGAGAATTGACACCCACTTGAAACCGAGACACCTGCACGGGGCATGGCCAAAAACAACGGCGGGGCACCCTTGCCGTTTGCCGATTCAAAGAGTGGAGTCGGAGTGTTACAGCGCACAAAGTGGAGACTTGCTATTCGCACAGCACTGTGTGCTGGAGAACATGTACTTGCTCGGGCAGGAACCCAGGCGGTACAAAAGTCGAGTGTAGCCTGCAGCCGTTTTGGGCAGGGCGCATTTTTGCTCAACGCAGAAGGTACGACTCGTTGAGAAACGACCAAAATAATTCAAGAGAGGAAGCGGAAAAGCAAGACGCAAACTTTTAGATCATGGAGAGGGGTGGAACCTTGAGGCGTCCTTTGCCATCACCACACAGAACTATATGGTTGTTCACACTGACAAACTGGTACGACGTACTTCTTATATTATCATTGTCTTATTGTACAGCATTCCCATACAGAGATTCAGACGCTTTTCAGATTGTACAACCCTTTTTATTGAGCCCACTCGAGCATATTCGTTCTCTTCACGATTTATCCCCCCGCCGGTCCCTATTTCGCCTTCGTCGTGCGTGCACCCAGCCCTCGCTCCTTCTGCCGCTTCGTCCGCCACTGATAGTACTCGCCAGCTGTCGTCACGGGGTATTTATGAGGGTTTGCTTCACTGACGCACGATGGAATCGGTGTCATGACCGTGGCACGGTTGAAGCCGAAGAAGAACGGGCACGAGTAGCGTTCCTTGCCGCTCGTGTTGATGACGCGATGTACCGTGCTCACAAATGTGTCGTTGGTCTGGCGCATGAAGCAGTCGGCAATGTTGACGACAAACGAGTTGGCCAAGGGCCGTACTTTGACCCACTGACCGTCCTTGCGCAGCACTTCGAGGCCGTCACAGTCCTGCGTGATCATGGTGAAGTGCTCAACGTCCGTGTGAGCGCCGATCCCGTTCTGGTCATCCCGCGAAGCCGTCTGGACGGGATAGTGCAGGATACGCATCGAGGCTTCGGGTGTCTTGACATATTCGTCAAAGGCTGTCTCTGGCAGCTGCAATGCCAGTGCGAACATGCGTGTCATGCGACGAGCAAGTCCGACTAGAGCAGCCTGGTACGTTCCGAGAGTGGCCTGGAACGTGGGAAGGTCTTTTGGCCAGAGATTGACAACTGGTGGCGGTGCGGCGCCATCTTCTCCCGGGCCAGTGTCCTCCTCAAAATTCCAGTTGTATGCCTCATACAGATCTGTGAAGTCCAGTCAATATGAAGAGATTCATACACATTGAAACGGGCGAGTCTCACTCACCTTGGTACTTCTTTTCGTTGGCATTGTACTCGTGCATCGGGTGGTAGCCAATGTACTCATTTGGTATCAAGCCTGTGTACACCTGCATCTTCTTTTCCCGCTCCTGGCTGAAGAACTCTTTGGCCTGCTTGAATACAGCTTCTGCAAGTGCCATGTCAACTCCCTTTGGACGTGTCAGTAAATATTTCCAGACACGGTTTTCCCCTTGCACAATTTAAATACAACTCACATGGTTGACAATTGTCAAGAAGCCGACGTTGCGTGCTGCATGTCCAATTTCTTCGGCAAGAGCTTGACGCTCAGCCAGGTCTGAACTGTACATGCGAGACACGTCGATCACCGGTACATAGTCGGCTTCTATGGCATTGTTGGAGATGAACTCAACAACCTTACCATTGACCAGCTCGAGTGAGCAGAGCTTTTTGGGTGAGGCTGTAGCTGTCGTCGTAGTTGTCGTCATGCTGGGCAGTGGGAAAGGGTTCTTTGAAAGAAAAAGAAAAGCCCGAGAGAAACAAGCCGATACGCAAAGATCAGATCTACCGAAATCATAATCGATCAAGACGATATCAATCACTGCTTCGAGTTATATATCTGATAACAACTTCGATTTTGCCCAACGAAGTTGCTCATTCGGCAACACGTGAGGTTGTTGGTCCATCGTGGGCGGTTGAGTTCGAATGAATTTACCAGCTTGGGAAGTTTAACATAAATCTAGCACGGTGGCACCCCACAAGGCAAACAAAGGCACGTTTCCATTCTGGGGAACACAGATTTCCATGGATTCAACAGCCCGATTTACACGATTTTGCCGCCTTATCGGTGGAAGAAGAGGGTCTCTTGACAGCCTTGTAAGTTGTTTTGATTCTGATTCGCTAGGAGCTGGTAAACTAACGAAATCTCCTCTGTACTTTCTGCGTTCTTTTGTCTCGAATTCCACCGCCGATAAGAAACAGATAAAATGTGGGAAACCGTTTCTTGATCACCCGCTTATCGTTGGCGACTTGGCTTGTTACCTAACAGTTAGACTACACAGACTTTTTCTTTATCAGGAACGCTTGGCCCTGGCGCAAGTCAACTCGTGTTATCTGATTCGTCAGGAACGGCTAAACAGCTTGAACTTGGCGGGTTTTCTTACTCTTTCTTAGTCGCATCCACAACGTCGAGCATGATTGTGTCGTACACCCAAACTTGTTCTCCGATAGGAGCCCGAAACTGGAGAAGAAGAACCGGGAGAACCAAGATGCACGGATCAGGGTCGCCATTTTTCGTCAATTTCTCGGCATTGACTGTTGCAAACGCGCATTTTATAAAAAGCAGCATGGCATCCAGTCGATGAGAAGTTAATGCTCAGCATTTCTCATCATAATTTGTCAACGCAGACTCTTTTCGACAACTCACTCGCCAGACCCATCTCAAGGCAGCAGCCATGCTTCGGGACTTCTTGAAGCGACTTCAGGTCGATGTTAATGATGATGGCCAGGCCGGCCTCTCCAACGAGGACACTAAGCCCTTGCCACCCAGCCGGAGAACATATGGTCCTTGGTCGTTTGTCATCCTATGGGTTATCACGGGTGAGAAATATCTCTGAGAATCGAGCAGTTATACGACACACGGAAAAAATATTAACCAAAATCACTAGGCTCTTTTAACATCGGCGGTTGGACCACGGGTTCATCTCTCATTGCCTATGGCCTCAACGTGTGGCAGTGCATGATCACTGTGATTGTGGGCAACCTCATCGTTGGTGTCATGTGTGTTCTCAGTGGTGCACCCGGCGCGAAATGGCATATTGGGTTCCCTATGATCCAACGCTCTGCTTGGGGCACCCGTGGCTTCATCTTTGTTATCATCCAGCGCTTCTTCTTGGCCTGCATTTGGTTCTCGACGCAGGTCTTCTGGGGTGCCGAGTGTCTCAAGACATTCCTGACTGCACTGTGGCCATCCTACCAGAAGCTCAACAAGCCTCTCGCTGGTGGCACCATGACGACCGGTGACTTTCTCGCCTTTGTTCTCTTTACAATCTTCTACCTTCCGCTTGTCTTTATCAAGCCCGAGCGCTACAAGATCCCCTTCCTGGTCTGCTGTGCCTGCATCATCCCGACAGTGCTAGCACTGCTCATTTGGTTTGTCTCTACTGCTCATGGTGGCGGTGAGCTGCTGCACGATGTCAGTGCCGCCGGTGTGACCCAGGCCCACGGCTCGTACCTTGCCTGGATGTTCGTCATGGGCATCTGCACCAACATCAGCACCATTAGTGTACACATCTTTGTGCAGTCCGACTACACCCGCTTTGCTCGCAAGCCCAGGGACCAGATCCTGGCCCAGCTTGTCATGGTGCCGCTGGGCACAATTGTTGTCGCTCTCATTGGCATCATCTGCACCTCGTGCGCCGCCAAGATCTTCCCCGAGACCAACGGTACCCTGCTGTGGCAGCCATACCAGCTTCTCACCCAGCTGCAAACGCACTACGATAACTCGTCCCGCTCTCGTGTGGCCGTCGCCTTTGCTAGTTTGGCCTTTATGATGGCCCAGTTCGGCCAGGTCGTGGCCAACAACGGCGTCGCCGGTGGCATGGATCTGTCGGCCCTGCTGCCCCGCTACTTTAACATGCGCCGGGGCATGCTCGCATTGACGTGCATCTCATTTATTGTGCAGCCGTGGCAGCTGCTGAACGGCGCAAGCAACTTCTTGACGGTCCTCGGCGGCTATGGTGTTTTCCTGGGCCCCATGACGGGCGTCATGTTCTGCGACTACTTTATTGTCCGGAAGCGCCTGTACAAGCTGTCCGACCTGTACCGCACAACATCCGACAGCATCTACCACTTCAGCCACGGTGTCAACTGGCGTGCTTTTGTGGCGTGGGTCCTGGGTGTTTGGATCACTCTCCCTGGATTTGCGCGCATGGTACAAGGAGGCCCACCGCTGCCTGGCTGGTCCAACATGAACTACTTTAGCTGGCCGCTGGGCACTATTATTTCCATGACAGCATTCTACCTTTTAAACCGGTTCAAGCCGGTTGCTGGCCTAGGCCAGGTCGACGATGAGGACTACTTTGGTGTCGATGGACCCCTTACTGCTGTCATTGAGAGCCAGGAATCAGACAGCGGCGTCGAGAATAATGATGGTGGTCGCCTCGGAGAGAAGGTGTAGAATTAGATGGTATTGACTCGGTATGAATGGGATTTAATGTAGATTTGATAAATCAAAGTCCATATAGTTTAGAACATAATGTCACACGTGATGGTCATGTCACGTAATTGCGAACTTTGATGTCTCTGCACAGTGACGAAAATAACGGCTGTGTGGTTTCTAGTTTGCGGGGTATCAATGATAAGAGGTTAATAAATCAAAATACAAAATCAAAAAGATAACAAAGGTGCGTACCCGCCTATTAGACCCCGCCTGTAACTCTTATCTCGGATGCTTTAGTGTGACGCCAACGCTTGGACCTGGCCAAAAGCGACCCTAGGATCGTCAATTCGATACATAACGCCGTATATATAACGCTTCCCCAGATCCAAGAAGCTCGGTGTTGAATCGGATTATTGATTTGCTCGGTTAGGGCACACACAGCATGGGCACTCCGCCAGACGAATCGAAGCGGCCTCCGGGACGCCGGACCACCAAAGCCTGTGATACTTGCCACAGGCGAGGTCGTCGATGCCAGGTTGGACCAGAGCCTGCATACTGCTTGTTTTGTCGTCGCAATGGCCTTCCTTGTACATGGAACCGAGTGCCAGCCAAACGAGGGCCGAAACCAAAGATCAAAAACAAACCCGACAAAAGAGCCTGTGGCTCAACTAGTATCGATGACTATGATCTCTGTTGGCGTTTGGACGAAGCCAAACATGGATCGCGGGCAACCTTGACGACATTGATTCGCTCCTACTTTGATTTTGTTTACCCAATGTAAGCGAGAGACAATCCTGTGTGCATATGATTTTGACGCTAAGCACAGTGACAGATCAAATCATGTGCACGAGCAGACATTTATGGAACGGTGGGCAAGCGGACGAACTCCCAGCTCCAAGTCGTCTTATGGCCTGCTCATGGCAATGTGCTCCCTGTCAGCATACCGAATACAAAAGGGCATAGCACCAGCCGAGACTGGCTTCGCTCAACGACTGAGACCAGAGCTTTATCTCAAAGACGCAATCTCTTCGATTGACCTATCGCTCACTGTCCCAAAACACACCGAAGAGCTCCAAGCAGCGGCTCTTCTGTGCGTCACCGGTCTTGAAAAGGGTGATGCTGCACTGTTACAGCAATATCTCGGCCTTTATCACGCAACCGTGGCCAGTCAGAGTTTATATGATGAGAACCGGTGGCCACCGAGCATGCCATCCATGGAGAAAGAACAGAGACGGCGGCTGTACTGGTACATGTACCGTCTCGAAGTCCACACAGCTCTTGTCATGGGCCATCCTGTCCGCTGCCCAGAGTTGCAGTCCCTTGTCGCCTATCCAGAAGTTCCAGACTTTGATGGCGGTGACGACGAGGATGTAGAGTGGCTGACTGGGTGGAACTTTGTCACAGACTTGTACCGCGGCCTGGAGCATCTCTTGGCCAAATTCAGGCCTCGCCGGCTGTCAATGCACCACAGCCGGATTGCTTGTAGCACTGCTCTGCCGACAATGTTCTTGATCGATTTTGACCCCGAGTCCAAGATCCTACTGCCACTAAAAACAGCACTCGAAAACCTTCCTGTGCGTTTCAGAGAAGCTCAACCACTATCGTCCGATGTGTCCATGAACCGGTGTGGTTTCCAGGCGACGAACATTGTTTGCACATACCAGGTATGTGAGGCTGAGAAAATATGTGCATCGTTTTGGTCATCCTCTTTTAACAAATCATAGCTTGTCAGAATCATGACCTATGCCTTTAGCAAGGCTACGTTCAGTCAGGCCTGTCGAACTGCCATAGATCTTGTCGAAGACATGGCATCCATCCCGTTGGACTACTTGAAATGGACGACCCTTGCTGCAGTATGTATGACTGTTTATATATGGCATCTGGGAATAATCTAACTAACGCACTTCCCGCACTTCAGACTCAAGAGCTCTCTGGTATCGGTCATATCCTATGGCAGTTCATGCGTCAAGATCTGTTATTGGCAGACTACAAAGAGCTGAAGAGTGCCTTGTAAGTGACAATTATAATGCCTCACTTTTGTTGAGTCCAGCTGCTAACGGCGCCCAGACTCTGCATCAAAGAGTATTTAGAAAGTTTGCAGTCAAGCTTTACATACATACAACGAGCAAGCATGCGTATGGGGAAATATGTCGAGGAGATCGACCAAGTGTTACTTGAGCGGGAGAGGGATATCGCTTCTCGGAAACGATTAGCAGAAGGTCCAAATCACGTAGATATGGAACAACAGCAGCCATCCATGTCGTTCACGGATCAGGATGCATCACATGCCTGGAATGATGTATTCAGGGACTGGTGATGAAGTTATTGAAGCGGTATACTTACCTTGTCACGGCCTTCAGTGGGGGATCAGAAAATGATTTTCAGCGTTTTTATTTTTATCCTGTGATGTTTTCTTAAATCAAGGCCCTATCCACGATCGAGGGACAGACATGGCGATACACCTCTGACTAAATGGTCATTCAGATGATATCACTCTTGCCTGCAATCCTTGTACCGTATTTTTATGCTTTTTTGTGTGTATTCTTTCTTCTCCGAACGCCTTGGAAGGGGGGTACTAAACTACTTGGTCGCAAAAAAAAAAAAAGCGGCATTATCATTTTTACCTCCTTTTTCTCTACCAGGGGCTACTTGAACTGATTGTTTTTAAAAGTCTCAAAACCTTTTTCCTGTTCCCGTTGCCTTCCCGTTTACACACGTTTGGTCCCAACAACTCCGGTCCCAATCGCAGCAGCAGTCCTTCCCCCGGACTCTCCGTTCGTCGTCCCCTCGTTCGATACTACTGCCACTTTACGTGACACCAGCATCATAACGATTTCACACTTTCAACGCTATCCGTCCCTTCGGTTGTAAAAAGCATTTACGCTCTTGACATAACACCCCAGGCGCGGATAATGTTGTCGGTGTAACCGGCGAACAGGGTCTGGCCGTCAGCGGACCAGGCCAGCGACACGCACTCAGGCTCGCGGCTCTTCTTGCCGACAGCCTGGAACTCGGGCTTGAGCTCGTCAACCTTGCTCTTCTTCTCCAGGTCGAAGATGATGATGCTGGAGGCAGTGGCAGCGCACAGCCAGTAGCGGTTGGGCGAGAAGACCAGGGCGTGGATCTCGTCACCGGCGTTGAGCGAGTACAGGTGCTTGGACTCGTTCAGGTCCCACAGCATGGTGGTGCCGTCCTTGCCGCCCGAGGCGCACAGGGAGCCGTCGGGGGAGATGGTGACGGTGTTGATGTAGCCGGTGTGGCCAATGTGGTCGGTCTGCAGCTTGCAGGTCGAGAGCTCCCAAACCTAAGAAGAGAGGGAAAGAAACCCAATGTTAGTTCCAAAACTGGCTCTTCCAAAATGTGGTTTGTGCTTGTGTGGCCCCCCAAAGGGCGAGTAAAAGAATCAAAATGAAAAACCAAGCGAAGCAAAAACACACCCAGAAACAAACAAATAAACGTTTGGATCGGGAGTTACATCAGTGCGGTGATTAGTTTGTCTCATGGCCGAGGGGCTCTGAAGTAGCAAATACTTTAAAAATAAAGGTGCAAAACATCATATGAAGCTTCGCTTGGTTCTAGGGAAACGGGGTCCACACAGCAGGTGATATTAATATCAGATTGCCTGAAACTCACCTTGACGAGCTTGTCCCAGCCGGCGGAGACGATCACGGGGTTCTGGGGGTTGGGCGAGAAGCGGACGCACGAGACCCACTCAGAGTGGCCCTTGTCGGTGATGGTGAACTTGCAGTCACCGAGGGTGTTCCACAGCTTGATGGTGCGGTCGCGCGAGCCGGAGACGATCTGACGGTTGTCGGCGGAGAAAGAGACGGACAGGACATCGTTGGTGTGGCCGACGAAGCGGCGGGTGGTGGTGCCGGTCGACAGCTCCCACAGGCGCAGGGTCTTGTCCCACGAGGCGGACAGGGCATAGGCACCGTCAGAGGAGATGACCTGTGTGGCGTTAGTGACGACGTTCGCCTGTTTGCGGCTCCAAGTATATCAATCCATCAAGAGTCGAGAAAACGTACACAGTCGGACACGATGTGCGAGTGGCCGTGCAGCGAGCGCTTGGGGAAGCCGTACTGGGCCTCGTCACGGGTCAGGTCCCAGATGATGAGGGTCTTGTCGCGAGAGCCGGACAGGAGCATGTTCGGGCTAGAGGTGGAAAGCTGTCAGCATGTGCTGTTCGTTGTTATGTCACGTTGGTCGAGCGAGCTTCGAGCACTGCGCCATCCGTGTTCCGTCGGCCATTTCCATCCACCCCTCCCTTTCCCTTCCATCACAAGCAACATCGTCTCTTCCCAAAAGATTCGCGTCGGTGATGAATGAAAAGGTCGGGCGGGTGGAGATTTGGCGTTCGAGAAAAGATTCGGCAAGCTGTCCGTCGTCAGGGAGTATAAGGTCGTTCTCACTTCTCAATCGACGTGGCCAAGCTGGTGACCCAGCCGCTCTGTTCAACGAATACCCGTTAGCCACAACATTCGTAACAACACGGGGGGGGGGGAAGCCCCAAAAAAACAGCAGCATCCCAGCCAACGCCGTCGTTGGTTCCGTCTTGAATTCCTCCTCTTTCCAGATCGGTCGGTTCCATCGAGAATCCAAGCCCCTTGAAAGACCCATTTATCCCCAAGTCCCTAGATCTCAATCTTTCCCATCCCGATCGCCGGCGACGACGACCTTCCCACGGACCGGCCACCACCAGGGAGCTGCTGGTAACAGGGAAAAAAAGGTGCAAAAACGTACGTGGCCCTCGAGGGTGCCCTTGAGGATGAGCTGCTCTGACATCGTGATGGTTGATAGAGGAAATTGGCGTCGGCACAAGGTGTTGAGTTGTGTGTGGTATGTATGTGATATCGTTTTTCCTGGCAACCAATTTGGAGGGGACGGCGATGCGAAGCAAAAAAAATTGACGGGTAGGCAAAAAGACTGCGTTCCCTTTCGTAGAACGAGGGCTCGACTGGAAAAAAGTTTCAGAGCGATTAGGGCGGATCTAAGCTGCGCTGCGGCGCTTGGGGCAATGGGAAAATTCTGGATTATTTTTTTGTGCAAGGACCAAAAATTCTTAGGGCCAAAGACGTGGGACGTGGGGTCTGGCCAATGAGAGCTGGGATTGGGGCTCAGAACAGCATTCGGCGCTAGTCGATCCCGTCATGTGACAGATCACGACTACAGGTATGACGCAAAAATGAGCAGTGTGCGCTGGCAGGTGGCCGGCAGCTGTCAGAGCAAGGCTGTGGCTGTCAATGTACTCCCGTACCCTGGCCCCTAGGCACACGAAGATCACAATCTGAGATCACAAACGTCACGGAAGTTTCAGGCTTGGTTCAAAACCAATGGTAATCATGTAATTTGACTATGAATATTGACCGTTTCCCTCTCTTTCAAACTCCATGCTATGCAGAAAAAATCCGGGTAAAAACAGAATGACGAAACAAAAGCAAAGGCCATACATGAGAAAGGCCATGTGAAAAGGGCCATGAAAAGGCAGCACGTCCTAAACAATTTTGCGCGCCTTGCGCGGAATCTCCTTGCGGTGGAACATCTTCTCCGCGTTCACCATCATGCTCTGGTCGGCAATCTCTTCCCGCAAAGCAGCCGCGGCGCTCTTAGCAGCCTTGGAGGGGGACGAGTCGAGACTTTGTGAGCCATTGGCTGCCGCACCTAGTCCTCCAGCGGCGCCGCCCTTGCGAGGATCCTGTTTTGCCTCGACGATGAGTTCGCGCATCGCTGCTTCCCACAGCATGTACCGCTTCTTGTTGAGTGAGCTGCGATCAGCTGCTGCGCGGACCTCCTTGAGCTTGTTGACCTTGCTGGCACGCATAAGGCCACGCAGGGCTTCCTCGGCTTGCTTTGCCTCAACAGCTGCAGCCTCACGAATTCGCTTGGGGTCGCTGGAACGGACGGTGCCGTCGAGCAGTGGCGCATAACCAACGCCCAGGTCACGGTCTTCAGCGCTCGCCTCGTCACCTGGAAGCAACAGCATGGAGCCGTCGTCGTAGCGTAAGCCACTGCCCTGGACAGTGACAGTGTCGACATCGATGGGCGTGTTGCGGTATGTGTGGATGCTGGGGAAGGCTGGGAAACTGCTTGGGATATAGCTCTTGCTCTCCTTTTCCGGGTTGCCACTAAGGGCGTCACTGAGGAGCGGTAAGTCAGCGTAGTCGCTGTCCCGGCGCTCAACCAGGCGAAGAGACAGCTGATTCTGCCGCAAGTCGGGCTGGTGCTCGGGGAGAGGCTGCTGCGCCAGCTTGGAAGGGTCGATGGGGTTCCGCAAGTGAGGTCGTAATGCGCTCGTCCCCAAGTTAAAGCGAGCGAGTGATGTGTCAAAATCGACCGGAATCGGTTGAGTGCGGCGAGCGGCGAGAGAAAATCGTGTGACGTCCTCGGTAAGAGATTGGAAATCTGGGGAGTGTTAGCAGACTGGACAGCTGAGATTTGGGGGTCGTCCGACGATGACTGTCTAGCGAGTGCTTACAAGACTCGGTCATCAGCAGGAAGCTCTCCAGCGCTTCATTTGTGGCTGATGAGAAGCCGACATGGTCCAATGCCAGAACCAATGCCCGCCTTAGCCCTTGGCGCGCCTCCTCTTCTTCCGAAAGCTCTTTCTTTGTGCGCGAAAGCTGTTCAACTGCATCTTCTTCCTCCTTTTCGTGCTGTTCGCGTAACCGCTTCAGTTTCTGTGGCTGGCGCAGCTTGATGTCTGGCGGTGGGAATGGTGCCGCATCCGACTTTGTTGGTGGTTTCTTTTCGCCGATCGATGGCCGCTCGCTCTCGTCTGTGCCGCCCATAACGGTATCGACGTCTCGTTTCGAGTCGGCCGCTGGCGTGCCTGTCGAGCTGTCGGTCTCGCGCTCAGGTTTGGTGTCCGTTTTGTTGGGTGTGCCTGATTTGACGATGGTCTTGACTCCGGTGGGTGCGGGGGAGCGATCCGTCATTGTCAAGTCCTCGCGGATGGTTGAAGGTGACGCGCTGCTCTTAGCTTTCAGGGCGACCGGTGGCTTCGCTTTTTGGATGAGTGGCGAGATCGACTTGGACTGGATTCTTTTGGCGACGTCGCTGTCTTTTCTGAACTGGGTGTCGTCGGGGAACGCATATGGGTCGTCGTCATCGACAGCTTCTTTCTTTGGTGATGCGGTTCGTGGCCGCTTGCTCTGATGCGACGATGATCCATTCGAAGCTATCGTGCTGTCATTCCGTCCATCACTTCCCGATCGCTTTGTGCC
This sequence comes from Sporothrix euskadiensis, assembly GCA_019925375.1. NCBI lineage: Eukaryota > Fungi > Ascomycota > Sordariomycetes > Ophiostomatales > Ophiostomataceae > Sporothrix > Sporothrix euskadiensis. Next base: position 86,399 of record JADHKQ010000026.1, on the reverse strand, counting down.
GTCTTCATCGTCTGCCACAGGTGATGGCCGCTTGTGCGAAGCCACAGAGGCCTCTCGACTCGCGTCGGCCATCGCCTTGTCGCAAGCCTTCAAAAGGCCTTCGCGTGTCGCACCAGGGGAACCGACTGTTTGCCGTGTCGGCCGCGCGTATTTCTTTAGGGAAGTCGGGTGACGGTTTCGATTTATCGCATCGCTGCAGCAGCTGTAGAGTCAGCAGCGCTGATGGCGTGGTTGCGTCGCTAAGGTTTGCGTGAGGTGGTTCACGAGAGGATGAAGCTGTCTGAGGCGAGATGCGGCTAATCGCTATCTGCAGAAAAGCAGTTTGTCACACAACGCGACGCTGCTGTAAATGTGGGGCCGTTATGTAAGCCGACTGGCGGTATTGAACAAATGAACCTCAGTTCTCAGGATAAACTCACTGCCTGCTAGTTTGTAATTGAAAAACATTGCATTCAGATTTGATAGTATTCTATCAGCTGGGACTGTAAATGAAGAGAAAGGCAAAGCACCTGCCATAGTTGTGCCTTATCACAGGGTAGGTTGTGTTATTACGGTGCTTGGCCTGACAGACGCGTCTTTTGTTCTTCTTTCTCGGCCGATGGAAGACTCGATCTGTTCCGGTAACTTCTTGCTGGTAATTAATGAATAAGCTTGCTTTTATTTTCGTATGCTCTTTTCTTTTTCTTTCTTTCTTTTTTTTTTTTTAATAAAAAAAATACATTTTTTCCAGACATTAGATGCACACAGTTTTAACTCAGACAAAACAAGCAATTAGAGAACATTGTATATATGTATTGCTCCTAGGGTACCAGTGCAGGCATCGTATAAACTCTAGAGGCTTTGCCGTGTAACTCACAACGACAGAACGGACAAGTTATCAAATCAAATCGGCCCCCGTATACACAGTAGGCAGACATGACATGTTCGGGCTCGCGGACCGCACATGATTAACAACCGTGAGTGGGACACGATAAAAGGTGCTCTCGGCTGAGCCCGAGCCATGTTTAACCGAGAGAAGGCATGGTGGGCCTTTTCAGTTCGCTGGCAATTGTGAACGGGGAATAAAAAACGACTAAACGGGCCAATCAAGCCTGCTGGGATTGGAAGCGTTGGGGTGCTCGCAACAACTTAAAGCTGCAAGAAGTGTGGGGGTTCTAGGGACAGCGCCAGGTCTTGGCCCACATTCCGTAAATAAAAGCGTTTGCCCGCCCGTCCGTGGATGTTGAACTTGGTTCAAACTATAGACAAGCTTTTCATTGCAAAAGTTGGTTGAAAAACAGTGTACAGAGCGCCACGACAGGTAGGTAAATATTTCTTTTGTCCCTTTCTTTCGCGAAAACAAGCAACTTGTACAACCGCAGAGATGTGGTCCAAGTTGAGCACCCCCCTTCTCGCGCAGCGAACGGCTTCTGCCATTACTGCCACGCCTGCTGCTCTCGCCATCCGCCGTGCTTACAGCGCTTCCGCTGTCGACTCCACGGTCCACGGCGTCTTCCAACGGTCCATCAATGCCACGGCGCCGCGGACCGACTGGACGCGCGCTGAGATCTCTGCCATCTACAACACGCCGCTCATCGACCTGACCCATGCCGCTGGCACGCTGCACCGTCGCTTCCACAACCCGGGCGCTATCCAGATGTGCACGCTCATGAACATCAAGACGGGCGGCTGCAGCGAGGACTGTAGCTACTGTGCGCAGTCGTCGCGCTACCAGACGGGCCTCAAGGCGACCAAGCTGTCGAACGTCGAGTCGGTCCTGGCGGCAGCCCGCGTGGCCCGCGACAATGGCTCGACCCGCTTCTGCATGGGTGCCGCCTGGCGCGACATGCGCGGCCGCAAATCGAGCCTGCGCAACATCAAGGCCATGGTTGAGGGTGTGCATGCACTGGGCCTCGAGAGCTGCGTCACGCTGGGCATGCTGGATGAGGCACAAGCCAAGGAGCTCAAGGACGCCGGACTCACGGCATATAACCACAATGTCGACACTAGCCGTGAGCACTATCCGAAAGTCATCACCACGCGGTCCTACGACGAGCGCCTGCAGACCATCAGCAACGTGCGCGACGCCGGTATCAAGGTGTGCACAGGCGGCATTCTGGGACTTGGTGAAAAACCCGAGGACCATGTCGGCCTGCTGTATACCGTTGCCACGATGCCCTCCCACCCGGAGAGCTTCCCCGTCAACACGCTGGTCCCCATTGAGGGCACTCCCCTGTTCAAGGCGACTCGCATCCCTTTCGACGCCGTCCTGCGCACGATTGCCACGGCACGTCTGGTGATGCCCACGGCCATCATCCGCATCGCCGCTGGCCGTGTGGACATGAGCGAGGAGAAGCAGGTCCTGTGCTTCTTGGCTGGTGCCAACGCCGTCTTCACGGGTGAGAAGATGCTCACCACGGCTTGCTCCGGCTGGGAAGAGGATCTGGCCATGTTCAACCGCTGGGGCCTCTTCCCCATGAAGGCCCACGTGGAGCCTGTCCTCCGCAAGGCTGAAGAGTCGTCCTTCCAGGTGAACACTTCGCTTCTTGCAGACCCTCCAGTGGGATCGGTCCAGGAGACCCCCACCGCGGTTTAAACACCAAGGCTGAGCACTCTTCTACCACTATAAGGGTAACGGAGGAAACACGCAGAGGGAAGCCCGTCCTTCACATGACTCGTCGGTTTGCCTGCGACAGTGCTATTACGCCATTGCAGTGACTGCGCCTAGGACCGGATACGGGAACCGGAATGACAATGCTGGAACGCTATCATCTCCCCCACTTGTGTATCGGTCCTTTCATGGCGTTCGACCAGAACGAAAAAGGGAAGGATGCGGCTTGAAGTCCAAGGGGAAGGTCGCGTTCAAGAAAAGAGGGGGTCTAAAAAACCCGGTTAGATACTGCACATATCTGTTTTAGTAAGTTAGAATAGAAGATGTATTCTGGTCGGTCTATATGATCACGATGGTGATAACGTGGAAGTGGAAAGAAGCGAAGCGGAGAAAAATTATATAACAACAAAAAAAGAGACCGGTAGGTAATATGTGCATAGTATGTGGTGTCGTCTGTCCTTGTCTCATGTAAACAGGCTGCCGTTCATGGCCATTCTTGCCAGGTGCTTGTGGTGCTGCCACGCCACTCCTTTATCTTCCAATCCTCCCATAAAATATCGTGGTATTACAATCAAAAACATTAAAAAGGCTTTCATAAAATCCAAAATGCAAATAAGGACCCGCCGGTCGGCGGAAACGCCACTGTTGGCCACTGTTTGGTTTTTCTACAACCCGTTCAGCTGGTTCTGAGCAGCGATGGCTTGACCGATGGAGATAAAATCGAGCTGGGGATATGTTAGTTGGTGTTGCTATTTAAAAGGAAAATGGAGGAGAGGGGGCAAACCTACCAAGACAAAGTTTGGTGTGCGGCCAAACGCATTAACGCAAAGGCTCGTCTGAGCAGTAATCGAAGAGAGCGAGTTGGTCGTTGCCGCCTTGATCGTGTCCGGGATGAGAATGACTTCACCAAAGAGGTCAATCTCGACATCCAGGAAGTGGTTCACAAGTCCCATGCGGCCGGAAGCGCTAGCACCGGCAGGCCGGTCGAGTGTACACTCGGCAAAGTTGGGATCTGTCGTATCATAGGGAGTCTCGTAGAGGTACGTGAACTCGTCAAGGATGTAGTTGACCTGGGATGTATCCGCATGGTAGTCTGTATTTGAGTTAGCCGTGGGTTCAAACGGTGCAAGTCAACGATGCAAAATCAAAGCTCACCCATGAAAACAATCAAACGCTTGCCGCTCGAGATCAGCTCGGCCAGAGTCGGCCACTGGTCAAGGGTCAATGTGCCCGACGGAGCATAGGCATATGAAGCAAGACCGACGGCCGAGAACACGGTGCCATATTGGGAGACTGGGATAGAGTCGCCGTTCGTAAGAAGGAGGGTGATAACCTCGTTCGGGTTGGCATCGAGGAAGCTCTTGATGGGAGTCAGGTAACTAGCAAGTGTTCCTGCATCCTTCTCGAGACAGGTCGTATGGCAGAGCTCGATGACGCCGTTCTTGTTGTGGCTCTGAGCTTGCAAGAAGCGCACACCTTGGCTCAGCTGGCTGGCAACAGAGGTGAACTGGTTGTCGGTGGGCAGCAGACCGACAAAGGCCGAATCGTGGGAGCCAACGTAGGTGACATCGCTGTAGAGGCGGTTGCAGAGCGACGGAAAGCCGTTGCAGCTCTGGTCACGCCGGTCAGGCTGGGATGGGAAGGCCGAAACGGTCACGGCAAGTGCCGTGGCCCCGACAAGAAGCTTGTTCAAAAAGGAGCGCATGCTATCCAATGATTTCCCCAAAAAAGTCCGAAGAGGCAGGAGAAAAAGCAGGGACACAAAAAGAAGAAAACAAGAACAAAGGATGACAGGGCTTGGTGTTAGCAAGGTGGGTTTTGCTGGAGCGTGTTTCGAAACGAGGGCGAAAGAAACGAATAGCGAGCTGTCTGCCCAGTTTTGATTCTCTCACAATGTTTGGAAAATCCTGCTGCGGAAAAGGATCGTCATCGAGAAACAAGGGAGAGGAAGGGAGGCGGCTGTCCTTTTTATCCAGACGGCCTTGCCTGGGTCATAAGAACAAGAACATTGGGAGATCGGGCAGTCACGACCGACCGCTCTTCACCAGGTCCCCTTTCTTTCTTTCCCCCATTTTCAAGTTGGATTGGCTAAAATGACCGAGGCAGACGACGATATTCGGTCACACGTTCCTTCCTCGTCGAGTGCTTGTTGTTTTGATTAATGATTTGAGAAGGGGCCCAGTTGGAAGCCAAAGTCGGATACTGGCAGGGGCCATCGTGTTAAGGCGCAACCCCTCAATAGGGCCCAGCGTACTTTTTTTTGAAATCAATAAAAATACTCCGCATATTGGCTGTCTTGGTTAGATGCAAGCATCCCACCATGAAGCTGGTTCTAGTTTCTTTTTTGCTGTCTGCTCATCATCCCCTCGACGTCCTAACAGCCAACCGGTGACAGAGGAACATGTTCGACCATTATGTCTGATCATTTCTTGTCCAGGGGTCGTCTTGTGGTCCCCAATTGAGCTGGTGATGGATTTCTGGCATGTGATTGGCGCGCATGGCAAATCAAGGTGCAGCAGGATTCGACCGATCAAGAGAGCGGATCGGCCAGTGTCGCCCTGGCGTCTTCTGGGTCCTTTGCAAATTCTGGGGGCCATTCGACCAACCGCTGCGCGTTGCAACCCTCCATCGTCGAGGCCGGGCAGGACAACCTTCTTTCTCCCTAGCGTTAGCGCTGCGCAGGGGGGCAGTTGCGACCGAGTGGTTGTGCGGCCTGTGAAAGTATTGGGGTGAATACTATTGATTGAAGAAGCGGTGTCGAGGGACGGGATTCGTGGGCGCTGGGTTGACGAGGAAATTGCCTTTGTTTATTTTTGTGATTGAATAGGAGAATAGGGGAAAATGAGTTTTAGTGGACGTAAGAGGAAAGAGGAACTGAACAGTCATTAGCAAGAACGAACTGACTCGCTCTCTCCACTAATCTTCTATCGAATTTTAGAAAAACCGAAAAGGAAGGGACGAGAGAGGCGGAACGAAAGTTTGCGGCTTCCCCAGGTTTTTGTCAGGGCCTCGACCGACACGACACAGCCTTTTGGCGGATCGGCCGCTAACGTCGCTCCACTGCGACTCCGTGGCCCTGCACAACATCCCCCTGCGCTGCATCTTTTACACCACACACATAAAGTCAGGTTTGTGCGGTCATCTGGTCCAGGGTCGACTGGCCGAAGGACGCAGATTGATGAGCGGCCTTCCAGATTGGGAGAAACCCCCGCTTGGAGACGGGGTGAATTGACAAAAAGCAACCAGACGAGGCTTTTTGACATGGAGCTTCAGAGAGTCCTGCCATTCTTAGCTGCAGATACAAAATGCGCGGATAGATGTAGATGCGACTTCACGGCGTCTTTACGGAGCATTTACTGTTTACAGAGAAGAGGAGAAGCTTTTGCGGCAAACTATCATCGTCGCGTAAAGCATGTGCTTCTGCAGATGGCATTGCGAAGAAACGTTCCGTCGACGGGATGTTCTATTTGCAATGTGATGCAGTTTTTATGTATCTTCATATGCTTGCAACATGCGCTACATTGATATGTGTATTTGGTAAGTCTTGAACTCTTGAACTGGAAGCACTTCAAACCTGTCGTGAGTGAGACATCGTCCTGTTGGGGTACGCGGAGCAATCCGGTGTTCTGCTGTGGTCACACGAAACGGGCATACGACGAGACAGTGTCTTAATGTAAACCCTAGGTGGCACGTTCATGGTTGAACTAAATGTGATGCCAAAAAAATATCGTCGCTGTTGATTTGTTTTGTTCTATGGTATGACATCGGTAAAACTATAGCGCAGAAGCATGTGCGGGTGTGTCAACTGCTGGCGCTGTCTCCGGCACGGCAACCGGGACTGGTGCCGCAGTTTCGTCCAGGGTGGCGGTTGTGGCCGCAGTGGTCGGCGCGGCTGGTGTAGCCTCAGTACTTGGGCCCGCAACATCGCCAGCAATTGCCCTTATGTCATTCTTGCTGACGGCATCGTCCGTCTTGGTGTCCGGCTCCGCCTCAAAACCGGGCGCATCTGCAGCGCCAACAAGGTCATCCAGGCCACCGACCTCGGTCGGGCCAGCGTAGCCATCTGGCGGCAGAGCCCAGCCAGGAAGGGGGCTGACATAGCTCCAGGCACCGTCGGCGGCTTCGTAGCGCAGACTGTGCAGCCAGAGTGACAGCTCATGTGCGCCCGGGTCCGTGTACAGCGGAGTGTCGCACTCGTCGCACACCTGGCCTGACATGCGCTCGGCCTTGCGCTTGTGGTACTCGTCGACCATCTCGTCGTAGTACGCCACGGCCTCGGCGACGTCTTCCTTGCCCATACGCGAGAGGCGGCTGATAACGTCCTCGTCGGTGTGGACGGTAGCGTCGGCGTCGCCCTGGCCGAGATCGAAACCCCAGACCTTTTGGTTGGCATAGATCGGGTCGTTCTCAATGGGGTGGCCCAGATACTGCAGATGCACACGGAGCTGGTGCGTGCGGCCGGTGACGGGCAGACAACGCACAATGGAGTAGCCCTTGCGGGACTCGGGTCCTTCTGAGGGGGACACATCCGTCTCTCCGTCAGGCCGGTAGTAGGCTAGGCGCTTGAAGACGGTGCGCGCAGAGCGGCCATTGGCACGGACACGGTTGAGACCAAGCTTGGGTGAAATCTGCAGAATAGGCTGGTCGCAGATGACCTCGCCGTCCGGGAAGCGGCCGACGACGCGCGCAAGATACTCCTTGCGAACAACGCGTGCCTGAATCTGCAGACTGAGGCGCTTAGCCGTCGCAGGTGACTTGGCCAGAAACATGATGCCGCTCGTTAAACGGTCCAGCCGGTTGCAAGGATAGGGGACAAAGCCAGGACCTCTCTCGTGCTTCAGAATCTCGACGACGGAGTTGTACTGGTAGCGACCGGCCGGATGCACGGGAACACCCGCAGGCTTGTTGATGACCAGCATGTCGTCGTCCTCGTGGATGATCTGGACAGGATCGGCCGTGACAGGCGGCTCGTGACGGTGCAGCGTGTGCGAGACACGCTCGCCATTCTTCAGCACGTGGTCTGGGCCAACAATTTTCTCGCTGACCTTGACGGTACCCGACTCCATGGCGCGGCGGTAGTAGGCAAGGGGACGATCCCGGAACTCGCTTTCAAAGACATCCAATATCTTGCGTCCCCGCCAGCGCTCCTTGACCCACGTGTTGTAGGTGTAGTAGTAGGGCTTGACACGGCGCAGGCCGCCCTCGACATAGTAGCGCTCCGGCCAGTGAGCACCGGGATCGTCCTTGGAAGCATCGGGAGAAGCAATTTTTGGTATCGCAGGAAGCGGCTCGGCAGTAGGCCTTGGTGCAGCTGAAGACAAAGAGCCGTTGTGAGCTGCCGTGGCTGCGTCGTGGCTGATATCCAATTTTGCTGCCTTTGCTCTCGTTTCTGGGATATCGTCAGAGACAGACTGGGGCAGCTCGACTGGTGCTGCCTTGGTCTCCAAAGGCTGGCTGGTGGAGGCGGCGCTTGCCTCGGGTGTCTGGTTGACAACCCCAGGCGCTGTTGTTTCCTCAATTGCCGCGGGTGCAGCCGCCGGCACGGACCCGACTTGCTGCGTGTCCGCCATGGCTGCAGCTGATTTGGAGCTTGTCAGGGGCGCGCTGTCGAAGAATGCCGATGGAAGTGTTGCTTTCGACACCTGTGTAGAGAACAGTCGAGGCGCAAACAAACGCAGTAAAGTGGACGCCAGCTTGAGTCGCCTTTTTTGTAGTCGTGTCTGTCGTAATCACGTCCGTATGAAATATGTGTTTCAGAGAGGGGCAGATCGTAGTGGATCGTTTTGTCGATTGACGAGATGGAGGTTTGGAGGGGTATCGAAATATGAGCAGGGGTCCCTTGACTCGTTACGAAGATCTGTATGCTTCTTGCGGTTGATTAAGCGTCCAAATATGACCGTGAATAGAGTTTCGTCTTCGTAATATTCAATATCGTGTTTTTTGGTCGTGTTGTTGGACGCGGATTGCTTTGTCTTGTTGTCTGTTGGGCCTGATCCCTTCCATCGTCAAAAAATTTAGGCGGTGAAAGTCTTTCGATGTGGCAGAATTATACGCTAATGACACAGTCCAAAGGTCCAGAAGGCTGCGACGAACAACGGCGGAAACGGTGACTACGGCAGACCGAAAGGAGCAAGAAGCACGAATCCCCGCAAAAAGCACCTGGCAGTGTGGCACGGCCAGCACGGCCGCTTTCTAGGGAGAGCCGAGGCTAGCCTTCCCTCACAGCGCCCATTGCCGCATCTCATAATACGGGGAAGGACCGCGTCTTATGCACTTTCGACGTCGTCTTCACAACCTCTTTATTCAATTCTCACGTCTGTTTTCATCTTCCAACAACACCACCGCCTAAGCTCGTTTAATTGCCGTTCTACCATTGTTCCATCACACTACGATTCACTCGTCGTATCTGCAGCCTCGCATCTTCTCTAACTTACTCCACAATGCCTTCGCTGGCCCCCCTAAAGGCCCGCAAGCGCGAGGACTACCCTTTCATCCTTGATTATCGCACACGATGGTAAGCTTCTCACAAAGCTGTATCTGCGCCTGCTTTACGTCGTACATCCAGACTTCCCACTGACACTCCCAGGGCCGACAATGACATGTACGCGCATATGAACAACAGCATCTACAACTTCCTCTTTGATTCCGTTGTCAACACCTATCTCATCCGCCACTGCGGCGGCTTCAACCCAGCTCGCCGCACACCCCAGTACGGCATGGTCGTCCACTCGCACACAGACTACTTTGCGTCCATATCGTTCCCCGATGTTGCCGAGCTGGGCCTGCGCGTCAAAAAGCTCGGGCAGTCCAGCGTCCACTATGAGATTGGCCTATTTGCGCAGGGCCAGCCAGGCGTTCGTGCCGTCGGTGTGTTTGTGCAAGTCTTTGTCGATGCAGCGACAGACCGGCCGAACACAAAGACAGGCATGCATCCGTCCCTGCGTGAGGGGCTGGAGCGCATCCTCGTGCGGCTCCCTGGCGACGGCGAAGAAGAAGAGGCGGAAGCAAATGCCAAGAAGGGCAGCAGTAGCAAACTATGAAGTGAAGCGTATGCATCTATCTCAGCATGTACATAGAAGATTTCAAAAGATATGAATATACACCAACTTACTACCAGCCACAGTCTTTCAAAGTATATAGTAGAAAGTTGCGGTTTGATTTGACAATGCTTGTAATGCTAGGGTCTTCTCGTCTTATTGCTCCAAAACAAAATATTTACTACATTTTACTCAGTACAATATACAACCATATGTGCATGCGTATACAACCAGCTATGTGATTTTTTGCCCTCCTTTTTCATCTACCACTGGATCGAATGTGAGTTTTCTTCGAGCCAAAAAACAATAAAATAAAATAAAGGAAAACCTGCCCCTGGGAGCTGACCCAACACTGTAATTTCATGAATCAATGAATACATGCAATGGATTCCGACACCACTTGCCTCTTTTTCCCAACAGATAAAAATCAATCGCGGGGACGTAACGGTCGTGATGCTTGCGCTGGGAAGATGAAAGACAATATCAAGACAGAAAATGAGACAATAAAAAAATAGGGGAAAAAAACGTAAGTAAAATGCACTTTTTAGCCGTCGACATCCATGGCTTCGTTTGTGCTTGCGCCTGTCGCTTTCTCGTTCTCCTGTTGTTGCAAGGCGGCCGCTGCTGCTATGGCGGCTACTGTAATCGACTGGAGACCAGACAAATCCTCCGTCTTTGGTGCCTCGGCAGGCTTCTCTGGGCCGAAGCCCGTTTCAACCGCTGGGCGAGGCTCAACAGTCTTCTTTTCTTTACCCAGGCTGCCAATGGCAGCAGCAGCAGCAGCCAGAGTATCTGCAGCAGCAATGGTAGCAGCGTCCGGTGTCTTAATCGCATCCACACTGACATCCTTTTCTGTTGAGACGGGTTCGCTCATCGCAACAGTCGTGTGCTCCCCTGCCTCGCCAACCACTGTCTTTTCGGTCTCCCCGGCCTGGAGTCGGGTTGTCGTCGGAGGCGGCGTGGGAGGCATGGTGAGCTTTTCGTCCTGATGAACCGGCGATCCATTTGCATTTTCTTCGTCAGGGGCGGTGGCGACCGATATCTGAGGAGCGGCGGTGGCTTTGACAGCATCTGCAACCGTGCTCGGAGGAGAGTGACCGTTGCTTGTACTACGATTGTCGTTCCCACTTCCATTATCCTTGACGCTGGCAGCGGCAGTGGAAATGGTCGCGTTGCCGTCGTTGGCCATAGCCCCAGCTCCGTTGCCATTGCTGCTGTTGTTGGTGGTGTTGGTATTGATGTTGTTGTTGGCGCCGCCGTTGATGATGCTCCCAACGTTGCTGCCGTTGCCTCCGCCAGTTCCGCTGCCCATAGGATTGCAAAGCTTATAGCTGTTGTCGTCGGTCCGCGAAATTATGCCTTCTTCCAATGCCCACGAGACGAGCAGATCATCCACACCGAGAAATTCGCCCTCGCCGTTCTCCATATGGCGACCAACGTGTTCGGTCCATTCGTCCCAAGCACTGCGACCCTCGAAAAGACGCTTACAATCTGGCCGAGGACATGCGGACCGCTGGGGAGGAAGTCTACGGACAATGCAGCAGGTCTTTTGCATTTCCTTGACGTAATCCTCCCAGTCTGTCTCGACTTTGGAGTCTCTCTTTTGAATAGCTTTACGGATGTAGGGCGGGGCGTGCATGCGGCGAAGATGCTGTGTAAAGAGATCCTTTCGGTTGAACTCGTTACCCTTGCCATCGACAGACCCTTGTGAGCAGTCTGAGCATCGGTAGTACTGCAGACACAGATGTTGCGAGGCAATGTGACGTTTCCACTCATTCTTGGACCCAAACGTGCTCGTGCAACCGGCAAACGAGAACGCACACGGGAATGGGCGGGTATGAGCCGACGCAACGTGCTTTCTCAACGAAGAGTGGTCTTTGAATGGCTCGTGGCTGCACCAGTCGCACTGGACTTCGGGCTTCCAGGTTTGCGGTTGAAGACTCGGGAGCGATTGCGAGATATCGGACTTGGACCGGGAACGAGCAGGCTGGCCATCCTGCGACTTTGCCGTCTTGAACCGATAGTCCTTTTTCGCCTTGCTCTTCTTAGTAGGTGAAGAAGCGCTGTCGTCACCATTCTTCATTTCAATACCCTCCGAGATCGACTCGTCCGTCTGACACTTAATGACGTCTTGTGCAATCTTCAGGAGGTGGCTGCCTGCAGAAAAAGGTGGTGGACTGTTTCCGTTGACGGGGCGGACATGGCTGAGCGCTTTCAGTTGCTCTGCAGCCTCTTTCATTTCTTCTGAGTCTTCACGTTCGTCCTTGTGCAAGCTCGGGCTACCACTTCGTGAAACAATGCGAGGAAGTGAAATACTGTGTGGAGGAGAAGTAAACCGCTGGTTGGGATGCTCCTGCAGTTGCGGAATCGAGTCGCGTCGGATAGCACCATTCGGTTCGTAGTGACCAGCCGGGCCCAGATCATGGAAGTGAGAAGAGGAATGAGCCTGCGAGTTTTGTCGTTGGGGCACCGGCAATGGCAGCGGCTGGTGGGAGTGCCCAGTAGGAGGAGGCAAATGTGGAAGCTGAGGTGGTGGCAGCGTAGATTGGTGCTGAGGAGAGGAGTTGAACTTTAGCGACGCTTGTTGGTGTTGCGGTTGGTGTGGCGATTGCTGATGTTGGTGTTGTAGAATCGGCGGCAACGTTGGCAGCTGCTGTTGGGATTGCGGCGAGTGTTGCTGTTGAGGCTGCGGTACCGGCTGGTGTTGTTGGTAGGGCGAGGTATGGTACTCGTTTCGGTAAGGCGGGGAGTTGTTGACAGCTGCCTCACGGGCTTCCAGGAGTGTACGTCCATCCTCGATGTCCCTGGCAGATGCAACAAGGTTTGGGCGTGTTTGCTCTGCTGTTGCTTTCATGAGGCCGTCGTAGAGGTTGATCAAATTGTGCGAGTTGATATATCCCAGGGAAAAGCAGATTTTGGCGTCTTGGATGACGGCCCACAGGGATTGCGGGATGGAGATCAACAGAACTGTCGGTGGCCCAAGAAACATACCTTCGACGGCAACCTTGGAAGCCAAGGAAGGCGTGTTGGCTATCAATTGCTTGAAACCAGTCGCATCCTGGCCTGCATCGCCGACGAATGTAGTGCAGACCAACAGCCGGGGCTCACTAAAAACCTTGTCTGCAACGGCGGCTGGACTGATGACGGGTGCGTCGCGGGTTTCAGCAGGCTCGTGTCCAGAAGACTTTGATGTTGCTCCGTTTTGCACCGGGGGCGACTGGTGGCCTCTCGGTATCGGAGCCAGGTCAATCGTGGCTTTGGTGGGTGTCAAGTTGAAGAAGAAGGGCACTTGAGGCACGATGGGTGTCGGCTTTCCGGCCGGGCTGTACTTTACTCTAGGCGGGTAGTGATGTTCGTAGCTTTGCTGGACAGCGACAATATCGTCATACAAATGTTGTGCGTTGTAGGGCCGCCCGTTGCCCAATTTCTGGAGCGATTCGGCGAGATAGGACGTGAAAGTACGTGTTCCGAGCTCTCGCGGACCAGCGTCGTATGTATAAGCAGCAATGGCCTGTTTCGCACCGTTACTGCCGGAAACGGGCATGTGCTTCGGTGCGCAGCTGTCGAAAAGGAGAAGAATGTCGGAGTTGGAGTCCTCGATTGTGCTCCGGACGGCATTCCACTTTAGTCTTGGAGAGTCCTCACGAGCATTGCTGTATCGCGGGAACGTGATTGGGCTGTGGTTAGCTGCCGTCCGTACTGATTCAACGAGAGCACCGTCCCAGACATGAGGTCCGATTGCCCGGTATATAACGGCATGAGGATCGGCTCGGCTTGAGACAGAGCCTCTGCAGATATTGGGGAAATAAAAATATAACTCACCAAGACCAGTACAGCTGATTGTCGAGGCCGTTGTGACCGTGACCAACGTAATATATGATTAACAGGTGATCTGCGCTCGCCTGATCCAAAAAACTGGCGATCCGAGACCTTAGGCTAGCACCCGGGTCGGCAGAAGAGGGGATTCCCCAGCGCTCGGTGCTGAAGTTGTAACGGTCGCGAAGCACACGGTCGAGCGAGGACAGTTCGGCGGTCGAGGTCACGTCGTCCTCCCACTTCAGCAACAGGGCTGAGACCTTGGCGTAGGGGAGTTTTTGGCCCTGTTGGTAGATATACATGGCGGCATCTTGCAGGTGCTTTGCAAATGTCTCGAAGTCGTGTCGTTCTGTGGCCAATCCGGATTCGGCATCGCGGGCATCGGAAGTCGGGGCATCGGTCGAGGTCAATTGCGCCTGGGGATTTGGGTTAGTGTGGTGTTTTGTGGAAATGTTGTGGAAATGTGTGGTGGGAGGCGAAAAAAAAGGCAGGGGGACTGAGGAGCAAGGCTGAAGGCGGAAATGCGCGCAAAGCCCGGACCAGCAGAATAGGCAACAAAATGCGCCAATAGGCACAATGGCAATGGTGACAACGGTACAATTGGGGGCAAGGAAGCATTTACCTGTTCGGAGCCAGCAGCTGCCGGCTGTGCAGCAAGCTTCGCCGGTGCTGTTGTCTTTGCGGCCTTTGCCATGTTCGGAGACGGTGGAGGATCCGGCAGCTTGGGCGCCAGTCGGCGCCGCTTGTTGGGAGGGTCCATTGCAGGCGGGAAACGGGCAGTCGGAGGGTCGGATCCACGGCGATTGGCGATGTTATTCACGCCGGGTTAAGCGGATTGAGCTGCTGCGAGCAGTTGTTGAGGACATACGGTCTCGAGGCGGATGCGACGGGTCGGTTCTGGAGTCCGGCGATCCGGAAGAACGCGGGAGAAAGAGGGCAATGTGAGGGCGCGCAGTGTGCAAAGCGCAGAGAGAGCGTGGGGATTAAAAGGACGTAAAAATTAAAAAGAGAAATGCGATAAACGCAATGGCTGCAGGATGCGCAGGAGAAAAAAAAAGAATGCGGTGTTGGTGGTGTGGGTGAGGTGAGAGAAAAACAGAGGCGCGGGAGGGAGAGAGAAGGCTTTGGGAAGGCAGTCGCGCAGAGAAAGCGAAAAAGAGGAGGAGGCAAGAAGTGGTGAGGCAGAGGAGGAGGGAAGTCGCGGCTGGGCCTTCTCGGGGTTTGTGGCCTATTTTTCTCGTTCCTTTTTGCGTTCCAATGGGGAGGGGGGGCGACCAGTGCCGTCCAGATGAGCAGGTGCGGCCGGTAAGGCTGCGTGGACAGCGCTGGGCTAATCCTTCAGAGTTTGTGCTTGGCGGACTCTCTGGGAAAAAGCGGCTGGCTGAGGCGGGTGGACCCTGGTAGCCAATCCGAGGCAGCGGTCTGAGGATCGAAAGCCTCGCAAAATGCGCTAGCGTTGTTTCTAGACTTGTGGGGCACTTTTCTGTGCCTCTGGGATTTCTGGCCTTCTGGCTAGTCAAGTGGTCAAGTGCGCTGCCAAAGCCGCAATGGCCGCCCCGTCCGCAACTCTTGCAGTTCTCCAGCCTTTGTGAGGGAGACAAGGCCAGGTGCCCCTTGGATGGGCACCGGTCACGCCCTGCAGCACCCACGGCGGGACTCGGTGGACTGAGTGGGCTTCGATTGGGCGGTGAACGTGCAGCGAGCCAGTAGGGGCTGTCCCAGGGCTGTTCCGTTCTCCATCCGTAGGCAGTAGCTTAAAAGGACAGCAGCAGACAGCAGGCGATGGCAGCCAGTCGCTGGCGGCCAGCAGGACGGTGTTGTCCGGCGGAGCCAGCGAGGAAGAAGCATGGGTGCCTTACGTATCACGCAGCCTCAGGGCCAGCGGCCGCCAGCCTGCGCCTAGCCCGAGCCTAAGCCAGGGCCTAAGTCAGGCCCTAAGCCCAAGACAGCGCACGTTGGCTTTCGGTCCACCGTTGTCAGTTGGGGGCCCTGGGGCCCTGAGCGATCGGTATGCTGTGGCCAAAGACCGTCTGCGTAATCCCAATAACAATGTGGAAGTGATTTAGGAAGGAGCCTCATAGCGTAATAATAGCGCAAATACGACGTACAAGGCCTCCTGGTGGCTCCGCGAATGGCCGGCGGCCAGGGCGGGCCACGACGTTCGGCAGGCACTAAAGCTGAGATAATAGTGCCGATATGGGGAAGGCACGGGGGCACGAGGGAGATTTGGAAAGAGACAGGAACCACAAAAAGACGAAAAGAAGAAAAGAATAAGTAATAAAGAAGAGAGCAAAGACTGCAAGTAGGATACAGCACAGGAAGGCACGACCCGCCAGCTGTCCACAGTCTCTTACCAGGCTGGGCAGGTAGGTGCTGGGGTGCAGCACAGCCGGGTGCCGCGCGCGGCCTTGTCGTCCAGTGTGTCGCGCCTGCCGTCCACAGACACAATAACTTGAAAGCACCAGGGTCACGCAACCGCTGCGTCTTGTTTCGAAACTCGTGCATTCCAACGCCCGCTGCCATTTTAGAGGGAAATTCTGCATCGTCCGTGACACATCCAAACACACAGTATTACATCAAACATCGCGACTCTGAACCAAACACTCAGTCAACACAGAAAGAGGCCACCAACGGGTATCCCCATCGCTTCATGTCTGCACGCCGTGTACGCCGCCATTGGATGCCGGCTGTCCGTTCCACTTCTTTGCTTTGCTTCTAGCGGCTTTCTTTCTTTTTTTCCTGCGGTCAACTGTCCAATCCCGTTTCACCTGTTTTGGCCGCGGCCCCTCGTCTTTTGCGGTCCTCGGTCTCTCTTTATTTATACCCTATACCCTTGTGTTTTTTACTCGATTCATTTCCCTCATATCTACAGCGTGGACGTCTCTTAAGATAGCCCCCCGCGCGCACCAACACCCCTCCTTGCAATTGTCCGTCTTCTCAGATCGGCACCTGGCCCATGGTCGTCTGTCTGTCGCTCGTCCTTACTTTGTCTATGACTATCGCGATCACCTCCTCCCTTCTTCTCTCTGCTATCGCTCTGCAGCCCGTCCATCCGCGTTGGCGCAACCTCTACCTCGCTGGGTCTGCACCTACGACTAGCTACAGAAACCCTCCAGAAAGGGCCCGTCCCCTCATTTGTATTTGACTTACGTCGCAGTCCCAACATTCTCCGAGCGTCGTATATTCCGTACAGCGCGATCTGTGAGAAAGCGACCATCCAAGGTCCCTTGATTGGGCGGCACATGGCACGCTAGATTGCGGCACACCTTCTTTTTGTTCTCTGCGGTTTCGCAGGTACCCTGCTCGCCTCGTTTTTATCGCCGGCTGCCCTCTCATCAATGCCCCTCCAGACGATCCAAGAACGTGGCATGATTACAACTTTTGGCTCTTTGACCAGCACGGCCGACGCGGCACGCCGAAAAAGACAGGCCGTCCACATGTAACACCGCCAATGGGCAGTAGTGCGGTTCCAGTGATCAATCATCTTTGGGCAGAGATATCGGGCACAAAAGGCAGATGAGTTTCTGTCTGGTATTGCGACGTATTACTATCTTACAAAGAAGCTTACGGAGCATACCGTCGCCGTTTGTTTCGCATGTCCCGCGCCCATGTTTTTACACAGCATATTCTATGTTTCTTCATCATTGCTGATTCTGCTCTCAGTATCTCTGACCTGGCTGTCCCGTCTTTGTCTACATGACTAGTAAGAGAGAAAACAAAAAAGACCCAGGTAAGAAATGAGAGCAAAATCGAAATAACCCGTAGGAACGCAGGCAGCACGACTAAGAAAATTCAAATAACAAAAAGGGTCTAAGACAAAAACAGCAGGCCACAAAATTATGGCAAAATTGAGGATGGGGGCATCCTTCTCCATTCTGCTGGTGCCCACCGTTTTACACGAACGGGAATCGTGGCTGAGCCGCCGGGAGCCGTCGTCGTGGCCTCGTCCTATTTTTAACTGTAATTAGAAAATATGGCGAGGCCAGGCCCGGAAAAAAAAGAGAAGAAAAGAAAAAGAAACCATGGTGTATTTTATGGAGGGCCGTTAGACAGAAAAGAAATGCGATGGCTGTAGCGTGCCAATGGTGAGATTCATAAGAAAGAAAGAAAACCATGCAGGCCAGAGAACGAAAAACGTAGCCTCCGTTGGCAACATACGAAGTAGGAAAACCTCCTCTCTTGTGAGCGACTTGCACCGGAGACCAAAATAAAAGTCACAAGCGAACCGGATGGACGGTGTGCTAGAGCCACAAGGGGCGGGGGAAATAGTTTGCGAGATTCCGAGAGGTAGCCCTCCTTCGTGTCTCCTGGGATCGGCCGTCAGCCACGATCTTTGTCGTAGAGATGGTGCTTCATTTTTCATTCCCCCTTTTCCTTTCCCTTCCTTTTACCAGGACGGATTATCCAAAAAGCTGCAGCCTTCCTTCCTCGCCGTTGACATAATTCAGACAAGCTCGTCCACCATTCCGTATGGGGCAGGAAGGTAGGGGACATCCTGATCATTCGATCGGCCAACGATGCCTTACCTGCTGTGCTTCAACAAGCTGGACAGACACGCCGCAGCCCTCGAAGCCAGGATCACTGTTTGGTGCTTATTTTGTGGGACCCCAAACGGTTTGGCCGGCCGTTCTCTCTCTGTGCAAAACGAGTCCCAAATCATCCTTCTCCATCTACTCCGTAGTTGTGGTTAGGTTCTAAAGCGCGAGGTCCATACAGAGGTAGGGCGAGGCTGGACGGTAAGGTTGTGGTCCTGCTAGTCGTTCCAATGACAATAAAGACGTAAACACGGCGTATTAGTTAGACAGCATTTTACTTGGAACGGAAGACTCCGTAATGAGGCTATGAAGTACAGTAGAAGTTCAGTGCGAGAAAGTACGAGACGGGGACAAGGAACATGTTGATGGCAAAGGGGGCAGTGGTCTCACTGAGTGTTGGCAGGGATGACAACAGGGCGCCTCGAGAGTACACAATAAAGGTCGCATGGTGGCTCAATCATTGTACCGTTGTTTTGTTTATCTTCTTCTAGTCTTACACATTTTGTCGCGTTTTCCACGTGCTCCTTGATCTGGGTTTGTCTTCCGAGTCAAGCGCAAAGTTTTTCTGCCGTTTCCCCCAGAAACCATGGCGCCAATGAGGTTTCCCTTCTCTCCTGTACCACTCTGTGTTACACGGAAGCAGCGGAATTCGTGATTGACGCAAGAAATCAAATCGCCCGAGACAGGTAACGAGCACATTTGGGCTTGCCGTAGTCTTTGATTCACGCAGACCTCTCCTGTTGTAGCCACAGATCAGTCCCTTCCAACATCGCTTTCGAGTATTGCCTCCTAGCCGGGCCCAAGCTCTGTCCTGGTATCGGCAAACAATCCCGCAGCACGAGCCTCTCGCTCCTGTTTTCGGCGCTCAATTTTCTCTGCACGTTGTACCTTTCGCCTTTCTGTGGCCTCCTGCTTTTCTTTCTGTCTTTTTTGAGCCATATTTCATCGGCCGTCAGCTCTGGTTCCGACCGAATTGGTAAAGGGAACCGTGCAATATGCGTCATTGTTCGCACCCATCCGTCGTCCACCGTGCCTCCTGTCCCTTCTGGTCGATTCTCAGAACCTTTCACTGCAATCATGAGGAGAGTTCGTAGGCAGAAGTGGGCATCGTTTCCAGCAGCATTTAAAGCTTCAAAGGGAATATCAAATGTTTCGAGCAGCTTTTCCAAACTCCACCGATATGATAAACGAAGAGGATACTGTGCTGCCTTGACGGTATCGAGGACAACGAGTGGCTATTGGCCGAGCTACAGACTCTAAAAACTTCCAATCGGATGCGCTTCCTCCGTGAAAAACCAGGACCATCTGCCTGCCGGCGATCAATCCCCCTCGAACCTTGATTTCGAGTCCACAAGCTGGATCGGCTCGACCTCGACAAACAAGAATTTCTTTGTTGCCTTTCGGATGTACTTTGAGTCACCGATGCTGTACTGGTATGTTTTTGTCAATGTTTCGATCTTCTCTGATGTAGGTGCATCGGTGCAGTCTTGTAGGGAGCGTGTGTCAAGAGTCGAAATGCCAACATGAAAGTCTTGGCCGCTGGTGAGCGTCTGGTAACTGCCCTTCGTGTCGACGTCAAGCGAAACAAGCAACACTTCGCGCAAAGCGGATCCGGGCAATGTGTTACCCAAGTCCGCTGGCAGGCCTAGATGAGATAACGATGGCATCTGGACGTTCTCTTCATGCCAGTAGCCAAACAGCTCTCTCATTACCAAGACTTCGTCTCTTAAAAAAACCCGAGTGGTCAGGGGTGGGAGCCTGTTGCGAGTTTGGACTGTCCATTTTTGGTCATAATATCCGTTGCACTTCCGCCACGTTCATGCAAACAAAGCGCCCGTGAAAATGGTTAAGAAGAGGAAGCAGAAACAGAGCAAGGGTGAACGAGTGGTGAATTCTGTGAGGTCCAAAGTCTGTGCGCATTGGAAAGCTGAGTGTCGGTATGTACGTAAATGGAGGTTAAAGGCCTGCGATGGTAAAGATGTTGCATAATGATGGCAATACTTGAACTCTAAACAGGGCGTATCTCTCACAGTGGTGCACTTTTACCGTATGTGAGTCACATTGGGAGAAACTTGAAGATTAGAATATACATAGGGCTCCGAATGATTTGAAAGTTTTTTCGAGCATCGCTCCTCCAAGCAGCCTTTCTACTCCATTGCAAAGACCAACCCGTTCCATCCATGCTCCGACGGCTACTGAAACAAAAAAAAAATTTCAAATGAAGGGGAATGCGCTCAGCAATACAAAGATGGCCAACGAGAGAAGACTAGAGAAACGCCATGGCGATTAGCAACCTGTCCTTTATATACAGCCCAACCAGAAACACCACATATAAAGAGCATCATCACAAGACTATAGGGTAAACTCACAAAGACAGAGAGGCAAAACCAGTTGCAGCGACAGCCCAGTCTGTTTCCTGCTTGTAGAAATCGCTGCTGTTGTACATGTTCAAGATATGGACTGGGGTCGGCTCGGCGCGTTGCATGACATCGGAAAAGGATTCTGTAGGCAGTTGCTGCCGGTCACGTTTGGTAACTTTAAACATTTCTTTTGGCTGCCCGGCTTCGTACCGTCTCAGTCTATGCCAGTGGCTCGTGAATTTTGTAGCTGGTTGTGTTCCAGAAGAGGAGCTGATGGCAGAGAGCCTTCCCAGCTTGTACCAAAAACGGTTCTCGTTGCCGTTGGCGCGGTAGATCGATGCAATAATGCCGCTCCTGATGCTACCGTTGGCCATATGTTGGTTACCACCGCTGCGCTCTCCGATTATCCAAACCAGTTGCGATGCGTCGTTGTCTGGCGATCTGCTATTCTCCAGTATCGCCGAGGCTACGTCTAGCTGGGTTCTGTTGTGGGCAACCTGGTAGTTGAAGATGCTCGATGTAAGCATGCCGTAGGCACGCACCTGAGGCGGATTATTGCTGCCGCTCATGCTGTCAAGCCCCACTTGCGTTGGCAAGAAGCCAACACAAATAGTCGACAGCCACAGAGACAGAGTTATAAACGCATGGCAACCGATCGGCGTAGTCTTAACTCTCGCTGCTGCAAGCACAGGAAGGCGTAAAAGAAAAAGGAGATGGCAGACGAGATGAATATCAATGTCCAGGTCGTCACAAAGAAGTTTGGGTAGCAGCGCAAAACAGCCGTAGCTTCAGTAGTCGGACTGGTGCGGTTGGCGAGACAAAGGACAGTGTGCACCGGGATGTGCATGCCCATCATGGCGGCAGAGGTGGCAAGCGAGCCGCCACAGACAAGCATACCGAAAAGAAGGGCAACAGGGAGCGCCTGCTCAGTACCATTCTCGATCGAAGCTTGAAGGTCCCACTCGGAAAGCTGGGTTTCCTGCTTCGCGGTCGTAGGATTCGTACCGGCCTCCAGCGTCCGATCCGTCAACTGCGGGGTCGTATTCTTGCTCGATGTGAAAGTCGCCATTGTCGTCGGTAGGCATAGCTGAGGCTGAACTGTTTGAATTTTTTGATTTGGATCCATTGCGACGACGTCGAAGTGCTCTGGCTTTGAGTGTGATGTCGGCAATTTTTATGATGGCGGAGATGATTTTGAATATGTCTTGGAATGGTGCCATGTATTCGGTATAGAAGGGAAAACCGACATAAAGAAAACCGACGCAAAGAAATTAAAATGTTAGGATATAGATAGAGGCATAGGAATGGTTGCGGTGGAGCTGTAGGATAGTCGTAACGTGGTTGAAGGAACAAAAGATGACTGTCTCGTCAGGATTGGCAATGTCCTGTTTACTTATTTCCTATTCGGGACGTGGACTGCGGCGGCTATAAAAATGGAAGGAACAACGCAGCAAATCCCAGCAAGCTCATCAACAACGGGCGCACCGCACCTTCCGGCGTCGAAGCTCACGGATGGTGGAAAGTGCTTTAGACCACAGGCCCCAAGAAGAAGAGGTCATTTTACTGTCCAGACGTTTGCTTGTTTTAAAATCCCCTATCTTCCTTTTCGGACATATTGGCCTGCCTCAGTTATTTAGTAGTGGTGATGATACCTCTCCTGTCAGAATGGCTTGCTACGTACGAAAAACGCCAAACAAGCGTCAAAGCACTGAAACGAAAGAACACATTCTACGACATGGGACTCTGCATCAGAGAAAAGTCTAAGGGTGGATGATATATCAGAAAGGAGCCCACTCTGTTGTGGAGAGCGGAAAAAATCTGCAAAATCTGCTGCATCGTGAACCCACACGAGCCACACAATACGCCCACGGGCACAGAAACAACGGCCCATCAACAGAACCCAGAATCAGTGGGCCGGCATTCATCGACTGAAATGTATACGAAACATTCGAAATGGCAACATGGCCGAGCGGTTAAGGCACTAGCTTCAGGTGCATTTCTCTCCTTGGAGAGCAAACATCAACGAAAAAAAAAGATCTCTTATAGATTGCTAGTGCAGAAATGCGCGTAGGTCCGAGTCCCACTCTTGTCACACCGGTTTCTTATTGTTTTTCTTTTTGTCGCCTTTTCATAGGTTTGGGTTTCTTTCTTTCTTTTTTTGCTTCTCTGGCATAAATCAGTTGCATTCAGCTATCCCAACTGCACATACCTAGGGATTCCACCACGGTAACGTGGCACCGCTGTCCCGCAGATGGTGCTCCATCATTGAGAATTCGGCCACGCCAGAAACAACGTATCCCGCAGTTGCAGCCCGGGCATGCCTAGACTGCTGTTTTCCCTGCCTCCGGCTGCCGCTTGCGCCGCTGTTTTCGCTTCCACTCCCACTTCCACTCCCGCTGGCACCCCTTCCTAGCCAGGCGTTCAGTCGAACAGAAGCCTTCAGTGCACTAGCCGCAACATCCCAGTTCTCGAGACTCATCTGTACAGTGCAAATGCTTAGCATGCTCTTGACAAAGAGGTCGTGTGGTGTGTCGCGGGCACTGGCGATGATGGACAAGGTGACCCACAAGAAGACACCCAACAGGGCCTTCCAAGACGTCAGTGATACGCGCCAAGTGGCCGTCCACAGCTGAACAAAGTCGTGTGAGATCACGACCTGGCTGAAGGGGCGACGTTTCAAGATAGCACGAGCATAAACAAGAGCAGTCTGACGGACAGTCTGATAAAGAGGGTCCACAGAGGGAAGAGTTGAAGGAGGAGGAGGGGCAGGAGCAGCAGTAGCAGCAGCAGTAGTAGCAGGAGCCGTTGCCTGCCAGGCTGCTTGACTGGTTTGATTACCAGAAGCTTGCAAGTTCGCCAGGGAGTGCGCCGACCCGCGGCGCGAATTGTATGCACTTCCATTCCGACTGTTGTTGGCAGACATGGACATGGACAGCAGGCTGCCGTCAGCTGAGCCAGGCGGCGTGAGTGATGGCTGTGACAGTTGTGCCATGTGAGGACTCCCGCTCTGCCCCCGGTGGCTGGTCAACGACCGAGGCGATGCAGACAACTGTGGGTGTTGCTGGGCAGTGTTGTCCAGTAATGATGGCGACTGGGCGCCATGGGCTACAATGGCTTGGTCTGGCTGGTGATGTGGTTCGGCCTGTGAGAGGATTATGGATGGACGCCTGTTTGCCATGCTTTGTGTCTCGGCGAACAGCATACCACCTCCCTCGTCACTGGTATTGTTGTTTTCAGGCGGCTCCGGCGAGTCATCTGGTAGACGTTGAGGCGAGTTATCTGGTAGACGTTGAATACGATCATGTATCCATTGGGCAGTTGTCTGGACTTTTTGTAGGTCTTTGGCTGTAGGATCTTCTGGAAGGGCTAACACAGCAGTTATCAGGAACCGCATGTCGTCAAGGATAGAGGCTGTTGTTGGATGGATGTCCAACGGCTCGGCACACTGTGCGAAAGTCGGCTGTCCTGATACCAGAGGTGTGTTGTGAGAGACGCGGAATGGGGGCGGCGAGAGCTCTTCGTAGTCAAAGAAATTGCTCCCCCTTCCATGGCTGTTACCCTGTAGAACTGGTGCTATTTCAAGCGACAGTGCTATGGCCATATCAGAACTGTGGATGGCGGTTAGATGCATGACCCTGGGACGTTAGGACAGTCTCGATCTGCGGAGGGGAGAGTGCGGGAAAGTGACATACGCTATCGCGAGTTTGCTGACAAGGCCATTCATGCCTAGACTCTGAAGGCCGCCTCGGAGACGGATCATCTCACGAAGGCCACGCAGGTGGGCGTATAAATTTTGTGTCTGGCCCCAATACCACTCATCCATTACCAGCTGGAGAACGGCCGCGATAGCATCATCAGAGGTAGAAGATAGTGCGGGCCCGCCGTCGTCACTTGTTGAACTGCCTCCGTGAAGCTGTGCATTGAGCATGTCAATAGCGCGGCTCTTGTGGGCCACAGCGGCCATCTTGTCGAGATGACCGGTCTCATGCAAGAAGCATGCCGAAGTGTAGATGGCAACCTGGGCCAGCAATGGTGTTTGCAGGCAGTATGGCACGTAGATGCGCGTGTAGGGATTAGCTGGGTCAGGGTTGCCGTCAAGGCAGGACATGAAGCGGGAGATGAGCTTAACATCTGCAATTTAGTCAGTGGCTAGGCAAATATATGGGATCAGCATAAAGAGCGCAAAGACCTACAAACTCTGACGAGATCAGCGTCAAACCGCGTTGCCTCCAAAGGAAGATGCGCCAGGTCGGCTGCAGGGCCGGTGATCTGAAACATGTTCGTCCCGGGCAGCGAGTGGCCACTGCTTATGCTACTCTCGCTCCCATTGCGGCTTCTGCTTTGGCCTCGTCCGGCTCGCCCTACGCCGTCCCTACTGCTGCTGTGTCCATAGTGGCCCGGTGCTGTCCATGTCAGGATACGCAGCCATGCGTAGAAGTCGTCCATGTTGGCCACACTGAAATGGCCGGCTTTGCCGCTGAGGCCGCCTAGGAGCTCGTTGGGGATGCTTCGACGTGCCTGCAAAAGCTGAAATGCATCACTTAGCACATCGTGGTGGATAATAGCAGCATGGTCGAGGTTGAGGAGGAACATGCCGTTATCGTTTTCGGTGTTGCTGCTACTGGGCCCCTCGTAGCCTTGGCTCTCATGGCTGCCGCCTCTATACTGGTGTATAGGAACTTCCGTCGGAGGGAAGGAGCCGCCAAATGCGGACGTGTGCCCAGTGTCGTGTAAAGCGGGCATTCCACCGCCCTCATCACTCCCTTCTGTCATCTGTGTATCTGGAATCATATAGTCCTCGCTCGCCATTGACCCCAAACCTTGCCATCGGTCCAGTAGAGGATCAGCTCCAAGCACATTATTTCCTGTTGCAGCAGCTGCAACCGTGAAGATATTCCATTGCTGCTGCTGCTGCTGCTCCTGTTGAAGAAATTGCTGTTGGTGCCGGCGCTGTTGCTGCATGGCATTGGCCATATAATGAGTCTGGTCCGTTATGGGGTATGTGCCCGCGAGCAGTGGCATTGGCTGGAGGGGAGGAGAAGGAAGGGAGTCCGGGATCGCGTGCGGCATGCTGTGTGCGGCCTGTGGTAGCGTGTTAGGCCGGTGCTGTCGGCGTCGCTGTTGATGAGTCGGAGGCAACATCGGGCTGCGGATGCCGCTGAACTTGGCATAGTCGTAGTCTTGCGCAGGAAGGACTACCTTGAAGGCCGGCTCGCGTGGCACGGCCGGGTTTCGACGTCTATTTACTGTGTTAGGTGTGTGGACTTGCGTCGTTCGTTCTTGATTGCCATAGAACCAAGAACCGTGCCCTCCATAAGTCAAGGAGAAAATATCAACGGAGGTCAACGCACTTGTTTTGCTTGTACTCGCATGGGGGCTGTGGATACCGCTTGACGCAGTTGCCACACGGTCGGCCTTGATCGCACTTTTGTTTTCGTCGTCGACACTCGCTGCAGCTCGTTGTGACGCGCTCGGCGCGTGGTGTTCGTACGCAGACTTGCATGTCTTCTGGTGCGGCGGGTAGCAGAGGAGGCGCTGGTAAAAGTAGTGCGTGCGATGCTGTGCTAGCATTGGCGGCAGAGAATGCGAGCTGGGGCATGGGAATAGATGGAGGCGGGACGGATGCAATTGTCGGTGGGAGGGAAGAGGATATTAGTAGGTCCTCAGTGGCCGTCGGTAAGCCTCGCCGGTTGCGTTCCTCGCGGCGTTTCTGCATTGTCTCGAGATTGTGAGGATGGTGAGAGACGATAGTAGATGAATGGGAAAAGAGTGGAAGGGGAAAGAGGAAAGGAGAAATGAGAAGAAATAAAGGGTAGCGGAAAGGAGAGATGATAAGCCAAATGAAGAGGGGCTCCTCACAGCAAAGGTACAACGTACGAGGCTGGTCGAGGCTGCTGGCTGTCGTGAGGTTATATGCACTTTGCCTTTCCCGTCAGCTTTGCGTGTGTGCATGACTGTCTGGCTGCTTGGCTGCTTGGGCGGCCTGTTTGGTGTAGCCACTATGGTATAGACCTACCTTCACGTGGATTTCCATCTTCTTATATCTTGTTTCTGACTGTGTTGGTATCCGACTCTACAGCTATATTTGCATGTGCCGCCCCTGTGCCTTCTGTTTCCTATGTTATGTTTCTTGCTGCTTTAATATCAAAAACTCATTCAGGCCACTCGCTTTCTTAATCTCTGGTTTATTCTTGCTTTTTTATCATCCTGCTCTATTCTTCCACGCCACCTACGGTCCCAGCATGTTCCGGTATGCCACACCCCTTCCCCACCACAGCCGAGCTGCCCATTACCTTGCTTCTGGCCGTAGGGCTGAATCGTCCTATTCTGCATCCCGGTCATCTCCCACACACACACTTTTTTTTTCTTCTTTTTTTTTTTTTTTAAATAAATCTAGCCCACCTCCTGGCCCATTCAAAGAAAAGGGGTGTGGGCTACTGTCTGTTGCTGTACTCCGTACAAAGTACTGTGTCCTAGACCAGGAGGGTGGTCTCTGGTCTAGCTCACCTTGACATTGAGCTGTTGGAGCCAGACTGATTGCCAAGCTTGGCGCGTGGAGTTGAGTTATGGAGTACAGGGAGTCAGGGACAGATGAAGGGCAGACGTATGGTAGGGACGATGGGAAAATAAGTGGCAGGAGCAACAAGAAGAACAAATAAAACGGCACAGTTTGCTGCATCCAGCCTGTAGGGGCAGGAAAAAGAAAACAAATGTGACAGGGGCATCGGACTTTGCTATGCAAGTTGTCGGAATTGGGCCACTTATGGTTTAGCGAGAGACAATGTGTGTTTCTCAGGTAGCCAATAGGCTCAAGCCAGGATGGCAGAGTTAGAAAAAGACAAAATAGAGTGCCTAAGGAACTGCGAGAAAGAAAAAGAGTACGTTATACAGTGAAGTGCAATACAAATAACGTGAAATTTGAGAAACGAATGAGAACTAGAAGACGGTCAATCAAGAACGGGACACGCGGTGAGCGGTAGTCGTAAAACAGGCGGTGAGCGTGGGCCGCTGTGAGATTTTCTATACGAAGATGACTGGAGACGGCTACGCCGTTTGACAAATAGTGAAGAGGGAGAAGGGGGCAGAAAGAACAAAAAAAAAACCATCAAGTGGTGCATGCAATAGTGAGGTAGCAGCTTACGTCGTTCTTGCCGACGCCGTTGTTGTCCTATAGTTTTGTTCCCATTAAAAAAAAAAAAGGTTTTCGTTGGTTGCGGCCCGGCAGTGTGAGATCCTTGGTCATCCAAAGAGGAAAAAGAGAGCATGGAGGAGGGGAGCAATTGACACAGCACAGACATCAAGCATCGGAGATCACACAAGGACGCAGACGTAAGAAACAAGACAGGGCCACAAATAGGAACGGCAGACTGTCACACGATGTACCTCGTCCTGCAATACCATGTGCGTGCTTCTTTAGGACCTGCAACATTTGCTCTCTCCACCCTGGCCGCAGCGCGGTCTAGACCAAGCCAAGCCTCAGGGTAACAAGGGCAGACCAAGGCTAGCCGGAAGGAATGATGCAAAGGGGATGTCCACATAGGCTACCGCCCGGCTTGCTGGTTGAGTGTTATTGGGCGGACAAGCACTAAAGGGCGGTCTACCATACTGCCGGAGTGGCTCGAAGTCGAAGAGGAGAAGAGGACAAGGAGTGGCTGTTGTTTGTGCAGGGTCTTTCATTTTGTTAGATACGAGTACGGGTTGCCCGTGGGCAGAAAAGACAAGGGTGGCTACAAATGATAGGGCCCATAAAAGCCACAGACAATAACAGACAATGGTTTTTTGTCGGTCCCCCAAATTTGATTTTCTGGGACAAAACAGGGCAACATAAAATATGTGAAGCAGCCAGGACATTGCTGCGTAGTAACATCTTTAAACAAAGCAACTAAAAGCAACTAACTACGAAAGAATTAAACGGCAATAAAAAATAAGAGCAGCAGTCGTCCAAAAATCATCCAAAAAAATGCTCCTCAAAATTTAAGCGAGACCCAACGGCGAACCAAAAGAGGCCAGCCTCATCAGCTAAGGGGCGCCACAAAGCCACAAACACCAAAATCGCTAAGAAATGCGGAAATCACGACAGAAAGAGGCAAACGGGACAGCTGCCAAGCAGAGAAGGCAAAACACCTACGTTTCGTTTTATATAAGTGGGACAGTCAAATGTGTCGATATCTAGAGCGTGAGATGGCGAGTCGACGAGACCCACGAAGCCAGCGCACTAAGAGCCTTTGCACTTAAAACCCTTCCCTATCGGGCTCGTGCAGGTCGTGCCATTTACACAGCTTTTTCTCCCACCAGAGCCAGCCATCAGGCCACGAATGTAACCTTTGTTAATCTATCTATCGCTCTTGTGAAATTCAACAGACTCATTGAAGACTGGTCTGTGTACGGAGAAGTGGAGCCTGCGGCTAGTCGTGTAAAAAATGTAAATACTGCCGTAACACATTACATAATCTATACGATACGATGTACTCTACTAGGATTCTAAATATACAAAAAGAGAAGGAATATCGCACAGCACAGTGGCTTGAACTCCGTAGGGCAGAGTTGCTGCGTACCGCAGTCTTGGGATCCCGAGCAGAAAAGCCAAGTGAGCCCCAGTCATCGATCAAAGGAGGGAAACAGAAACAGACTATTGTGACATGTTTGTGCCAACTATTCATTCACCAGGCTTGGCGACGCTCACATCCCGTCTGTCATTCGCTTCTTTAAGTGCCAACAGTTGATGTTTTCCAACCGCCAACGCGTTGCCAATAGTCCAACGGCCTCCAAAGGGTGTCATGGCCTAATCCACTTCGATAGTCTAGCAAGCGAGCCCATAACCTAAACCTAAATCGATGCCAACAACATCGCCAATAAGGTCCTGTGCCGATGCTTGTTCTTGGAAAACTCCGGTGGGCTGATATAAAGGACCATAGAGGAGGGCACTCTTGGAGACGGCGAACGGAGACTCCGACCAGTTCTTTTGCTGGTTTTTTGGGTTGGTTTTTTTTTCCTGAAATGCTCAAGCCGGAGTTAGACGACAGAAATATAACGAAATACTTCATCTTCATGGCACACAAGGATCATACCTTTCTCGCGTGTAGTTATTCTTTTCCTTCTACCATCTACAAATCTCAAAACTACCGGTCCATGCTATAGGCGGAAAAGAAAAAAAAAAAAAAAAAAAAAAAAGACATTGGGCAAACAGTATTTGTCACCTACCAACCGCTATATACGATCTGCCACAATCAACGATGCCGATGGCGAAAATGATAACAGGTCAATTGGTCCTATTCTCCCCGGGAGCATTCATCAATGTTTATCATCATCGATTCCCAAATTCAAGTTGTATTGAGCGCTGAGCTGCGCATGTTTAGTAAATTGACAAACTGAAAAAGCCAAAGTAAATTTAAAATACCAGCTTTAAAACGGCTCCGAACGAAAGAAAAGAAGCGACTTAGTCACCTTCTCATCGTCCCGAGCTATGTACGACAATTGTCACCCTTGCGTTTACGAGATGCCTAGTGAGAGCAGCGGCGCGAGCTCGGCGAGCTGCGCAACGGCTGTTTCGAGAAGTTTTTACAGAGGGCCTGCAATATGTACCCATAGAACTGCAGTCATCAACAAATATACACCCTGCAGCCCTAAGGATGGATGCGAGGATGGATAAAAAAATAAAGTGGACTGCAAGCAAGCTTGGGCCGCGGTAAAATGAGCGGCATTTTACTTACTCCGTTCCAACGGGGCAGTAATCTTCCGATGCACTCTCATCATTCTATTCTTATTATCGCAGTTCCACCTTTATACTTTGTTCAATTTCCATCTTATCTGTTCCCCCCCTACCCCCCTCGGCATACTTTTATGTTTTAAAGAAAGAAGAAAATCTCGCGCTGCCTCCCAGGTACGGACAGCGCAAGACCACACTATGTCAATCAATTCCAACTGCAGCCGCTATCAGGGCTTCAGAGTCGAAACAAACAACAGGAGCAGTGACATGAAAAGCCTCATTTCCTTGGCCTCAAGTCGCAGCCCAACGTGGCTGGACAATTTTGGAAACAAATATGCTGTGTATTATTGGCTGGGAAAGGGAAGTACACAGCTTAAAACAGACGGGCAAGTAGCGGAACGATTATCGGCACTAGAGGTGCACATACCCCAGCACACATATGGTACAACAGCCATTTCCTTCTTGAGCTGGATGCTACGCTTCGCTCTACATCTGTATCTTCTATACCAGCTGAGGCCAAGACCTTGGTATTGGATGTGTGCGCCGCGTTTCACAGCCATGCTATGTGTCAATGCCCATGCAACCTCCTTGAGCTTTCAGCCCTATGCCGAAGCATGCCCAGACTTAAATGCATCCTGTTTCGCCAACGCATTCTTGCGTTCTGGACTCCCAGGATACCACTTGGCGTACGGTCTTGACTTATGTTGCATCCTTTTCGATCTCTGCTTCGTAGAACTAGTACACATTCCTGCTTGCCCAAAGCTCTACATGCTCAACCGTCGTTCGACAATGCCAGATATTTCTTGCTTTGGTAACACGGCAAGCCCTGTTCCAAATAGGAAACCTGTGCGAAATGTTCGGCGCTTTCAGCCACCAGATGCACATCCGAACGTCAAAAGTAATCTCTGGTCAACGGAAACAATTGCATTGTTCCTATCAATGGATTTCCATGCCCTTGTGGTGGTCGGCCGTGTTAATGGGCTCTAGGTATAAGTCAGGGTAAGCCAGCTCACAACCGCGTATGTACTCCTTAAGCGATGAATCCACGTAAACAAGTAATCGCAGCTATTACTTATGGGGCCCGACTGCAAGATCAAAGTACCAGGCAGATTGTGTGCGCATCCATGGCCTTCGTCAAATTTGGAACTTGTCCCGCAATATGACATGCCAGCACTGTCCCGACGTTTACCAAGCAGCGTAGCTTGTGATGTCCTTTCTGAGTAAAGCCAAACCCATTGGCCTATCCACCTTCGGTGGTTTTTCAAGGTCTTCAAATATACAGCGCTGTTCAATGGCCACATTGGCTTCCTTGAATTCCGAGTCGGTACGGAGAAGCTCATCATTGGTGGTCATTCCATAATATAGAATATCACTGCGCCTATGAAGAAAGCCTGCCGGGGTCAGGTCACAGGTTTTCATGTGGTTCAGTACCTCTACTGTATATAGAACGCGGACATATTTTACTACCTTTCTTATTTTTTTTATATGCTTTATCTATCTGTTACTACGCCACAGAGACAAATATCTGCCTCCCGAAGAAAAAGTGGTATAATTTAAATGATTATAGAGCTGGTCTTTATATCTTCCAACCGCCAGGCCTGTGCTTAAAAATAGAAGAAGTCTAGTCATGAGGACAGAGAATTGAGATCAAGCAACGTGACCCAACCAAAGGGGCAGGTGTCAGTATTAATCGAAGTTGTTTATTCGCATGTAAAGAAGAGAGAAGATGGAGCTGACGACGGATGCGAAAAGTAAATCGCAAGGCCAAAAAAGTCAAAGGCGAAGACTTCACTCGTTGTACTGATTATCCAATCGCTATCATAACATTGTATTTCTAAATCAACACGCCGCAAGTATTACCCCCCAAAAAACAGTATATCCAAAACATCCCGCAAGCTTTGATAAATAAATAAAAACACCCTCACCTATCAAACAGTATCCTGTCCAACACGACTTCATCACAGCTCTATTTTATGTCACCCGAGCATAGCGGAAGAGGACCGGGAATGCCATTGCTGCCTGGTAACCAACTGAGTAGTTATCTAGGTTGCGAATGTGCGCCTCGAAAACGGGGTTCAGCGCAAGGCGTTTCCCGTCCGCGCACTCCATGAATGTATGTGCCTCAGTGTAGGGCCAGTTGATTGAGATTGTGTTCCCTAGAACGAAGCGCAGCAGTTCAAACGCGCTGTAGTCCCCACCACGGATGAGGCTATCACGCACATCTGGCCAGATGATCATGTCCACCCATGCGGGGTGTGGGACACGCCGTTGTAGGGGAGTCGGCCTCATAAACTCGGGCATCGCCTCATAGTTTTCCTTGGTAGGGCACAGGCACCACCGTAGATAGATTGCAAGTTTGTAAAGGAAACACAGTCTGCCAGTCAAGTGCTTCACCGGGGATCTCCAAACCACATGTGTGGCAACAGCTGCAAGAACAGGACGCGACGCAATCACAGCAGCGGACTCATCGTCACCAGAGGATGAGGAGTCGGCTGGCGAGGGCGGGTTAGCTGCCGATGCGGCCACCGCTGATGCTCTGGCAGCTGCCGTCAAGGATGAATCAGACAGAATAGACGACGCACCACCTGCAGAAGCCGTTGCTAATGCCTGCAGCAGCTCCTCTCCCATCACACTGCTACTCGGTCCCGAGCTATTGCGGGCTGACCGCGGCTTATTGTCTGTGCTCAAACGTGACATGAGGCCCTCGATGGTGGGGAACATGGGTTGGCTAAATTCGTTTGTGCTGTAGCGCTGAACAAGTGCCTGACTCGTGATGAGGAACAGCTTGTCCAGCTCCGTTGCCACCGGCATATTGAGCGGTAGCACCATCCAGTCCGGCATACCAGATCTGGGTGCTGAGTATCGACCGGCAAGGTAGTAAGGCATGTAGGAGAGGCTAGTCAAAAATGGCGATGGTGGAGTTGCACCGTACATGGCCTGATATCTCTGGATGTTTTGGCGGTAGTATGGGTTAAGATGATGTTGCTGTTGCTGTTGCTCTTGCTGTTGCTGTTGATTTTGGTTCTGGTGACGCAATTGTTCTTGTTGTTGGTAATCTGGGTCGAGCGCGGACAGGAAGTCGGTGTAGATTGGCTGCGCGCCAAACATTTCATTGACATCCACAGGGACATGTCCATTAATTTCGGTGTTGTCGTAAAGCTGAAATGGCGTGGTGTCGAAGAGGTCGAGCTGCA
The DNA here is from genome assembly GCA_019925375.1 of Sporothrix euskadiensis. Lineage (NCBI taxonomy): Eukaryota > Fungi > Ascomycota > Sordariomycetes > Ophiostomatales > Ophiostomataceae > Sporothrix > Sporothrix euskadiensis. The sequence continues at coordinate 53,161 of JADHKQ010000026.1, read as the reverse complement.
GACCGCCATCTACGCGGACGTTCGCATGAGCTTGCACTTGTGTCTGGGCCTGCAATTGCAGTTGTGTTGCAGATTGAAGCGATAGCAGCCTGGCATGACGAGCCCTTGATGTAGTATTCGGAGCAATAAGAGACTGTGGCCAATTAACATCACTGGATGCTGAAGAGGAGCCAACTCCGGCCGCGGTCTGCCGGCCGTGTATCTGAGGGCCCGTAGACGACAGATATGCGGACCCGTCAGTACCAACCGGCGATGTCGAGCCTATCACATTGTTGCTGGGCCGGCTAGTTGTCGGAAGCAACGTCGGTAGAGACGAGACGGCTGAGGCTGCAGAGATATCACGGATGGATGACTCGCCGTGGAGGTCGTGGATAGGCGAAGACGGCTCTGCATCCCGCTCTGTCCCCATGTCATCACCACCGTCGCCCTCGTACACGCGAAGCTTGGCATGGCTTGCATCGAGGCTTTCTTTCAGCCTTGCAACCTCAGCCTCGAGCTCAGCAATGTAAAAGCGCTTCTTCTGGCGCCAGTGCTGTTGGTTGGTGCGGTCAATGGCACGCTTCTTCTCGACCTGCGACGGAGTCAAGTTGCAGACGCGCCGGCGGGCACGAGCAGCGTTGCTGGTGTCGGTGACACCGCTCTTAGTGTCGTTAGTATCGTTGCTATACATAGCGGCAGCCGCAAACGTGAGCAAGCCTGTGGCCGGCGCCCGTGATGGTGTGTTGAGCGTTGTATCGATCAATGGTCATGGGGCAGCTGGGTTCTGTTCATCCATCGGTCATGCACCGGCACTGGTCATGATGGTGCATCACGGAGTGGAAATGAGAGGACAAGCAAGATCGATCAGGGTCGTTGGTTCAAAGGGTCGAAAGGTCGATAGGTCGATAGGTCGATAGGTCGACAGGTCGATAGGTCGATAGGTCGATAGGTCGACAGGTAGGGTAGGGGTGACAGGTAGATCACAGGTTGTGGATAGACGGACGTGGAGCGAGGAGATGAGGGAAAGGATGGATAAAAAGTAGGCCGTCAGGGCAGTCGTGGAGATGGGGAGCAAGGTCTTGAAGACTCGGCCCGTCGCCAAAGCAAACGAACTGACTAACCGTGATCACGTCTTCGTGTGTTGCGAATGCGCATGCTGCAATAGGTGCTTTGAGGCTGCACGTCTTCTTCGTCTCGAAGTTTTAAAATTGTCGTTGGAGACTGGAGCAGTTCCGTACAGAAGGCTAGTTCCCCGCCTCTGCAGCCCTCTGGTCGCTCTTTCCCCAACGTCCCAATTGTGCAATTGTGGGTAAGGTTGACGAACATCACCCATTGTGGTTAGGTGAGGACGACATCTGTCATGTTAGCGCCGATACCACAGCAGTTGCCCCACTTTGACGGCGCGGGAGGGTAAAAGGGCACCAACCGTGTAAGCCGGGAGGACGACGGCCCTGGAGCGCAATCGGCGTTGGGAGGCAGATGAGCGCCGACATGGATACTAACGGGCTCAGGGGCTGTATTGTGTCACTGTGTGGTAGGATTTTATTGAAAGTTTACGAGTATGACTTTCGGTACTGACGGAGCTGCACGTGGCTCAAAAACAGAAATCAGAAGAAAATGAGGAAGCAAAAATGAAGCAAAAATAACTCGATATGCACATGCAAAAGAAAGAGAGAAAAAATTATTCAATAAAAACAAACAATGCCGGGTGAGAGAAGTGCAAATGAATAAGACGTAGTACACAAGAATTCCCAATCGTCGGTGACCCTAGCGTGTATTGTCAGGCGAGATCTATTAAAAGGCTAGTGAGCGGAGAGAGGACGACAAAAAGGCTCCCAAGAGCAACCTGCATAGGTGTATGACAGGTGCCTCCGGGAGTAAACAAGAAAAGAGAAGAATAAAGGGAGCCGCTGTTCCATAGAACGGTACGCCGTACATAAAGCAACGAAAGAAAGTCTTAATCGTGTTCTAATCACGACATCTCGGTGAACTTCTTCTTTTCCAGCTTCTTCTTTTCCAGCTTCTTCTTCACCAGCCACCCATTGGCCACCAAGAGCTGTGACACCATACCAGCTTCAATCTCCCGCCGGAGTCTCGAGACACAGCTATGAAGGCCGGCTCTCTGCTTACCGGGGCGGCCCTCCTCTCCGGGCATGCCGTGGCCAAACAGCCCAACATCCTGTTCATCCTGACCGACGACATGGACTCGTGAGTTTCCCGCGCAAGAGGCCAATTAGGCGAGATGCGCGACGGCGAGATGACGTCTATTCCGGCCCCCAAAACACAAACCTCCGACTGACAAATCAGCCATATGGAGTCTTTGGAGCATATGCCTCTACTCCAGAAGCACCTAGTCAACGAAGGCACTGTTTTTGCGCGCCACTACCGCACTGTCGCCATCTGTTGCCCGTCGCGCGTCAACCTGTGGAGCGGCCGTGCCGCACACAATACGAACGTCACGGACGTCTGGGCGCCCTACGGCGGTTACCCGAAGGTCGTACGCGAGGGCACAAACGACGATTACCTGCCGCACTGGCTGCAGGCCGCAGGATACAACACATACTATGCAGGCAAACTCTAGAACCAGCATACCGTGGAGAATTACAACGCGCCGTATGCCGGGGGCTTCAACGAGTCAGACTTTCTGCTGGATCCATACACCTATGAGTACTGGAACGCCACTATGGCGCGCAATGGCGCGCCGCCCGTCAGCTATGAGGGCAGTACTCGCCGGATATCACAGCCGGGAAGGCCTACAAATTTTTACGCGAGGCTTTGCGGCACAAGGTTCGTCGTACACGCGCCGTTTGCCCCCCACGGCAATGTACACTTCCCGACCAGCAACGGCGAGGATTCGCTCCAGTCGGCGCAGGGCTACGCCGAGCGTCATGCCCACCTCTTCAAAGACTATCAGATTCCTCCTAGAGAGAGCTTCAACCCCAAAGAGCAGGGTGGCGTGAGCTAGATTGCTGGCCTGCCGCGGCTGAACGACACTGTGATCGCCTACAACGACGAGTTTCAGCGGGCGCGCCTGCGTGCCCTGCAGTCTGTCGATGAGAGTACAGCAGCTTTGCTACATCTGCTTGAAGCCTCGGGCGAGCTCGGCGTCGACTATCATGGGACTTGCTAGCCGACCGCTTGAGAACACCGACGGCGTGCCCATGCCGTTGTCGCGTGGGGCGCAGGATGCGGCACGCACGGAACACGTCACAATCGAGTTCTGGGGCCTGGGGATTCTCGAAGGTGAATATGGGCGCTATGGTGATGCCAACGTGACCGACGACTACGGTGCTGCCGCACACGCCGCACCTAACAATACGTACAAGGGCCTGCGCATTATCGGCGATGCGTACAACCTGTACTACTCCTTCTGGTGCACCAACGAGACGGAACTGTACAATCTTGTCGAGGATCCTTATGAGGTGCGCAACCTGCGTGATGCCAATGGCCGCCACGCCGCCCAGGCCAACGCCTTCCGTATTGCCGGCCGGTCTCTGGACCAGATTGTGACCCGTCTTGATGCGCTGCTGGTTGTGCTGAAGACGTGCGTGCGCGAGACGTGTCGTGAGCCATGGCACGCGCTGCATCCGCAGGGCGATGTCACCTCGCTGCACGACAGCCTGGCACCACACTTTGACGCGTTCTATGCCAGCCAGCCTCGTGTCCACTTCAAAAAGTGCGAGCTGGGCTACATTGCTGATAGCGAGGGCCCCAACTATGTGAACCAATTCGGCGGCGGCATCTACCACGGCCATATCCCTTCAAATGCCAAGGCTGCGCCGGACAGAGATGCTACTTAGGCTGGGTTCAATCGCAAGGCGGTCGAGTACCTCGGCCCACAGCATCGAATCGGCATGTGGACATAAAAGAGGTATTGAGCAGAAGAGGCAGGGCTGTCGAAAGGCAGCCAATTTGAGCCGACGATGCCGCCCGTCGAGTGTGTATATCAGTCGTGACTCTCCACGGAATGAGACCTAGCACTGTCCGTTTGGGGGTGCTGGATGGGCCCTCTTCTGTATGTAATTACTGTTGTGCATGTGTCGTGCAGCCATCAAAATCAAAGCCGAAAGTAAGAAAACATGTCGGGAAGAGTTTATATTGGCCCCATACGGCCAGGCCACGCAGAAACAGAGTGTTACCGATGGGAAGGATGAGCGGGACGGTCTGCCCGCACCTGCCGCTGTCTGTTAGTCCCCAAAAGGGGTAAATTGCCCATTTGGAGGAGCGGCTGAACCGCCGCTCGAACCTGCTCGTTGGCGCGTCACGTAGAACAGCCAGGCCCAAAGAGGCAGCAGCGGCACACAGAGTGGGAAAGAGCGACAGAAAAGACGGCGGACAGGAGACACAGGAGACCCAGAAAATGGGAAGGTGCCTGTGCGAGACCCGGACACCTGGTATTAATCCCCAGCCCCCACTTTGCGCAAAACACGGCAACCGACAAACCGCTGCAACCACCTGCCCTCGCAATGAGAGCCCGTCTGCAAAAGCAGAAGCAATAAACGACAAAACGTGTCGTACGACAACCACCATCACATTCACACACACACACACACACACACCACACACAAGAACAAGAAGAAGACTACGGCAAGGACCACAGTCTGTTTGACACAGCATCGTCTTTTTGAAGTCCAGATATACGACGTACAGTACACAGTACATACTCGTATGTATCTTGTGCGGACATGCTCCACGCTAGTGCTGGCTGGCCAAGAATAGCCACTTCTCCTGAAACTATTACATACTGAGTACGACGTACTGGCTAAGAGTGATTAGCCAGGGCCTCCGAGCGGATTTTGAGGAAACGAATAGGAGACGATCGCCTCGCCCTTATTTCCCTGCTCCTCCTTCTGTCCATCCGTCCCCCGCCGCAATACCCGCCATGGCTGCCCCATTCACCAGAAATCCCGCCAGACTGGATCACGGCTTATGCCGCAGATTTCGAGTCCCAGAGCGCTGGGACCAACAGCCAAGCCGTCATCGTCAACTCTTTCCACTTGCCTCACATCAACATACGAAGTGTATCTCCATCTTGTGTCACAAGCCGAAGCCGCTTAGCAGCAAAGACGACGAGCGAAAAGCACACCTGCTCAGGAGGATCTTCTCAACAAACAGGTGCCACGGATAAGCACGCAAGAAGAGGGGGAGAGTGGGAGAGAGCGAGAGAGCGAAAGGGTGACATTGGACCGGCAATAACAATACAAAAGTAAGATGCGCACTGGAGACCGACTGGAGCAGACTTAGTGGTACTGTTAGTCTTTTGGATGCCCCGCCTCAGCCCCCCTCGGCCGATACCTACTTCGTACCGTCGTTCCCTAGACGGCGGATGAACCCGGCGCTTCCTGTCTCCTTAAACCCAACGTCAGCTGCTAACGAGGTCTTCCCAGCATCGCAACCACCTTTGTCACAGATAGCCCCGGCCCCCTTTTTTGTCCTGTCTAAACAGAGTCAAGAAACTTGCCTTGCCCAAAGACAGCCGCCGCGCAGGAAGTCTGATCGCCATTTTGTGTCATCTCACATACCACCGCCGTCACCAGTCGTCCACAACCTCACATTCCCACATCCTCACTCACATCCCCGCATTCTCGTATCCTAGCATCCTCACAACCTCGCAACCTCATATCTCCAGACATGTCTTCAACAAGCCCCAAGGTGGCCATCGTCGGCGCCGGCCTGACTGGCCTTCTGGCCGCGCACGGCCTCAAAAAGGTGAGACACGACCCAAACTGTCGGATTCCTCAACTACCTGCCTGCGCGGTGTGACCAACAAAGACACGCAAGTGCGTCGTACTCCGTACTCCCCGTACGCAAAAACACAGGCTGACTTACATTGTGCGCATGTACCCTGCGCTCAACAGAACGGATTCGACGTCGCCATTTTTGACGGCGAGGCACACATCGACGCCCGCCCCCGTGACTGGACCATTGTCCTGCACTGGGCCCTTCCCGTCATGCAGGCGCTGCTTCCCGACGATGTCGCCGCCAAGCTGCCACGCGCCATCTGTAACCCCGGCCTCGAGTTCGATGCCAACGCCGAGAGCTTTCCTGTGTACAACGGCGTCACTGGTGACCTCATGTTTGCCAGCCCCATGCCCGGCTCCCGCCGCATCTCGCGTCAGCGCCTGCGCAGCGTTTTAGCCGAGGGTCTTGACATCCAGTGGGGCAAGAAGGTTCAGAGCATTACTACCGCTACCACCACCGAAGGCGACAAATGGGCCCCTGCTCTAGCACTTGCCTTTGAGGATGGCTCTACCTTCACTGCCGACTTTGTCCTGGGTGCCGATGGCGCACACTCCCGCGTGCGCGGCGTTGTCGTCAACGGCGCCGAAAAGGCCCGCAGCACACCCTCTGGACTGCTGTTTGCCACAGCCATTGTCAACTACGGTGACGCTGCCAAGGTCAAGGCCGTCACTGACGCGCACCCCGTTGCTGCTGCCGCTATGGGAACGGATGCTGTGGGCGGCTGTGGCGTGCTGTATGTGAACGACGGCTCCGAAGGTGCAACAGCGCGTGAACCCGCTGACTGGACCACCTTCTGGGTCAAGATCTGGCAGGGCCACCTCGACAAGGCCGTCCAAGGCCAGGAGGCCATTGATCTGCTCAAGAACAGTGAGAGCTCCAAAAAATTGGCTGCGCCCTTCAATCAACAGATCCAGTGGACTCCAGAGGGCTCTGTGTGTTATATTGACGAGATGAAGTACTGGGTACCCGTGCCGTTTGCCGGCGCTGAGGCAACCCAGGACGCGCGTGTGACGCTTGCCGGCGATGCCTTCCACCCAATGCTGGTCTATCGCGGCCAAGGCTTCCAGCACGCCATCACTGACGTTGACAACTACATCAAGGCGCTGGTGGCCGTCCGGGGTGCGAGCTGGGATGCAGACGTGCGTCGGCGCGAGATTGGCGCTTACAACGCCGAAGTCATCGAGCGTGGTGCCAAAGCGGTGACGCAGTCGGTGCAGGAAGCTGCCTTGTCGTTTGATGTCGAGAAGGTGAGCAAAATGCTTATGGCGCGGCAGGGACACGGCCGATCCGCATGAAGCCCCTTGGGCGGACAAGGCTGATGGCGGAGGATTCAGCACAAGAGAGTTGGATGGCCTACCATCTTCTGAAACCGGTCGGCCGTGTGCCGTTCTTTGTTGTTGCCCGCTGTATACATTCCCATTTCCGGCCGCATTCTCTCTTCAATTGTTTTTTGCCATCACATTTTGCTTTTCTCCCTGCTGTTGTTTCTTTCTATTTCCTGGTCGTGCAGCCGCCGTCCGCTCAACCGTCGACCCCAACAATCTTTGTCTACTATTTCGTGCTTTTTCAAAGATAGTAACAGAATTCATTGGATGCCAAACGCACAAATCATTCATCAATTTTGGGGTTTTTTTTTTTGGTCAATCACGATCAACATCCCTTAGCCCTAATTGACGCGAAAACACCCGCGTGATTCTATGCACAGGTGCTTGGCCAAAGAACTGGAAAAAGCAAAATAAAAAAAACCAACCGACTCGACTTCGAAAGCCCGTCACAAGGGCTGCAGTACTCACGTTCCAAGATGCATCCATTGGCTGCACGCCAACTGCCAGAGTGCATACCACCCAATCCTGACGCCATCCCCTGCACTTGAACGCTGTGGCATGGCCGGCTCTAGAAGCGAGAGGTAGAAATAAGCGAGGAGACAGGCATACGCACGCACGCTGTTGGTATTGGACGAGGGGCCGGCCATCCAGAACGAACCGTGGGAGCCAGTCAACAAAAGGAAATGTCTGAGAGGCTATTAAAAAAAAATCATAGCCAATATTTGTTCATTAGTATTGTATTTCTTTCTTTCTGGACGCTCCGGTCCGATGCTAATCGTCAAAATCCTGCATGTTGCCAGTTATCACACTGCAGACGTATGTATGAAAATCTTGATCTCAGCCTGTAATGAAAGCACAGCGTTCTGGCTGAAAGATTGGCCGCATCGTCCTCGACCAGTCTTTCCTAGCGCCGGCCAGTACCCGCAATGGTCTTCTTCTTCTCCTTCTTCTTCTTCTTTTTCTTGCTGCTTTTTTTTAAAAAAAAAAATTCTTTTTCTCCCCGGCGGGTGGCAGAAGTAAAGACAGACTATCACTGAACTCTGCTCCCTGAATGCCTCATTGCTTCCCAGATGTGCAACGGAGGAGGACATGCCCCTTCAAAAAACCGGTCGATGTGCAGACATGTGCAGATCCCAAGAACCAAGCATTAGCTTTTATTCCTGCCCCTCTTGAGTTGTTGAGCGACGTCTTTTTCACGGCGAACGAGCGGAGAAAGCAGTGAACAAGGGCGCTACGGGTTCGCTTCCGGCCGGTCTATTCTCGCCTGGCCATTCCATCGTGTCCCTCTTAACTGCAACAAGTCTAGTGTCCGTCCGTTGCAGGTCTGGTGTTTGACATTGAAGGAGTCGTGATCCTAGTCAGGCCATGGTTTTGTCGAGTGCCGACAGAGCTGTGCCTGTCAACGTTGTCTGTACGAAGTACGGAATATGTGACGCGGCAGCGGTTGTCAAAGACCATTGGCTAAAAGGATGCGGATGGGAGCTTTGGCATTGGAGATGTTGGGATGAGATGGTATGCTTGACGCAAGCAACTTCACAAAAAGGGAGTGCTTATGGACTCGTAGCAATTTCGTCCTGGTACTTCGTACTCAGTATTATTACTCCGTTAGGTTTGCGGCCACAGGAGGGTTCGCTGTCGGTGCTGCAACAAAATGGAAAAATGGCAGTGCCAGGTCGCAAAAAATGACAGAATTCGCCCAGAGACGAAGGAAAATGACAAGCGGGGAGTTTTTTTACCTAGTTCGGAGCACGAGTACGAGGTGATTGCTCTACTGCGGACGACAAAATCCCATCTCGTTCCTTCTTCCTCGAGGTTCTTTCCGCCCAGTTTCGGCGCCTGGCACACTTCCATCCTCTCCTCCTTCCTTATTTCCTTAAGCGTCCGATGCACAAGCAAAGTAGTCAAGTATGAAGTAGTCTAGAACAAGCATCCACGCCAGCACCCAAATGTGTGGGCAATCGCACAGAAAAAAGGAAGGAGAAGTAATGTACATGCAGAGAGTCGAGCAGCAATTAGTCAGCAGAGAGACAAAAGAGACAGGAGAGATGCTGAGTAGACTGGAGACGAGGGCTGGGAGTATCAAACGCCCACGACGCTCGCTAAACTGCGCCTGCCTCCCGCCAATCTACAAAAAGTGCCCGCCTATCGAACGACAGTAAAAGAGCTTGGTGGGTATACGATTCATTCTCGCGTGGCAGCCACAGGTGATGGCACACTACTTTGTAAGTATGCATGAATGAGTTACCTCCGAGAAGAAAGTATATCACGCACCATATTTGTTGATACCAGGCTTCGATATCTAGCCCAGAGCGTATGTGTATGCGTACTTCGTACGCAGCACAAAGTTGGCCGACCACACAGAATATGACATGTAACTTTCGCAGGATCGTGATACCTTCGAGATTTAACTTGGAATCGCTCTTTCCCCAAATAAAAGTCTTTTTCCTATGCTCCCACGAGCCAGACGCAATACGCCATAAGATGTTGCTTCCCACAGTTTCTCAAGTCACTTTTCGTCGGTTTCGATTGTCTCGTCTCGTCTCGTCTCGTCTCGTCTCCTTTCCCTCTCGCTCTTTTTCTCTTTCGTGGCCTTGTATCCCATCCCGTTCCCGGGACGCCAATACTACCTGCAAAGACGGAAGACGAGAAAAATCAAGAGACTTGGCCCGGCCGATCAGCATCTTTGTTGTTCGTTCTAGGTGTCGTTTCTCCGATCCTCCTGCCCTCTTTTGAGTCCTCTGTAACTTGGGCGATGATCTTCTGTATGTACAAGGGTGGCCCGCAATAAAACAGGGCAAGTCGATACGTCTCCAGATGCAAAAAATGTACGACATACGTCTGGAGCTTTTGTTATATTTTTTTTTGGTCCGAGGCAAAGCCAGCACGAAAATTACCTGTAAGGGCTGCGTCCAGGGACTGGGTCTGTACAGGTGACTTTAGCTGGCCATGGCTACGGGTTCGCAAAGTGCAGCTGCTGGCACCTTCAATGCTACGTCGGGAAAGTGCGTCCTGTGGGCAACCGTTCGCACAAGCACGCGCGCACAAGCAAGAGTGAAGCACACATCCCGCGCGCACATCCCGAAGTCCCCCCCCCTCAACACCCGAATGTGAATGGGGTCTCTTTCGCCAGCACAGCTTCGGCGCTCCTTCCGTCGCCAGCGACGAGTTATTTTTCCATCTCGTTCGGACTTCCTTCCTATTCAACATTCGTTACACTGTCCGTTGACCTGTCCCTTTCTTCTCGCTCTCGGTGTTCCTCCCTCTTCTTCATTTTTTTTCTCTTTCTCGAAACTCTTGTTACGCCGTTAGCTTTGCTCTCCACAGCCCGTTGAACCACTTCTTGCAACATCTGTCTGTGCTGACAGCCACTAGCGCACTGCCTTGGCCTGGCCCGAATTTCTGTACATAATTACTCGTACGGAATAGTTCCTGTCAACTTTGTCCCTGCCTGCCCGCCAACCGCCCGCCCATCCGCTCTCGCTCTTGTCTCCCTGCCTCCTGATCCCTTCCTTTCCTCCCACACCACTATTAGACACTTCTCGTTCTTCATCCCTTTTCTACTTCGCCCAACCCTGTGTCGCAACACCTACCTTTCTCCTTTGCTTTGCTACTTGAACACTCGGCCTTAGCGACACGATTCTACGGGGACCGACGACACTGCACTCTTCAGCTGGTTGTCCGTCACCATACATACGGCTACATACAACTCCGCACCTAGCAGCATAAAACTTGTGGAAACACCTGTGGAACGCGACTCCTCGAACAGATCGCGCAGAACCCCGAACAACGAGACAACCATGTGTGAAGACGATGCGGAGGGCGGAAGAACGCCCACAGCGACCGCCGACGCTGCCACTGCCAACACGGATGCCCCAAACCACCCCCCATTGACGTCAGGCTCCGTCATCGAAGCCGCCAGCCAACCCGGCGATGAGGATGAATTCGACATGGTAGAGGGTTACGAGACCTCCGACTCGCTGGCCTCCACAAGTGCCTCAACCAGCATTTACGCCCACACTTTCGAGAACGGCCGTCGGTATCACCACTTCAAAAACAGCCGCTATCCACTACCGGACGACGATATGGAACAGAGCAGAGAAGATATGAAGCACGCCATGATGTTGGAGGTCACCGATGGAAAGCTCTTTTATGCTCCTATCGATGACAATCCACAGGAAGTTATGGATATCGGTACAGGAACAGGTATGTCTTGACAATATGCACATGTGAAAAGACCTCGGTAGTATATCCTTTTTGAATAAAGCTAACATGTCACCACAGGGATCTGGGCTGTCGAATGTAAGACATGGTTTTTTTGTGCCGCATTGCGCACTGCGCTGCAACGTCCCTATTCCGGGCTCTTGTTAGACTGCGAGCTATTATATGAAGACCAGTGTTGCTAACAATCCAGTCGGCGACCAATATCCAAGTGCACACGTCCGCGGTGTCGACATGTCACCCATTCAGCCTGCCTGGGTGCCCCCAAATGTCGACTTTCTAGTTGATGACTGCACCAGCGAGTGGTTAGCCACCAATGTCGACTTTGTTCATTTCCGTTTTATGGCAGTGATCCTACGGGATGTACCCATCGTTATGAAGCACTGTTATAGGCAAGTCTACCTTTCACCCCGCAAACGGTTTAAAGAGGCAAGAAATGAGAACTCGACTAACCAAGATCATGAGCAGGAGTTTAAAGCCTGGCGGCTGGGTCGAGCTGCAGGAACTGCTTGGTGAGATCTTGTGTGACGACAACACCATGCCAGATGATGACCCGCTCAAGTATGTCTACCAACTAGCCGACCAGGCTTTCGCCAAATTCGGCATGAATGTAAAGCTGGCACGAGATCTAGAGCCTGTTCTGCGCGAGGCCGGCTTTGTCAACATCCAGTGTGTCGCCAAAAAGGTTCCCATTGGTGTTTGGGCAAAGAATAAGACCTTGCGACTTATTGGCCTGTACCAGAAGATGGCTGTTGCCGACATCCTGGGTGCTGTTGCTGGTCGGCCGTTCGCAGCACTCGGCATCCCTGCCAATGAGCGGGAGGTGATTATTGCTCTGGCAAGGCGGGCCATGGAAGACAACAGCGTGCACCGCTACTTTACGTACTACTTCTGGTATGCCCAAAAGCCAACAGACGCGGTGGTCGAACACAGCCCGCCGCATTCGCCTTGATCTCGACATATAGGAGAGGTAGTCGACCAAAGCTGGCTCAACAGGTCCAAACCCATGATGATGATAAAAAGGATAATTCTCACGACATTAACGATAAAAATAAACCCCATTTAGCAGCACCATTTTATCAGGCATTTATTTCTTGCAGCGTATCACTTAATCCTGTTTGAGAATCTTCCATAGATTTTGCTTAATTCATACTCTCTTTCTCGTACCTTCCAACTAGTCTCGGTTCGATCCTGGTTGGCATCATACGTCTCGCTCTCTGTGGCGTTTTCCCCCAGAGGCCATGATACCATGACCTTGGATAGATGATATATTCGGTTGCTCCATTCACGGTCACAAGAAAAGTGTGCTTGCACTACAGACAATCAGCCTTAATATAAAAATACGGAGGAATTTGCTAACCCATGCCATTGCCCCCATGGTATCTAAAATAACATAAAAGTAAAGTACGTACATAATTTATGAAAAGATGCTACTGTGTAAATAAGAAAAGAAGGGGAAAGAAAAAAGCGTAAAAAGGCAGATGTAGAAACCACGCTATTCCCAGCCCTCGCCTGGCCACCTACCGCCTCCGGTATTCCGGCTTCCTAGCCTTATTGACCGGAGGTGGCGGGGCTTCATCGTCATCGATCGGGTAGGGAGCACCTCCCATCAGCGTTGTGTATGAAGATGGCGTCGGTGGGAGTGGGGCGGTGGGAGGCGGTGCCGGGGCCGTCCTCCAAGTACCGCCGTTGTTTGTGCGACCGTTGCTTTCGGGCAATGGTGTCTTGGGGGGGAGTGGTGGAGGCTCGATGCGGTGCGAGTGGTAGTGGGATTGCGGCTGTAATGGATGCTGGTACTCTTGCGCCTGGGGCTGCTGATTGGCCGCATTGCGCCATTGCTCTGGCGTCGGGGCCGATACCAGCAATCGATCGTCGTCGGCAGCGGGCCGGCCGTTACGGGGCGGTGGTGGAGGCACATTTCCACTGCTGTTGACGGGAGGCGGGGGCGGAAGTGGAGCGTTCTGGCGTGGCAGCGGGGGCGGTGTGGAGTTGTCAGGGACTTCGGCAATGGAAGGGTGCTGGCGCGGGGACGGCGGGGCATGATTTGAGAAGCGGTCGGAAGAGCTCCGTGGAGAAGGGCTGCCATTCGGGTTTGGGACAGACAGACGGTCAATGCCGGAGTCGTAGGATTGTCTCGGCGAGTAGGATGCCGGAGCAGACGCAGGGGTGGCGAACGTGGCTGGCATGTCGCCGGGCAGTTCGACGGCGAATACTTCCGCGGCAGGTAGCGGTGCGCCTTGTGTGGGTTTCGGGACAGGCTCGGGTACGTCGGCGAGGCGGTTGTATCTCTCATTAGCACGGTTGATCTTGGCCAGCTTGGCGGCAGCACTCTGAACCATGGTGCGCTCAGCAGTGCGTGAAAGATAACGCTTTGTGCCGGTGCTGATTTCTGCAAGGCGGCCCCATTCGTTCATGCCAAACTCGCCCACGCCGACCTCTACATTCAAGCGGTAGTAGTTTTCGACGTTGACACCGCGCTTGAGCAGATGCTCGCGCTGCATGTATTCGTGTATCTCTTCACAGCCCTCGATCTTGGAGATCAGGCGGCGGCGGGCCTCAGCAAAGTCACCGAGAAAGCCGTCGTACCACATCGGGTTGTTGTCGCTGCCACGAGGACGCTTCCCGGTGCCCACACTAACAAAAACTCCGACATCGCGGCCAGGCCACTCGTTGACGGTAGCCTCGTCGAGAGCGTAGGGTGAGGGGTTGAAGGTACCGGTGCCGTCGTCGTGGAACACAGACTGGCCGATCTGGATGGGCTTGAATGCAAGGCCGATGGCGCAGGTTGCGCGACCGGCCTCCCAAATGCGGCAGTCGAACTCGGGAGCCGGCTCACGCCTTGAGTCATAGGATCTCAACATGACGGGCTCTTCGCCTCGTGGTGCGCCTTTATATATCGCGGTGACCACCCTGAAGAAGATTTGGTCAGTTGATGCTAATTCAGCCAATGTATGGATTTTGGCTTCCTTCTCTTTCTTCTCTTCTCTTCTTCTTCTCTTAAATTGCGAACTTACGTTTTTGTGCGAAACTCTCTCGAGTCATACAGGAGCGCATTTGGGTCTCCACGGCTCGACGAGTAGTAGGGTCTTGCCATCTGTGCAGCGGGACTTCGCGCGCTGAAACTGACGACACTGGCGTTGCTAGAGTGCCGGCGAGGCCCGGACGAAGACGACGTGCCGCTGCCGGGCCGGCCCGATGCCGCGCTAAGAGGGTTTGTAATGCTGCTGCCCGAAAAGGAGTCTTTTCCCTCATTCACGGCCACCGTATGCTCGCGCACGGCTTCTTTGATAGCATCCTCGAGGCGCGACGCCTTGAACAGCGTCGGGCGAGTTGGAATGCCGAGAATGGTCTTGTCGGTCTCGAAGACCATGCGCGTCATGCGCACATAGAGTTCTTTGCAGGTCTCAATATCGAGGCGTAGACGGCCGAGCATGAGGGCTATCAAGCCGCCCGTGCCGGTGCCCACAATCAAGTCGAAATGGTCTGCGGGCTTGGGGATCTCGTTACGATGAGGGGCACGACCCTCCATCTCGACGAATGTGCGGTGCATGATCTCTTGTAGAATGATGAATATGCTGTAGCCTCGTACGCCGCCGCCATCTAGTATACAAAATAAGAGGTTAGTTAGCAAGGTCGCGAGCGCAGTGGTGGTCCATGATACGGGAGGTCAACATACCGAGAGATAAGATACGAAGAGGTGGCCCCTTGGTCGTGTCTTTTCGTTTTAGACTCGAATCCATGGCTGCTGTGTGAGTATTCCCTGTAGAAGTGTCGCAGGTAACGAAGGCAGGGCTCTCCCGCTGCCGTACTGGGTGGTTCACAATCTCTGAGCAGAGTGCGAAGGGGTTTTCTTTTGGTCAGTGTCGAATGTTGTGGGGTGTCGCGGGCGGTGGTAAAGATGGCAATGTGTACAGTCAAGCCAACGACCGGCGACCGAAGAATAACAGGCAGAATGTCAAGAGAGTGTCGAGGGGATGGCGAGAGGAGGACTGCGAGAAAGGCAAGAATGGCAGATGGCAAAAGTTGGAAATAATTCGAAGGCTGGCTGCAAGTGGGTAGGCAAAAACGCTATGCGCTTGCTTGGCTGTCTGGCTGTGTAGGAAGACAAGCAAAATCAGCACAATGCAGACAGCATGCGAACCGAGAAAAGATTTCAGCCGTTTGCGGAGAAGTGAGAAGAGTCAATATGAGCGTTCTTGAATGTTGTTGTTTTGTTGGAAAAAAGTGAGAGTCTGCGTTGCGTTGCTGATGAATTGCGCTGCGAAACTGCCGTCTTGCTGTTTTGCTGTTTTCCGTTGGGTTTGCTGATTCCGCTGACGACGATGACGGCAGAGGCGGACTTTCTTGCTTGCCCTCGTTTCCGCCCGCTCGCGCTGTGGCTAGGATTGGCCATGGCCTGGCCAGGACCCAAAATAATCATTAATGGCGTACATTTTGGCGGCGGCGCGGGGCGGGGTTTGCTTGCCTCCCTGACAAGGCATTCGCAGATGGGCTGTACCTTGGCCTATGTCTTGGCAACGTGGGAAGGGGCCTTGGGATGCAGCCCATCTGATCCATGCCGAGTTGAGCCCGTCCAATCCGGAAGGAGCAAACGATAGCGCAGCGCAAACGTCTGGCGAATGGCAATACCTCCTGCTGAGGGAAGGGGCGACTTTCACCACATGTGTCCCCGACCAAGACGACGCAGGCCGTAGGCGTGTGTGTATTTGTATTATTTGTAGCAGTATCTTACCTGGGAAAGAGGCAGCCTAGCCTCGTGCCTTGTCTCTCGTGTCCCAATTGTGACAAAGCGCCAAGCGTGTAAGAGTCTCACTGCGACGTAATTTTGGAGAGAAGTCAGCAAAGCGGGATGAAGAAGCAGCAACTTTCGTTATATGCATGCACTGTCACTGAAATGGCAACCAGACAATCGAGTATGAGCCCGTTTTGTTCATCTTATTTACTTGTATCTCTGCCTTTCTCAAGATTGTCGTCTTTGACAGGAGGCCCTGGCTTTGTTTCGTTTCTTGCTTACTTTCTTTTCTGGACCCCGGTCTTTCGCAGGGGTGGTGACAAAAAGAACAAAAGGAGCGACAGGAGGGCCTCATTTCTTGCCTCCCTGCCTTCTGCCTCCTGCCCTGCGACCTTGTTGGGGGCGAATCAAGATGTCATTTTTTGACCACACAATACCAGTCAGTCCTAGCAGGGGGCGGCCCAGTGCCGATTGCAAGTGGCTGCTGCCTATCTCGGACGCCATTTAGGTACCCGCTAGACTCGCCGCACCGCGCCGCACACTGGCCCACAGCCACTTCACCGTCGAAGCCAGGGCCACAGATCGCGCAACCTACGGTATACGACGTAATACTATTCGTCGCATTTACTTACTCAGTAGTCAGTAGTACTTGAAGGGGAAGTAAGAAGGCAGAAATCGAGTTGATGCCCAACGCGACACGCATTACTAGGGAAAGAGCAGCTACTCCAGGACATCAACGCAATGCGTCAACATAAAGCGTTCATACTTGGCTACTTTTATTACGATGTGATGCAGTGAAAGAGCTTCTCTGTACGGAGTGCTCCGTAATTTATGTCAAGCGAAAAAATGTTTGCGAAGGTAATACGGAGTAGAAATCTATGGTCTACGGAGGTCGTTGACCAGAGCTAAATTAAGAATGAAGCCAGCCGCTAGCGCACGTTGGTGACACCTCTAGCGAGCCAATAGGGCCCGGGTTTAAGGGACAGGGAGATATTCCAGGGACCCTGTGGCCAGACGCCTGGGACCTGTTTGTGCCTGCCTGTGACTGTGACTGTGCCTGTGCATTTGCACGTACGGGAGTATCTTACCCTGGCCTGGCGCGGAACCAACTGCCAAAACAACAACGGGTCAGGTCCCGAGACATGGCCAGTCCACTACTGAGGAGTTTGACAATTCGTATGTTTATCTCAAGCCCCCTTCGTCATGGGTTCTTTTTCTTTCTTTCTTCTAGAACATAGAAGCAAAAGGCCCCCGCCTCTTGTGTTACATATGTATATACGTCGTACCTGGATCGTATTACATTAATAATCAGCAAAGCCCCAGCCTACCCACTACGCATTACTCTAAAAGTGTAGGAAACCTTTCTCGCTCCTTTGATGAGTCGGCCTGAGGTCATACATCGTGCGTGCTCGGTTTATGATAGAAGTGAACCATAAGAATTTTCCCACATGCGATGAGAATAAAGGCGGATCCCAGTCGAGGTCTGGTAGTATCTCATTTGATGACAGGCCTGGCTGGAAATGCCAATCACATCGCCTCGAGCATCCAGTACATCGTCAATGGAGTATTCACACTGCCCACTATCTTTTTAGACGGCATCAGCCGCCGCCCTGCGCTGCTGTTCGGATCTACTTTTACGATGATCCGGTTCTATGCCATTGCGGGCATTATGAAGACCCATGGCCACAACATGCCCGGTAACTTTAAGGGCTCCAGTGCCGTCACATGGACCATGAATACAGATGCCCCACACGCAAAAGGCGCCGTGATTGCCTTCACATATCTGCTGGTGGCCGCATATAGCTTCACCTGGGCGCCCATCAGCTGGTGCTACCCGCCCAAACTTTTCCCGGTGCATCTGCGTGGTAAGATGGTCTCACTGGCAACATCGGCCTTGTTTTCGGGTTTGCCAACAGCTACTACAGCCTGCCCGGGTATGAGCACCTACAGTGGCGTATCTTCTTGATGTTTGGGTCGTTCAACGTGGTGGCCGGCCTTCAACCCTTATTTTCTTCCCGGAAACCAATGGTCTTAGCCTGCAGGATGTGGACGCGGTCTTTGCATCAGGTGTCAAAGCGTGGAAAACTGGCGACCTGAGCTTCGAAAGGCACAACCAAACAGGCAACGATCGTTTGGCGGGGCTGGTGGTGAGTGCACATCTAGGAAAACTTCACGAGGAGGAGATCATCGCGATATAGCAATGGGCTCATCTTGGGTGGAAGTGTAAGAGGATGGCAAGTAAAATAAGGGTTGTTGAACATCGTGATGATCTTCTGATTTAACCCGGTAGTTGTGTGCTGGTTCTATCCACTTGCCTTGTTGCATGCACATGGCACACAAATTCAGAAAGATCTGACGAGTCTCGCGCTTTCTTTGCCTTCTTTCGTATACACCTACATCGATTACTTCGGAAAGGTGTAGCCTTGCTCTATCTCCTCACGTCTGCAGAGGGTCAGCTATCGGTGGTGGTGTCAATTGCCAGGGGCGGGACTTACAAGAACACTCCAAATTCAGAAACATACGCCAGCCAATGTTTAATTAGCTCGTCCAAGATTTCTGGCTCCTGTTCAGCCAGGTCGTGAATCTCGCCTTTGTCCGTCGCAACGTTGTAGAGCTGCCATCGTTCTGGGCCCTTGGGTTTGGGGATAAAGACAGCCTTGTAGTCACCCCGTCGGATTGCCTGGTGGAAGAACAGCTCCCAACCAACAACGTAGTCCTTCTCATGAATGCGAGGGCTAGCACCGCTCAGATGCGGAAGCCACGATGCGCCCTTGACCGGCACCACATCTCGGCCAGGAATGTCGGGCCAGGGTGCGCTACACCGGCGAGATCGAGGATTGTCGGCAGGATATCCATGACGGTGGCAAAGGCATCTGTCACGTTTTCGCCTGTTGTCCGTGCAGCTGCGAGCGGTGGGCAGTGCTCAATCGCTGGGCACCGAATGCCGCCCTCAGTCACGTAGCCCTTATGCATGCGGCTAGGAGCTGTTGAAGCCTGTGCCCATCGCGGCCCGTACCAGATAAAGCTGTCTCGATTTCCGAGGTTGTCCAGCCCGTTGTTGTATTGTGTATTAATAGACCTCTTGATTACTTCGCCTGTCATGGGAATCGCCTCAATTACCGCACCCTCAGCGCCATTGTCGGACATGAAAAGAACAAGCGTGCTGTCCCATTCGCCAAGGCTCTTAATGCGCTCAAGCACACGGCCAATGTTCTCGTCCATACGGTCAACCATGCCAGCGAAGACCTCCATTGTGCGCGCCGACCATTTTTGTTCCTCATCTGTCATATCCTCCCACTCCTTTGTGTCAGTCACAACGGGATGCGCCTCAACGTCGGCCGGCAAAAGGCCGAGCTCAATCTGTCGCTGCAGACGACGTTCCCGTAGGGCATCAGGCCCGTCGTCATAAATGCCACGGTATTTGCGAATGTTAGCCTGTGGTGCCTCCAGTGGCCAGTGCGGGATGCAAAAAACGGCTTTTCCCTGGTCACAGGGTCGGCCGCCCACTCATCAAGGAAATCGACCATGCGAGACGCATAGTAGTCCGATGTGTAATAGCTCTCCTGCGGCAGTGTCTTCACATCAACCTGTGCGTCGTCTTCGTAGTATAGTGGCGCCCAGTGTGCAAAAACGGGTGTCCCGTCTGGGTGCGTTGGTTGGTAGAGGTAGTGCGCCGAGCCGCCGGGCAATAGAGCGAAGGAGCGGTCGAATCCACGAGCATGAGGCGCCCGTCCCCGTGTCAAGCCCAAGTGCCACTTGCCACTCATGCACGTGTAGTAGCCGTTGTCTTGGAGGATGTCAGGTAATGCGGCGACGCAAAAATTTAGATAGCCCTCGTAACCGGGCCGCTTCGACCAGGGCACGGGAGGGTCGAGATCGCGGCCCCAAAACTCCATTTGGCCAAGTCCAGCGATGTGGTTGTCCGTACCAGACAACAGCATGGAGCGCGTGAGTGAGCACATTATGCCGTGTGGGAATTGGTCAGTCGACGCCGGCTGGTGCGGCGGCGAGGGCATCGAGGTTCGGCGTGCGAATCTCGCCGCCAAATGCACCGACGTCAGAGAACCCGAGATCGTCGGCAACGATGAGGAGGAAATTGGGACGTCTACCCATGATTGCCAGTGTGTTTTTTGATGTGCCGTTACAGGCAATATGGCTGTGGCAACAGGATTGTTGCCATTAGCCGTCGAATCTTTCCGGAGCTGGCTGTGCGTTGCATTGTATGCTCTTCGGCGGCCGGTGCGGCGGTCGGCTCTTGTCTTCCGCCGGGCCAAACGGTGTCCACGACAGGGTGGCATGGAAATATGACGACACGGAATGATGCAAGATAATATAGGGTACAATGCCTGTGGCGGGTGAGCGATCACTGCAGGGTCCCATCCTCTCGCCCTAGAGCCGTGTGAGCCGGCAACGGAGTCAGGGCCAACATCACGACATTTGCAAATCTGGCAAACGTAGGCCCACGGCGCCACGCCTCCACAGGTTGCAATAATAGGTGCGAGAAAAGTCTCATGAGGGCAATTCTCCGTTCCTCTGATTCCATTCCACGTGTTCACTGGATAGCTGTTCTTTTGTCACGATATCAACGATTTGACAGTCTGCTTCGTGCTTGCAGCGGATGTTAGTTCTTCGTAACGTCAACACGGTTGAGATCGTTTGCACCATTCTCCTCAGGCTCGCGGCTGGTAGACTTGTCAGTCCCACGCCAGACATCTCCAGCGGCACAATGACGAAGCGCTTGTGGTGTCGCTGGACGCATGGTCCGAACTGTCTTTTCTTGGCGTAGCAAATGTTGGAGCTGTTTAAGGAAGCATCTTCGTTCGCGGGCAGCGCTCACATCGCCCCTACCATATCCGGCACGTTACCTCGTCGCCCTTTTTGCTTCCCTCCCATGCCCGTTGCACCTTCCAGCCTGGTGAGACCTTGAGCCCGGTAGGAGGCAGCCGCAGATAATTTGGCGCTGTATTTCGAGTGTTGTTTACATTCATCGTGTCCAACAGACTATCACCGACGCCGTTACAAAAGCGGCCATTCCGCTGTCGCCGCTCCACGGGCAATATTGTTAACTGAAGTCACGCGGTTTATTTTAGATAATATATATCACTACAATTACGGCAGTCAAGACCACCCCAGTCAGCGTCATGGAGCGCATCCTTTTACCTGCAGACCATGCCGACGCGCTCAGCCGTGGTTCAACAACATCGCCGACGCCATCGCTGTCCAATGGCACCAGAAGCGACGACACAGAGTCTCCAAACACCATACCCGAGTATTCTCCCTTGCCGGTTGCCTCAGTTCCGCGAGTCGTAGATTGGCCAAACATTGAAGCCCTAGGTCAAAAAGACGTGCCATTCTTCAGCCGCGATATACTATGGGCTCAGGTCGAAGAGGTTTCCAGTACGCCAATGGTCAATCTCTGCGTCCGAGACACTGTTGGCCGACGACTGTCGCTTACCTTTGACGCTGGCCATCACCACTACTGTGAAGAAATGCCCGAGTCACCGCTGCCAAAGGTCGGGTACAGTGTCTGCTTCCTATCCGCCACGGAATTTCCCGCCCCTTTCGAAAATACGATACTCAGAGTTGTACCCATGGCCCTCTGTGATTTGATGGCTCTCGGCCACAGCATGCAGCTATCTGCTCTTCCAAGAAATGGCACCCGCGTGTGCTACGGCTGTGGCCGTAGGAGCAAATCACTCAAATGCTGCCCCTGTTATGAACTGCTGTGGTACTGCAACGAGGTAAGATATCCCGCTGTGAGCCGTTTGCAAGTTTAAGCGTGGCTCACAATTTTGACGCCATGTATCATAGGCATGCCGGGCGGCTGGTTGCTTGTACCACAGTGAGTGCCAGCCCCTCCAAGACAAAGACCTTGCTCGTCTTCTGATATCGACGTGCCGGATACGGCCAGAGGGGTCATAAGCACACGGCATACCTAACGGAACGGCGTGTATATACAGCCTGCCAACTCGTCTGCCCCCTGGTGGACATTGCGGTGCAAAGGGAAGAGAGGCCTGGTGTATTGTGCGGTGCTGATTCTGGTGAAGCAAGATTCCGGGCTGCATTTTGTACTTGTGGTGTTGCTCGTCGTGTTGGTCCATTCTCTGCCAGGGGTTCCGTTTATTGTATTAATGCTCATTTTAAATGCAGTATCACCTTTGGAGCTTCTCGGGGCTGTTTCCTTATTTCGCAGATCGTGTATTCTTTTGTTATAGAAGAGAAAAAGAAGAGGAAAAGATATTATACTTTTGAAGACAGAATGAGAAAAAAAAAATGAAAATAAAGAGATGAAAATAAATAAAACGAAAAAAGAGGCGCATGTGGATCAAGGCCAGAAGGACCTAGACGTTACTTCATAGAAAAAAAAAACATAAAAAAAAGAGAGAGAGAAAAACAACGCAGAGCCTCGTTTAAGGTTGTCATAGCCAGGAGAACCCCCTACGTCGGATTAATACGTCGTAAATTACCCCTTTTCTAGTCTGTACATGCAGCTCGAAGCGCAAAAGGTCGAGTTGACGGGCGCTAAAAGCATAGGTGGAGCACTGACCACCTCTCGCGTCGTGCGCAAACCACATCTTTTAGCTAAACAAAACCAGACACAATCTTGACGACCATTCAACAAGAAAAAGACACCTCTTGTCTCCAAACCAGCACAGCACCGACAGCACCGACAGCTCTGCACCCGAACCATCCGATACTACACTACAATAAACTCCGAGAAGCCATTGTACGCGATGAACGGTCTTGGTGCAGGCAACGGACAAGGCCCGGGCACCGGCGCCATTGCTGGTGCAGGGGGCGCCGCGTCCGGGTTCCCAGCGCCTGCAGGCTACACGGCCGAGCTGAGCTACATCCACGCCATGGTCGAAGAGCTGAGCCGTCAGCTGTCGGAAAATAAGCGTGTCCTGGACGACGTCGTGACGGGCGTGGGACGCGTGCGCAGTCGGGCGCGAACGCAGCAGCTCGGGAATGAAGAGCTTATCGAAGGGGCGAGTGAGGAGCTACAGGGTATGTATCGCATGTGCAGTCAATGGGCAAATTGCCAGGCACAACAAGGGCTTTTTCGTGCTGCTGACTTCTCACTCCCCGTGTGCCAGGCCAGGAATCAAACATGGATGCGACCATCTCCGTCCTAAGCGAGGCCCTCGATGCTGCCAGAGACGCCAGAGACGCCAATGCCACCCTCCTCGAACAATACGCACATGTCCTCTCCGGAATGCTCAAGCAGTTCCACGAGTACAAGCAAAAGCATGTCGCCGACGTTGCCGCCTGGCACCGAAGCTATCGGCACCAACTAGCAGAGGCGCGTGCCGAAAACAGCCGTCTGCGTGACCAGATTTGGCAGATGCAGGAACGCGCCGGGCGTGCCAACGCAAGCTTACGTGCGTTCCGGAGCTCTTACGACGAAGACCCGGCGCGCTGGGACCGGCGCGTTGCGGACAAAGCTCTGCGGCAAGAACTGCGGTTCTGGAAGCGGATGGCGATGCCCAGCGTGGCTGACGACGACATTGCATACTGGAGCGACGACGACGACCTGATTGATCCCGCAGAAAAAGTGAGACTACGCGAACTCGAACAGAAGGCGATCGAAGAACAGCAACGCATGTTGCAGCACCAACAGCAACAGCTCCAGCAGCAGCAGCAGCAGCAGCACCACCACCTCCAATACCAACAGCAACAGCAACAATACGAGCAACAAATGGGATTTGCGGCTGCAACAGCTATCACATCACCATTATCTTCGTCATCACCCATTTCGGGCTCCGGCGATATCGGCGAAGGTCTCGATGAACTGGAGATTGGCAACGACCGGCACAGAAACGAGCCCAATAGTGCACCTGGAGGCGGCAGAGACGACGAAAGTGTGAACCTGGATGATCTAGCCCTTGCCCAAGCAGCCGCAACCGAAGTACGGAGTGGCGATGCCAGGAGCTCTGGCGCGCGGGATGTCATTGAGGATGGTGAAGAAGACGACGAAGATGACGACGACGACGACGATCTAGACGAAGATCTCGATCTAGAAGCCGACCTGCCATCACAGTTACCCGCGGTCCCGCAGGCGCCTTCGTCAGCTCCACCACCGGCGAGCATCAGCCGCATGGGCGGGACGGCTGCTATAGAAAGAGATGGTACTGCACGGACAGACAAATCTTCAAACGGGCCCTCAGAGTCCGGTGACGCGCCCACAGGCGAGCCATAGACAGGCCATTTCATTACCATGTTCCACACCCAAATGGTTTGTCCAGCGCCCCGGTCATAGCGTCTAGTATTATCTTACATCAATCATTATAGCCTCTAATAAAGCAGCTACTTATTCGATTCAATTGTGATATCACGAATTTTGGGTTGAGCCTTGTAATGCTGCCACAGATAATAATAGTTTTCAAAAGAACGAGACATTCGTGCCCCTAGTTATTGCCGCTGCCGACGCCTAACGCGAATTTTCGTCATTCAAAAAATACTTGCAATATATCAAATTGCTACACGTCCGTTGAACCGTCCTGCGCCTATACCTCGTAGCGCCATCTAATACCCGCTCTGTTCCCTCCGATTGTCGTCAGACCTGGCCGCCTCGCCGGCTTCCTGGATGGCTTGCTCATCACCCCGTAGCTTTGCAAAGTAAGCCTTGATGTCCTCCGCCGAGATTGCCTGTCCGCTCTCAGCAAACTGCTGGAAGAAAGGCTTCAACTTGTCTTTGAGGTGGTTGTATGCCATCACGCCCTCAAGCGCACGCACGCGATCCACATTACGTAATGCACTCTCGCCACGTTCGTAAATACTACCGCTGCCATGCGAGCCACTTCCGGCGCCACCGCCCTCGGCGCTGTCGCCATCTTCAGAGACGGGCGGCTCATACGTCTCCTCCTGTTCCAGCAGCTGAGGATGTCTTTTCAACAAAGGGAAGCAGTCATCACAGCGGCAGAGATGGTCACGGAAATCCTCCGTGAAGAACAGAGAAAAGCGTCCTGCGGGCGGAGATGGGAGAGCTGCCCGCTTGCAGGCCGGGGCCATAGGGGATGTGGCAGTAGGCTCGGTAGCCGTGCCGGATTTTGTTTTGGCTGCCACATCGTTACCCGCGACCACCTGTTCATCAGACCGAGCCCTCTTAGCATGCGTCTCCGTATCGTCCTCGGCTTTGCGCTTGAGCGAAACCTCTTTGAGCGGTTCTAAAGGTCGTGTTGTTGGGGTGTCCGCCTCGGTTCGGCAAAACACTGCTGGCAAAAAGCCGGGTCCCCCAGCATACTGCCTGATCCAAGGGAATGCGTCGACACATCTGTAGCAGATAAACCCCTCGAAATCATCTTCTTTCGGAAACCCAGGCGGCATAGGCGGCTCATCCTCGTCTTCATCCTCTTGGCCAGGGCCAGAACCGGAAGCACCTTCGGAGACTCCGACGGCTCCAATAGCTCCAGTGGCGCGTGCTGCCCTCGGCATAGCTTCGTCGTCCTCTGCGGTCTCCGAAATAGTAGGTAAGGAATCCGGTGCCCCGCTCGTTGTTGGCTGTTCATTCTTCTGTGCGTTTGCAGGGACCTTGGCTGTGCATTCATGGGCCTCCTTTTCAAACCACTTGGGCCCCAAGCCAACCACGCAGCCAGGGTGCCACCAGTCCTCGCCGCAGCCTCCCGATTCATGCGTGCCCAGCCCCAGACATTGGAACATAGTGCCCTTCTGCTGGTACGGATCATAGTCCAGAGCGCACCCGCAAAACCGGTTGTGGAAGTTATGGTTGTATTCATTCCCGGCATCGGGTGCCTCCGAGTGGACAGCACCCTTCGCGTTGGTTTTGGGGTCAGTCCGAAGGCAGCATGGGCTTTTAGCAGGGAACCGCGTTGTACCACAGTCGCATGTAAAGTTTCTCTTGTTGAACAGCTCAACCAAAGTATGTTCACCGTGGCACTGCACGGAGCAGGCATAGCAGATACCGGCAGCGTTATTGTAAGATTGTTTGGAGTCCTCGCCCGAGGGAACCGGGTTGCACGTCATGCAGGCAAAAACAGCCTGGCGGAGACGGCCGAGGGGCTTTGTGCAACTTTCAATGCTCTACGAAGTTAGTGGGAGCGACAGGTTTGGGATGACAAAGAGGCCTATAACGTACGTAAGGTAAAGCCTCGCGGGCATCTGCTTCGAGTTGCATCTGCGAGCGAATGAAACTGATAGAAAGATGTGCATTAGCAATTGGCCACGGTGCATCTATTTCTAGCGGAAATGGGCAAGTCATACTCTAGCGCCGTGTGCGACTCATCCGAGGCTTGTGAGCCCTGCGACGAGCTTTGACGACGCGCTGGCGGGATGCGCTGTTGTTGTTGTTGTTCCTGCTGCGATGTGTCGTTATCGACAGTCGGCGTACCCTGGGGCGACTGTGAATCCATCTTCGAATCGATTTGCGAAGCTCTAGAGAGTCCCAATATTCTTGTGCTGTATTTCAACGGGTAAAAGGTTATGATGAAAGAGGCGACCAGGAAGATGTTGGATGCTGGGTGTTCTTTGAGAACTCGGGATGCGGAACTTGAGTGTCGAAGACTTGCCCGCGTCACGCGTCACTCCTCAAGCATCTCTGCTGATGTAATTCACAACTTTGCGCCTTCCTCAATAGGATTGGCTGACCTGGTACAATTAAGTGGACCATATGCGACCACTTTAAGATCGTTACGCGCGGTCCAAACTGGGTTTAGTGCCACTTAAAGTTACGCGTCTTGGCGCGAAAATAGAAGGCTTTAAGACGCGACACAAGGGCGCCACCCCCGTGCGTCCAAATCCCCCACTCATTTAACTTGGCTTCTGCCGTGTCGACAAACTCAGTGCCTCTCCCTCTTCCACGCCCAAACCGATCCCTACTTCTCTCCCACTTTCTTCCTCTCCCATTTCTTGTTCTCCAATTCCCCTTGAACATTTCACATCTACCGAACGTTGTCACCACTCGGAACAAGACAGGCAAACATCGTCTCTCGACAATACCAAGATCAATAGACGAAAAATCCACCGAATTACCACGTTCCCGAGATAACGTTTGCACCATGAGGTAGGAAGCCAAAGAAAAGAAGGAAAAGATCTGGTCGGCCGTCGTCTCAAGTATCAACGTGAAGACTAACAAGAATTCTGGTGTCCAGCTCTCCCCTGCGCCCCAGTATGGCTTCTGGGAACCGCGGTGCGGCGCCCCGGGCCAACCGCAAACGCTCCCGTGGTGCGGCCGATGATGGCGGGTCGTCCGTCGGCGCTGCCTCTAGCCCAATCCCGTCGTCGCCGCCTGGGTTTGACATTGCCCACGGACAGGACGACGATGAGGATGATATCGAAGAAGACGTCGAGATCCAGGATGACATTGATGAACTCGACGAATTAGCCGAGGACGATGTTGACCTTTTCCGCGAAGGCTTCGAGCGCGACTATCGCGAGAAGGACGAGACCGACGTTTACGAAGGCATTGACCTCGACGACGACAATGACTTTGACACAATGGATCTGGGTGACCGCCGTCGGCTTGAGGCACGGCTCAGCCGCCGTGATCGCGAAGTTGCGCGGCGCCAACAGCATGGCATGCCTGCGGCATTTTTGCCGGGTGATGACGACGACGATGGCGAGGGCGGTGACATTGATCTCACAGCGCAGCCTCGGCGCCGGCGTCATCGCATGGATGAAGACCCAGACGAAATGCTGGACGGCGACATTATGGACGAAGAGCTTTCTCTTGAGGCGCTCCAGGACGTGAAGGCAGCGAGCCTCACAGAATGGGTGTCACAGCCAGCCGTGCAGCGCACGATCAAGCGTGAATTCAAGGCCTTTCTGACCGAGTACACAGATGAGAGTGGCTCATCGGTATACGGCAGCCGGATTCGTACGCTTGGTGAGATCAACGCGGAGTCGCTCGAGGTTTCCTATGACCACCTCTCTTCGGCCAAGGCCATCCTCGCCTATTTCCTGGCCAACGCCCCCACAGAGATGCTCAAGCTGTTCGACGACGTCGCCATGGATGTGGTGCTGCTTCACTATCCCGACTATGAGCGCATCCACTCGGAGATCCATGTCCGCATCTTCGACCTGCCTGTGCACTACACACTGCGCCAACTGCGCCAGTCGCACCTTAACTGCCTCGTGCGTGTCAGCGGTGTTGTGACCCGGCGCAGCGGTGTGTTCCCTCAGCTCAAATACGTCAAGTTTGATTGCTCCAAGTGCGGCACCACTTTGGGGCCTTTTCAGCAGGAGGCCAATGTTGAGGTCAAAATCAACTACTGCCAAAGCTGCCAGTCGCGGGGGCCCTTCACCCTCAACTCGGAAAAGACCGTGTACCGTAACTACCAGAAGCTTACACTGCAAGAGTCGCCCGGCACTGTTCCGGCGGGCCGGCTGCCTCGTCACCGGGAAGTCATTCTCCTGTGGGATCTCATCGACAAGGCAAAGCCAGGCGAGGAGATCGAGGTGACGGGCACATACCTCAACAACTTTGACGCCCAGCTCAACAACCGGAACGGCTTTCCTGTGTTTGCCACAATTCTTGAGGCCAACAATGTTGTCAAGGCCCATGACCAGCTTGCTGGATTCCGGATGACAGAGGAGGACGAGCAGGCGATCCGAAAGCTTGCGCGGGACCCACAGATTGTGGACAAAATCGTGCAGTCGATGGCACCCAGCATCTACGGCCATGACGACATCAAGACAGCAGTGGCCCTGTCGCTGTTTGGCGGCGTCGCCAAGATTCGGAAGGGTGCCCATCATGTGCGTGGTGACATCAACGTGCTGCTGCTGGGTGACCCGGGAACAGCCAAGTCGCAGGTGCTGAAGTATGTTGAAAAGACTGCGCACCGTGCGGTGTTTGCAACGGGTCAGGGTGCGAGTGCCGTCGGTCTGACAGCCAGTGTGCGGCGTGACCCGTTGACAAGCGAGTGGACGCTCGAGGGCGGTGCACTGGTGCTGGCGGACAAGGGCACGTGTTTAATCGACGAGTTCGACAAGATGAACGACCAAGACCGCACCTCGATCCACGAAGCGATGGAGCAGCAGACGATCTCGATCTCGAAGGCGGGTATTGTGACGACGCTGCAGGCGCGGTGTGGTATCATTGCGGCGGCCAACCCGATCGGATCGCGCTACAACGCAACTATTCCTTTTGCAGCCAACGTGGAGCTGACAGAGCCCATCTTGTCGCGTTTTGATATTCTGTGCGTGGTGCGGGACACGGTCGACCCCGAGGAGGATGAGCGGCTTGCCCGCTTTATTGTCAACTCGCACAGCCGCAGTCATCCGGCGATTGAGCCGGACTCGATGCAGGCGGAGGTGTCGCAGGACGGCCAAACCCAGGCGGGTACCCAGGCATCTTCGTCATCTGCCTCTGCAAACAAGACCCCCGACAACCAGATCCCGCAAGACCTGCTTCGTAAGTACATCCTGTACGCCCGTGAGCGCTGCTCGCCCAAGCTTTACAACATGGACGAGGACAAAGTGGCCCGTCTGTTTGCGGACATGCGTCGTGAGTCGCTTGCCACGGGCGCATACCCGATCACAGTCCGTCATCTGGAGGCGATCATTCGCATATCCGAGGCGTTCTGCCGTATGCGGCTATCGGACTACTGCACAGCCCAGGACATTGACCGTGCCATTGCGGTGACGATCGAGAGCTTTGTGGGTAGCCAGAAGGTCAGCTGCAAGAAGGCTCTTGCACGAGCGTTTGCCAAGTATACACTGGCACGTCCGGGCCAGGGAGTTGGACGCCGGGCAATGGCAAGCGGGAGTGGCGGGGCTGGTGCACGGTCATCGGCTGTGTCTGCATAGACGGTGGCTTTCAAAGTACAGGACTTAGCAGCAGGATGGAACTTGGGCTGCTAGCAGGTTTTAAAGGGACATGGGTTTATGAAATCAAAGAGGGTGTTAGTTTGTTAGGGGGGGAGGGGGGAGGGGGAAGGGCTTGTGTGGGAGATGGTTGATATCACGGTATTTTTGCACGGTTATGGTTCAGTTCTGCATCTTGCGTTTTACATTGTGTTCTGTTCTTTTGCACCTTTATGTCCCGTTTTCTGATTACCATTGTAAGGTTTATTTGTTTAATCTCTTGTGTTTTCCTCGCATTCGTTGATATAATGTGGTCTAGTATGAGTTTTCTAGGATGAGCAAAAAAAAACCGAAAACGAAAGAAACACGACAACGAACAAGCAACGGTGAACCAGAGGCAGTCGTTAAAAATAAACCCTATTCAGGAGAAGATATGGTTTACAAATCCAGTAAAACGCAACACGGAAGTAAAAAAAACAGACAGATTAAACAGTATAACTCAGAATAGCAGTGATTTGTCTCGGGACCCGAAATAGGCTTTGAAAGAAACCGTGCTTCTCCGCCCCTGCTTGCCACGCTCACGCAGCCTCGCCAAAGAGGAGCATTGCATCAGTTTCGCATCTCCATAAAAAAATATAACACCCGCCGTTTCCCAACGTAATTCGGGTCACGGCCACCACCGTCAACCGTCCGAGCTAGCGTCCGAGTTGGACGAGTCGTCAGAGTCCGCAACAGTCTGCGATTGGGCCTGGATTTCAACGGCCTTTCCGTCAGATGCACTCAGGGTACCGCGGACCTGGACCTCAACAACAGGGGGTAGAGGCCGTTTTGCGGGCGGGCCGGAAGGCGGATCCTCGCAGACAATGCGCCATATGCCACGGATTTTTGTCGGGTCGGACGGATCGCGAGCATAGTCGCGGACGGTGAAGCGCACAAAAGCGCCTGAGTTGACGGTGGAGCGTCGGACACGATTTACAGAGGCGATGAGGCCGTCAAAGTCCATGGTAAACCCATCAATGGTGACGTGAGAGGTGCCGGGGACATAGAGGTCGAGGAGAGCATCGCGAATGCGGGCATCCTTGGCCTCGGGAGTGTCGGTGGCTGGGTCGACGGGCTCGGGGTTGAAAAGGCGCTGGAGAGCATTGCCCCAGGTCTCAGCCGAGCGATAGACGGACATGGTGGCGGGTCGGGGGAAGGGGAGGAAGAGGAGGGGACACGGACGAGAAAAAAAAAGGAGAATGTGGGAATGCAGGTACAGACTGCGCAACTCGAGCGTGGACACGGCGCCGGCAATGGGAGGTTTCCAATTGACGCTGCAAAGTAGTGCAAGTAAGACTGTGAAGGTGACTCTGCTGAGCAGGCCAGGCGTAGGAGAAGAAGACGAAGAAGAAGAAGCAGAAGAATACAACAGCCTTGATAACAGCAACCCAGAACAGTCGACAAGGACAGGAGAGACTGGCGCAAGGGGAGCAGGACTGTCGCAAGCCTGCCGAATACTTGTGACAAGGCGGGACCCAAGCACCCAAGGAATTAAAGTATGATCCAGCTGGGTATGAGCCAACAGGGTATCAAGGCATCTGCTCAGCATGTACGACGTACGGAGTACATATTGATAGACCGAGCAAGAACAATGTCCTTGCTCCCTGCTTGGTTGGCCAAGCCTGGGACTGGCCAGGCCAGGCGCTTCAAACCTTATACAAGCAGTAGGATTCGCGCCGCAGCACCCAGATAGTTTGATGTTTCGTACACGTTGGAGGACTGGCTGAGCTCTCGGTGTCTCTTTTCTCGTGCCTTTTCATTTTCATTTTCTCTTTCCTCTTATTTTTTCTGCCTCTCAACGTAGGTTTAAAGGTGCAGAAGGCCCCCCCTTTTTAGCTGGTCCGGGATTATTCTCGCACACTGCCTCCCACCCCCGGCTTCCCCCTCCCTTGCCCCGTCCCTTCGCGCAGTAGTTCATTTGTTAGAATAGAGACTAATACTAATGCGCCCAAAGACGGGTTGTCAAACTGACGGGGAGTAAATAGTAATTACGACGTACATATCGAGCATTGCACACAGGAACCCGAGAAAAGAAGGGGAGGGGGGAGATACAAGTGGAAGTGGTGGAAGTGAGGGTGGGTCGACATACGCGAGGGAAAGGGAGTAAGAATGGTTCGTTGTCTCGTAATAGCTTGTAGTCTGTAATACGTCGTAATACTCCTCAGTAGAAAACAATTGAGATATGGAGTACTAATGCTAGCAGACACGGCGCGGGGCCGGCGCTTGTTATCCGTTTTTCCTCTCTGACGGACCAACGACAACGACTTGCACATTTGCAACGCACTCCGTACCGCAAGACAGGATGTCAAGTAGAAACTCAAGTATAATGTCAAGACGTGCTTTCCTGGACTGTTCCGTCCCAAAACTTCACTCGCATCTCATATGAGCACGCATTGCACGCCGCACCCTGTTCGTCTGCTCCGCTCTCTTCCGTCGTACTGGCTCACCGCAGGTATGTATTTTTTGTTTCCCTTTCGCCCCTTCTCCCTCCTCCCCTGTCCTTTTTTCACCTATTTTCACCTTTCCTATCCCTTCCTGTCCATCATCCTGGCCCGTCTTGTCTTGAACCCCGGTAATGGGACACTCGGCATGCTCTAGAGAATCCATGTGCAGGTTTGCGCCTGACGTTGCATGCAGTGCGTGGTCATCGGCGGGGGGGGTTCCGTCCTGCTAGGGGTCAAGAAAAAGAAGAAGACAAAAAAAGAGCTCGCTCGGGATGGGATAGAATACCGAAACAGAGCAGAACCAGGACTAAAAGGGAAGGCAAATCGAGTGCGATGGAAGTTGCCCGCCAGCTGCGTCTGTATGTGTACGCCGTGAGATACCGAGTCGAGCGAGTGTACTTTTCCAAAGCACGGATGAAGTCTTCGCACAACATGTTGCAATGGCGTGCATGTATCTTACTGGGTACGGCGTTTGGATGGTGCTCGCCTGGAAGAACCGTTCCTGGCGGGGAACCTGGCTCGATGCGTGCCCACTGCCCAGCATCCCAGCATAACATAATTACCCCGTGCATAGGTCACAGTGAGAGGGACAAGCTTGCGGGCTTGGGTCTCGCAATTTGCTGTTCTGCATTGGCGTGCATACTCAGTATTAACTTATTAAGATACTTTGTATGTACGGAGTATTACGGAGTATGTTCCAAACGTATCCTTTTGTTTCGTCGTGCAAGTATTCGGAATGGATACAAGGCCTCGAAGGCTCACCAGTTTCCTGACTTTTCTCTTGCAGCACACGGTTCCCCTCGTCGTATTGTCTATCCCGCGGGCCACAACCCTGTTGGCATTGTCGAGTTGTCGGGTTCTTCTGGCTTCTGTTAGCTTCTTCCGTGTCTTTCATTTGGGTTGGTTGCATCGTGCATCATGCAGCTTGCTCTTTGTGGCATTTTGCAGGTTGTGCAGTTCGCTGCTCCTTGCCGTTTGCAGGTGTTTCGTAGTGTTGCAGGTTCTTTGCAGCGGACAAGACAGCGGCTCGAGCGGCTTGCTATGGCCGATCAACCCCGTCCCAGGCCTGGGGTTCGCCCCGAAAAGACTGCATTGGAAGCCATCCCACCGGAGTTTTGATACTCAGTGATAATTAGTAGAAGTATCGCAAGTTTCGTGCTAGTAGTAGTTTGTTTGTACTGCGTAGCGCAGATAGTGTGTAAGATACTTGTTAATGGACTGTCTATTCTGGATGTAAGGTGTCTTTTGTCTTTTGTGTTCCTTCCCCCTCCCGCCTTTTTTTCTTTCTCTTTTTTCTCTCTCTTTTTTTCAGTTTTTGTTCTCTACTTTGTATTTGTCTCGGAAGCTTATGATTGCATAAGCTAAAGGCGCCCTGCGCCCTTGACGGGAAACAAGCCCTTTCACTATCTTCTGTTTTATTTTACATTTATGGCACCAGCTGCAGCCCCTCATGCCCCTAACTGCACAGCAGCACATTCTCGTTGTTCGTGGGTACACGAACTGACGTGCAAGCCCCCGATGGAGAAAAACTACAGAGTATTACGGAGTACAGTTCTTGAATTCTTCGCCCAGAAGGCACCCCAAGCCACCCTATAGCCACCACAGCGCTGGGAAGCCGCTATCTTCAAACTAAGGATCACTTTAAACTAGTGTGCAGTAAGACAGCACATTGACCAATCTCCAATTAACTGCGACGCGAACTAACCATCGAGACGACGCGACGCGAACTGGTATCTCGACATGAAGCCTGCTGCCTCACCTCCTGCACCAGGACCTGCATGAGTTGAGTATGGACAGCCCCCCAACAATCATTTCCCTGAAGCAAGCCTTCCTCGAGCTTGCCACACGCCAACTGGCTCAGCCTCTCGCACCATCGCGTGCCTGGCAAAGAAAGAATGACCTGAGAGGCATCGGACGCGGCAGCGATGCTGCTGCTGCTGACGGCAGCGCCGCGGACGCCGAGGACAGTGGAAAACGCATTTCTCCCAAGGTTGTCGACGATGTCCTTGTGCGCACCAACCAGCTCATGCTGCTGCACGCTCGTCGTGTACACACACACGTGGCTGTGCGCCACGTCGCCGAGCAGCTGGACCAGCTATACCAAACCACTGGCGATGATCTGGCAGCCGTGCCAGGCGATGACGGCGGCGAGCTCCTTGGGAGAGGTGCCGACTTCAGTACGTGTTTGCGATTTTCTCTCTCCCTCTCTCTCTCTCCTCCACTTTAGCGAACCGTCTTTGCTGATAATGAACAGCATTATCCACGGCCATCTTTGGTCTTCCGTCCACCTGGGATGACCCTTCCGAGGCTGACACGCTGCCGCTTGAGTCCCGACGGTATACTGAGCAAGTAGCGCAGCTGCAGGCCCTCGCAGAGCAACGAGCAGAGACAGTGGCCCGTGTTCGGCGCCTGCGCGGGATAGTCTCCTTGTTAGAGACTGTGTCCTCGGAAAGCGTGCCCACACAGCGCAACCTCATAACACGGGACGGACCTGTCGAGGGCCAGCTAGAGCGAATGCGGCTCCTGCTGGCAAGAGTGGGCGGCCGTGTCGCGAGCCTTCCGGCCCCGGAAGCTCCAATTAGAACGGAGACCGTGGACGGAACAAACAGAGACGCGAGCGCCAATACAGCGACAATAATGGAAATGGACGACATCAGGGATGTCGAGGACATTGGGCGGCAACGGGCCCAGGCGCTGCTGGGCCTCTTTTAAAACGATACAGATGGAGAGTTTAAGCTTGTTTGGCATTTTGGGTGTCATCTTTTGCTTACCTTTTGTTAGAGGATACAGGAGCACTCGGTAATAAAATGATTTTCGGAATCTCTTCACCTTGCATGATGGAAGTTCGCTCTTTTATGCCTTGCAATGTGCACTAATCATTAATAGTGTACGACTAGACCAACGTTTGCTGCTCAACAATTAGGGACTTCGCCAAAGGGATAGCGCCCGTCATGTTACTCACCACTGGAACATGCCGCCTTCTCCTACCAAAAAGGCGGTGAAGGAAAAGGCTGGCAAAAAAACCAGCCTACTGATTACTCCGTAAACTTCCACCAAAATAATTTGGGTTTTCCCATTTTCAATCACATCTTCCAAAACTTTCTACTCCATACATCAACGATTTTTCTTCTTTCCCAACTCCCGTACGAACACATCCACGAGGCCATCCGACGATATGGTCCAAGGTGCAGTCAAGAAATCGGCAAAGCCAGTTTCTAACTCTCGCAAAGCGAAGAAACAGGCCATCGCCACAGGTGCTGGTGGTGCTCCCAAACGCTTTACCCGGGTCACCAAAGCACCGCGCTCTGCCAAGGCTGTGAAGGCACATGCCAGCACGGGGAAGATCATGAAAAAGTTCTCGTCCGGCCTCGCTGCGAAAACCGAGGCGATGCTTGGTGACCGCGCCGGCCATCTGGAGCTAATCGGCCCTGGCAAGAAGAAGGGCGTCGACCGCAAGAGTGACAAAGCGCACCAGGCCGGCTCGCGGCGGTTTGGCTAGAAAAGCCCATCCCACCTCACGAATCACCACTGGTGACTGCCGCCCTCAAGACCGCCTCGACAACTTGCAAGTCCCCCTCGGCCACACGCCAGCTGCTGACAGCCACGCGGCAGGCTGGCCGGCCACGCCACGCCGTCGGACTAACGTACATCTGACGGGAAGCGTTGATGCGCACGGCTAGGTCATTGTTGGTGGTCTCATCTTTCGCCCAAAAAAGCACACCGATGTGTGTGTCTTCGTCCGTGCTGTCATCCCCGAACGTCTCATACTCTGGCAACTTGCGCAGGATTTGCCGAACGCCACGCGCCAATCGCACCATGCTTGCTAGAATCGCTGCAAGCCCGTCTCGTCCCTCACTCAACAGAACTGCATAGACAGGAAGCGCACGGAAGCGACGTGAATTCTCGATACCGATGTTCATTGGGCTTGGAACAAACGGGCCTTCACGGTCGGATGGTGGGCCTGATGCACCTCCAGTTAGATAGGCGGCATTGGCGTTTTGGAAGATTTCAGTTTGCAACTGAGTGTGCCGGGAAAAAAAGATGCCTGCGTCGTACGGCTGCAATATACCCAAATTTAGTTTATGTGCCATGATATACTTTACGTTTGTTCTTCCTTCTTTGTATCTTTCTCTGTCTTTGCCCCTCTCTACTTACCACGTTGAGAAGCTTGTGACCGTCGGATGTGATGCTGTCAGCCAACTCCAAGCCATCTGTGTACTGTCGAATCCGAGCAAACTCGGGTGTATTCGGCAAGGCTCTTGTGAACAAGCCGAATGCTACGTAGAAAAACGACATAGACGCGGCAGTTAGTACAATTTTTTTAAGAGACACACACAGGAGACAGAATATGTGGAGGAGTGCGAAGAGGGTTCGTACCGGCGTCGACATGGATCCATGCACCGTATTGATCGGCAAGTGCCCGCAGTCTCTGCATATCAGCCAGGCCGGTCGTTGCAAAGCGGCCGGTGTTAATCTCGCCGGCGCCGACGCTGATTATGTATGCCACAGAGGTGCCACTTCCATCTTCGTTGGCGGCGGAACGCGATGCGTCTGCGAGCGTCTTCTCGACGGCAGAAATGTCCAGGCGCCATGGCTCAGCATCGCTGTACGGGAGATCCACAAGGGCGGCCCGGCCCAATCCGACGATGCTCGCGGCCTTGTACAACGAACTGTGGCCCATGCTTGTGAGAATACGAATATCAGACACGCCAGCCTCCTGGCAGGCTCGGAGAAGGCCAAGCTCGGCGACGGCATTGGGTGCTGTTGCGACGCTGCCGGTGCTTTTGTCAGACAGGCTTCGCCGTAGCCGCAGTCTGTTGCTTATGACAGCCTCACGACCCATGGCCAGCCCGAGCACGTTGCTTGCCGTCGCACCAGTGGTGAAAATACGGCCTGCCCAGTCACTATTGCCCAGACCGAATACGTCAGCAAGCATCTGCAGCGCGGCGGCCTCGACAGACGTGCTGACGGTCTGCGCGGGAAGATGGGCATGCAGATTCTGGTCCAACGCGGTAACGATGTTGTCGGCCGCCTCGGCCACAGGGAGCACGCTGCCTGTAACAAAGCCGTAGTAGCGGCCGCTTAGGTTCTGGCCATTGAGTCCGGGAACCACGGTTTCCAGGATGTGGTCAAGGGCGGCACGGGTGCCGCGGGGCTTCAGGTAGTTTGGCTGGCCTGGCTTGGGCAGAGCTGCAAGAGCTGCCTGGACTCGCGCCGGCGACGGCAGTGTGGGTGCAGTTTTGTCGGCTTTGCTGGCACCTTCGTTCTTCTCGTCGGCGTCTGCCCCTTGCTCTGTGAGGCGGGCGATAGTCGTACGCAGACGCTGGTAAGAGTCGGCGAGAAAGCCGGCATTGTGGTCGACTTCGGGTGGCATTTTGAGGGCTTGAGGGTAGATTATCAGTGACGAGATCAGGTAAGTTGGCTTTGATGTCCAGTAAACAGGGACAAAATGAGGGGTGGTGGTAGGGATACGAAGTACAAGCGTTGCATTTATATATATTTAGACTGTATGTGTACTCTGCATATCATGTGCAAGCTCTGTATTGTGGAGAACGGTGGTCTTTCTACCCGTGATTGCTCTGTGTTGCAGGAAAGTCGACAATATGACGAGCATGCAAGTTGTAGCTGGTTGGAACAGTCGAATTTAATCGTCTTCTCAGTCGGCGTTTGCTCAGGATCGTACCCCTGTCCCTTTGCTGAGAGGGCCTATGCTCCTTCCTCTTATGGACTGATGCTCCTTCCTCTTATGGACTGAAGGGTCGATGTGGGGAGATCCTAACACCGAGCGAGGCCTACTAAGCTCTGTATTACTTTGTACATACTCTGTAATATGTGTAAGATGGTAGCAGGACGCTTTGGCTGGTGCCTTGCAGTCTTCTTGGACCTGCCAAACTTGTAAGGTGCAGTTATAGCGCCGAAACCTTCGTCGCCGTTATTACATACCGACGATAATACTAAAAACGACAATAGAGCAAGGGATAAGATCATAACAGAAGAGAAGGGGGCCCGGGTGCTCGAGCTGATCAAGCCCCATTGGCCCAAGACCAACACTGTCAAGTCCTGGCCGGCCAGCAATCCAACAAACAATAGTGGCCCTATAGTGTAACTGTTGGACCCAGGACCTCGGTTTTGGGTCGAGCGTATCATAGTGCTGGAGCTGTCTTTGTTGTCAATAAGCCCTTTTAGCCCAAGAGCTTAATTAGGCGAGAGGTTCAAGTAGTATGGAGTACTCTGTCTGATATTATTATCCTACTATTAGTAGAGCTGTAAGGCAGAGACTCGTGTTAGAGATCAGACCAGATAGTATTTGATCTTTATTCGATGCGAACGCATATTAGGTAGGCTTCGTCTACGTCTGTCTCCTCGATCTTACCCAGCAGCAATAGATAAAGAAGTAAGAAGAGACAACACGGAGCACGTCGCACAGTCCCAAGATGAGATGGGCCGTCAAGAGACGTCGCCCACTGCTGATTATCTAAACCCCCGCATGGTTCTTTGTCCACGAAAAGAAGAGAAGAGAAAAGAAAAGGGAAAAGATGAAGGAGAGGGAGAGACAAAAAGATAACAACAGGTCTTAGTTCTAAACGTTGGACGGCCAAAACTACCTAGCCCCGTGGTCGCTGGATACAAACCCGCCATCAAAAGTACTTGACGTTGCAACAGGCACCGGCCGCTGGGCGGTGCAACTGGGCGATGAATTTTCCACGTCTACTGTTGTCGGCATCGATCTGTCGCCCATCCAGCCGACTCTCGTGCCGCCCAATGTCGGCTTTTTTGTCGAGGATGCCTCTGAGAGCTGGGAAGATGGGGACACCAGCTTTGGCTAGATCCACACCCGGTTCACGACCGGCTGCTGGGGCGACATG
The DNA here is from genome assembly GCA_019925375.1 of Sporothrix euskadiensis. Classification (NCBI taxonomy): domain Eukaryota; kingdom Fungi; phylum Ascomycota; class Sordariomycetes; order Ophiostomatales; family Ophiostomataceae; genus Sporothrix; species Sporothrix euskadiensis. The sequence continues at coordinate 14,055 of JADHKQ010000026.1, read as the reverse complement.
TACAGCGACATCATCTGCAAGGCGTTTGCCAGCCTGCAGCCCGGTGGCTGGTTCAAGTGCCAGGAGCTCCAGGACAAGGTGTACAGCGATGACGGTTCCTTGACCGAGGACATTCCATTGTATGCGTGGTGCCGCGACATAGTTGAGGCCAGCATCCGCTCCAAGCGGCCGCTTGTAGCTGTAGCCCAGCTCCAAGGCTGGTTTGAGGCTGCCGGCTTCGTTGACGTGAAGGAAAAGGTGTACAAGCTGCCAATCAACGGCTGGCCACGCAATCAACGCCTCAAAAAGATCGGGGAGATGTGGCAGCTCAATATGCAGAATGGCTTGCAGGCCTTTAGCTACGGATTTATGCACCGGATCCTGGGCAAAAGCAAGGCAGAAATCGAGGTGTCTCTCGTGGACGTCCGCAAAGATATTGTCAACCTGCAGATCCATGCGTACAATCGGTTCTATATCGTGTGGGGGCGTGAGCCCGAGTCTGCTCAGATGGCATGGCGTGCAGCATCCGTCTCAGTAGCGGCGTCGCCGGGCTCGCCCACGGCGCCAATACTGACTATGCCTATGCGATAGGCACGTCCTATATGCTGTGGACGATCGCATTAGATACTACCCTTCCTCTGTGTATTTGTTTCGTACATAGGGAAAACCAGTAGAAGAAAATAGGCAATGGCGTTTTTGTAACCAGGTAGGCGGCATAGCATGGTGAGAAGCTCGCCAATAATGGGAACTTTAACATGTGCGTGTAAGTTCGCCGTGCAGAACAACTCCATACGTCGCACGAAGTATATTGTAATACAGCATAGGTTCACGACGCATTAGGAATGCTCAGTATGCTGCCCTGAAGCCTGGGGAGTTCTGGGTTGGTCGTCCTTTGTCATGTTTCGTCAATTATATCAAAATCCGACGAACCAAGTCTTGGGGTGCCATTGGCAACGCAGAGATTGTTAGGGCTGCTGGACTTGACATGGCGCTTTACACTCACGAAAAACACAGAAAAAACCACGAAAAACACGAAAAGCTTACAGTGTTGTGTACATACAAAGTGTCCGGCGTTGTATCGCACGGTGCTGCATTTATCATACTGTGTACCCCGTATTACAACGTATTTACGAAGTAATATGTGTATGGACGTCGTGTCGTATGTAATCTAGCGTGAGCTCATAGCGCACAGCTAGACCCAGGTCGGCCAGGTTGGTTCAACAGCTAACCCCTTTCTAGGTGATCTCTCGCGTGCAAGGCATGGCGCGGCAAAGTTGTCTTCGCCCCTTTTTTGTACGTCGTACAAGTCTCCGTTCTCCGTAAATGTTGTGCTTTTTTTAAGTCGGGCGGGAGTGCCAGGCTGTTATGTCCAGCGAAGTAGAAAGCGCCGGCAGCCAGTAGTCATGGCGATGACGATAATGACAATGAAAAAGGAGGAAGAGAAGAATATTAATATAACAGAATGGAAAGGGGGGGAAACAGATCACCATGACCGTAATATCACCCAATGCCCTAGCTGTGATACACAACGGTCCAAATACTACGCCGTGCTCCTGAAAACAAAAAGGAGAACAAAAACTCCACCCGAGAAAGGCGATGCCAGGAACTATTGTCCACCCTTGTTTATTGTTTGTGCATATTGTGGAGCAGAACTTCAATTCCCAGTCAATCCATCGCGGGTGGTCTGGCCTGATAGACCCACAGTCTATTCGATCCCCTAATTTTTTTCTGGGCCCAGCCCACATCCAAGTGCTCTTCCCCTTTGCGCACGAATATCTCTCCCCTTTTCGTGCTCCTGCCCCGGCTACAGATCTTACAAACCCTCCAAACCACGCTCCAAGTATTATTCTTCCTCAACACCTCGACGCCTCGACAACTTAACACCTCGACAAGCAAAACGGGCAGTTCGAGTCCACCCCGGGTCCCTCTCTCGAGAGAAACTTCTGCTCTCTACTCCGTACATGTACCGGGCCAAACCAACGACACGCTGTGCGTCACACGTGCATAGAGCAGTTTGCATCAACCAAATACCGAAACCCAGAAACCGGATACGCAAGACCAGCAGCTTGGCGAGGAGCGGCGGGAACTCTTCTTCAGCCTGTACAACCTACGGATCTTCTTTTCTTTTCTGCCTCGCACAAACGTACGACGTGCGACGTCTTATAATAAGATTTACCACGTACGCGCCCCGTGCAGCACGCAGGCATTCGTATACGGCGACACAGCGTACGCGCACACGCGCACCTCGAACACTGCGCCTGCATCTGCACCTGCGCTCTCACCTCTGCTCCCCAACCTTGAAGCAGAGTCTATCCGTGGCCTCCTGCTTGCGTCCCGCCCGCTTTTGTCTCGCCGCTGCCCCTTTTCCGGCCCATTTCCGGCCCCCTCGCGGCAGTCTGCCCTCCCCGTGCCGCCATGTCTGGCCTCCTCAGCAAACGCCAACAGGCGCGCAACGAAAAGTCTCTTCAGGACCTCGTGCAGTCCGTTCCGGGTAACAATGTCTGCGCCGACTGCCAGGCGCGCAACCCAGCATGGGCATCATGGAATGTAAGCATGCCCTACATCCAATGACCGCCTGGCGACACTGGCTGCCCAAGAGAAACCTTGCTGCAGGCGCTCTCTAGGGCCGCCTTGTCTGTTTTCCCCGTCCCTGGCTTATGCTAACCCGTGCTCCGTTTGCGCACACAGCTCGGAATATTCCTCTGCATGCGGTGCGCTGCTATCCATCGCAAATTGGGCACACACGTGTCTAAAGTCAAGTCTCTAAGCATGGACAGCTGGTCAAACGAGCAGGTCGATGTAAGCTCCCCCGTCATCCACTCTCTCCCGGACTCGGCTGGCGCCCCAGCTTCAATATTACAGCATCATTCGTGACCTAACACGTTCGTTCTCGTGCAGAATATGCGCAAGGTCGGCAACGCTGCATCCAACAAGGTGTACAACCCCGTCGGTCAAATGCCCCCTGTCCCCATCGACGCCGATGAGGCCGACTCGGCCATGGAGCGTTTCATTCGCCAGAAGTATATCAGCTCTACCTTCTCTAAACCCTCAAATACTGGCCGCCACCGCAACACCGGCAGCTCCGGGTCCGACGACATTCCGCCACCACTCCCTCCCAAAACCCCTGGTCGCTTAACTGTGCGCTCTGCGTCGTCCATATTTCCCCTTTCCTCCAAGGCAAAACGCGATACCTCTGCCACTACTGCAGCCAGCAACGGCAGCGGGAGCAGTAATTATTTTAATAGCGGCAACCGTACGCCAACTTCCCCCCTACCGCGTGCCATGTCCTACCCGCGGCCGGAGTCTTCGGGGTCCGGATCGGGCTCTAGACTGCGCAGCACGGTTTCCCAAGTCTTTGGCTCCAATAAGCACTCTGACAGTGGCAATGGCCTCGAGAACAAGCTGGCAAGTCTGCGCGACATGGGCTTCTCCGACGACCGACGCAATACCGTTGTGCTTAAGTCTGTTAACTGGGATCTGGAGCGGGCCATTGAAATGCTGGTGCGAATGGGTGATGCAGGTGTGAGCAACGGTCGCCTCTCTCCTCATCCTCTCGCGTCGCCGCGCGACAGCTCCCTGTCCGCGCCGACACGTACTCTTACCCCAACAACGGCAACGGCAGGTGGCTTAAGTGTCCCCGCATCGTCGTCGCATCGGGCACCGTCATCACCGTTGGCGAGTAGCGGCATGAATCCTTTTGACGCATTGGATTTTGCTCCCTTGCCAGCGCCACCACAGTCGTCACAGTCAACTGGGACTCTCCATAACAAAAACCCGTACAACACCACGAATCCGTTTGGCATTGTGCCGACACCTCCACAGCAAGCAACGCCATTCAATCCGACCGTCACAGCCTCCACGTCTGCGTTTAACTTGAATCAAGCTTTTCAGAACATGGCACTCAGCCCTCCGCAGCCGTTGTTTCCTCACCACACTGGGAGCAGTACACTCCTGCAGCAGCAACAGCAGCAACAGGTTCTTCAAGCACAGTCTTCCCTTGGTTTGTCGCCAGCCGGCCAATCATACTTCTCCGACATGTCAGCCAACGGAGCTCAGCAAAGCCTCTCACCCCAGCAAGTGCAGCATAATAACCCTTATCTAAATGCCAATGGCGCGTCACAACTGCAACAGCTCCAGCAGTTGCAACAGCAACAACCTTCCATGCAGGTGCAACAGCCGCTGTCTGTCAACACAAATGCTTCTGCTGGCGGCATGTTGGGCAACAACCCGTTCACACGGTCACCCACCCGCATCCAGTCCCCAAATGCACTTGGACAAATCCCAGAGCAGTCACAAGCAACCTACTTCATGAACCTGCCGCAGTCGCACAGGTATCCACTACCCAATGGAAACCCGTACGGTACCTCTTGGCAGTCGGCACAGAGTCCAGGCCCACAACTGCCACAACAACAAATCAACAACCCGTTCATAACACACCCGCCGCCGCCACCGCAACCGCCGCGGCTTCACAATACGGCGTCCATCATGGCGTTGTACAATATGCAACAGCTAGCCCCGTCGACGGCGCAATCCACGGTTTCGCCGTTGGGTGCTACATCGGCCCAAGATCCTGTCCAGTCGCCCACGCAACAGCTGCAGCAGCAATTGCCAGCGGGGAGTGAGTTTTTCATTATTGGGGGACAAGCACAAATGCCGATCGCGTCGCCGAGTGCAAGCAATCCATTCTTCAGTATGTCAAGCAACGCAAGTGTGGTATCCGCGCAACTCTCGCACAATCCGCAATATCAAGCAGCGCAGCCGTCGTTACCATTAGGGCAGCGGCAACCCCCACCGCCTCCACCGGCACCGTCGTCAGGCACCGCCAAAATGGCAAACGCAGCAGACATATTTGTTGGCGGTCGCAGCAGAGATAGTATGATGGCGCTAGGTATGGAGTGGAGCAATGGACGGCACAGCCCGGATGCATTTGCCAGCCTTAGCGCCCACCATTAATTAGTGGCCGGTTTTGACGGTCCACCAGTGTCCACAGCTCGATACGCTCTCGATACTGTATCGCTATCCCTCTTCCTGTCTCCCTTGTTATATTTCTTTTGTATATCATCCTGCCCTCTTTTATTCTTTACTTGCTTCATAGGACCCCAGGACGTCCGACCGCAGCCATGCTACGTCTTTCGTTGCCCATCATAAAGGGTCGTGAGGCAAGCCCGACTCCGCGGCAGCAATAATTTAAAAGTATGCCTTGACGCTCACCTCCTGTTCATAAAAGGTCCATATCATATACCATCTACCCACTAGACCGACGCCACTCTGGCTCTTTATAAAAGGATTGTTTGTACGAGTGAGCATCATGCAGCGAATAACTTCAATCCGACTTTTCCTCAGGGGGAGCCACCTCGGGGTCCAATGCAATCAATCTCTTAAAAATATTAATGAAATAAAATAAAAATCAATTTATTACTCTCCGGGGCCATTTGCCTTGAAAGTCGGGCTGTGTTCGTCAGCAAAACATAAAAGTGCCAGTTCTTGGCTGTCGGTTTAAACAGAAAAAAAAACTGTCGGTTGTCACTCAACACCACCCCTGCCTGCTTACGAGCTTCTACTCTCGCTCTCTCGCAATGGGACCGAATGAGGCTGGAAAAAAGGATGGATGAAGGAAGGAAGGGAACCAGACTTTCAACACATCTTTCTCCGCACAGTCAACGGACATTGGTTGTATTCCTAACCATGCACGCAGGGGTCCCAGCCCACCCTGTCACGTCGTTGGCCGAATGCACCAATGCACTTGCGCATGTTGTGGACAGAGCTCCTTCCTCAGCCTTCCCTCCTGGTGTCGTTTTCTTGGCTGTTGCCTCTGCTGGACACCGCCCCTCTCTCCTTTTTTTCGCTTTTCCCCTCTCTCTCTCTCTCTTCACTGCCTCTTCTTTTCCTTTTTTCCATTGCGACAAGCTGCTGCTTTTACTTCCTGTCACAACATGCGTTCTTTCTTTGCACCCTATCCTTCGTGTACCTTATACAGTTTTTTTCTAGAAGCGGTTGTTTGTTCAGCTACATTTCCACAGAACACAAAGACATCAGGTTAGACAAGAGCAGAGCTTCAACTATCCGCCTGGTCGTTCTACCGCGCCTGTTGCTGCTCTCTTTCTCTCTACGCTCTGCGGCTACAATGTCCATAGTGTCAGGCCGTTCCAGCTATTTGCATGGCCGGCCCCGGATTATCGTCCAAGATGCACCCCCCCCCGGCCCGCCATTGGCGACCTATCACGGCTACGCGCAACACGCCGCGCAAGTGTACACCGCGCGCCCCAAGAGGTCATTGACGACTTCTAGGCTGAGTTTCAGTCGAAAAAACCTGGCAAGGCCACATCCATCATCCCCCAAAGGGCCTATGCTGACAAGGCTGCCCGCCGCATAGCTGCCCAATCAGCCAGCGGCAGTCAATCCACCACTGCCTCCTATGCCGAGGCCGCCGCTCAATGCCGCGCAAAGGTTGCCCACATTGTCAAGGAATGTCGCCGTGTCAACCAAAAGTACCGTGATCCCCATTTTGACCTGGAGCTCGACCTCCAGCTGGATCGCCGTGACTGTTTGGAGAGTCTATCAAACATCTGCCGCACCGACTACGGCCCGCCTAGCAGCGGCGGTCGTGGACGGCGAAATCCATCCAGCGCTCCTCCTCCTCCGCCTCCTTACATCGCGCCTAGCTTCAATCCTCGGGCCGTAAAGCGCGTTGACGATATCTTTGATCATCCCGAGTTCTTCATCGATGGGCCAACAGCCAACGATGTTCGCCAGGGTCGTGATGGCGACTGTTGGCTCATGGCCGCGCTTTGCACCCTAAGCAACAAGCCGGGCCTGATTGAGCGCGTCTGTGTGGCACACGATGCCTCCGTGGGCGTCTACGGCTTTGTATTCCACCGCGATGGTGAGTGGTTCAGCGAGATCATTGACGACAAGGTATGTCGCCTCCTACACCTACGTTGAGTCCCGCTCCATCCGTGTCGTACTCACCAGTGTTATCACTTTGCTATAGCTTTACTTGACCAAACCGGACTACGATGAGAGTCGTTCCGAGCGCAATGCTGGAAGACCCGCGTGCGTATCAACTCGGAAGAAGCATATCGCAAAATTTACCAGTCCAACAGCGGCGCTCTCTACTTTGCGCAGTGTGAGAACCCTAATGAGACATGGCTCCCGCTGCTCGAAAAGGCCTACGCCAAGGCCCACGGCGACTACGCTGCCATCGAAGGAGGCTTCACGGGCGAGGGCATCGAAGATCTCACGGGAGGTGTCACTTCTGAGCTCTACACGACCGATATCCTGGACAAGGAATACTTCTGGAACGAGGAGCTCATGAAAGTCAACGATACATTCCTATTTGGGTGCAGCACTGGTGTCTGGGGAAAGGGCAGAGGTGACCGAGGTGGTATCGTCGAGCAACACGCGTACTCTGTCATGCGTGCCATCGAGATGGATGGCGTGCGCTTAGTTCTGCTCAAGAACCCATGGGGCCGCCACGAGTGGAGGGGTGCATGGAGTGACGGATCGAAGGAGTGGACTGCCGACTGGATTCAAAAGCTCAACCACCGCTTCGGTGACGACGGCTCCTTATGGATCTCGTACGAGGACCTACTGCGCAAGTATCAGGCCTTTGACCGCACACGGCTTTTTGGCGATGACTGGGCCACGGCCAGTATCTGGACGACCATGACCGTGCCCTGGACACTCGAATACAACGACACCAAGTTCTCATTCAGGCTCGCTCGCCCCGGACCTGTCGTTCTCGTTCTCAGCCAGCTTAACGAGCGTTACTTTCGGGGCCTTGAGGGTCAGTACTTGTTCAGTCTAAGCTTCCGTCTCCACAAGGTTGGTGCAGATGGCGAGGCGCGCAATGGCGAGGAAGAAGATGCGTTCGGCTACATCGTCCGCAGCCAGGCTAGTTATCGTATGTCGCGCTCCGTCAGTGTCGAGGTTGATCTCGATGCCGGACGCTACCTCGTTCTCGTGAAAATTGACGCTCAGCGTGACGATAACATCCTACCCGCTGAGGACGTCATTCGAGACAACGTACGTTCACGGCGCGAAAAACTGATTCGCATTGGACTTGCTTACGACCTTGCGCATAGCAAAGGACGCATTGCCGAGACGGCTGCTGAGAAGAAGGCCCGCCGAGCCGCTGCCGAGAAGCGCACGGCCCGGCAGAAAGAGCGTCTTAAGAAGCACATCATGGAAGAGCGTGCTCTAGACTACCTGGCGGCGAAAATTCGGCTCAAGAAGCAAAAGAAGGTGATGGCCAAAGCCAGGGCTAAGCGCAAGGTGCGGGATGCGAAACGTCGAGCCAGGATGGAGGAGGAGCGGATGGCCGAAGAATTTGCGAGGGGGGAAGTCGCGGCAATGGAGAAGGGGACAGAAGCATCCCGGCGTGGCAATGCCACAAAGACCACGAATGATACGAATGATAACAACCCAGGGGCCGGCGATCAAGGGAACAGGGGGTTCCGTACACGGGAGATGACCGACGACGTGCTGGTGGGCGATGCGCTGGTGGTGTGTGGGGAAGGGGGGACCGCGCATAGCACAGCCGCCAATGCGCAAACAGACGCACCGACCAACGTCCCGGTCGGCATCCCGGTCGGCATCACGGCCGACATCACGGCCGGCGCTGACGACAATGGGGACACACACAGGTCAGCCGTTGAAGAGATGGAGCCTCCGTGCCCCGCCATCAAAGGCCAAGGGTTCGAATCGCTACAAAACACCCATCAGGACCTCAAACGCCTGTCAGCTAACTCTGCCCGACCATCTTTTGGCGGGGGTCCGGATGATGGTAGTCGTGACATCCAAAACGACACGCGCGCCTCGTCTCGTTGCTCGCGTGGGCTTCGTGATGGCAGCCGGGAGCCTAGCATCTTGAGCCACAGTCGGGGCCGTGATGACGGTCAACAACGCGACACATCCCTCCGCAGGCGCACTTCACGGTCAGCATCCCCCGCTCATGCTCCGATCCCCCGTGGCCGCTCAGTTTCACGTTATCCCTCGCCGCCAGCCTTCGGTCACCGGAACTCCAGAACGCCGCCTCCACAAACATCTCGCCATCCTTTTTCTGGCCGTATCGATGACGACTATGATCCACGTGGCCGTCGCACCCACCCACGCTTCCCTTTTAACGCACCGCCGGGCAGGTCAGGCAACGATGATTCTGAGCTTTCCAGCCTGTCCAGCCTGTCTGATATCAGCGATAGTGAGCTGGACCTTATATACGAGGAACAAACCCGTGGCTCCAGAAAAATCAACGGCCGCCATCATGGTGGGCCCATGGGTCCCAAGCTGCCGTCTCCAAGACCTGTTATGCACGGCCGCCGTGGGAGCAATGAGAGCGTACGCGGCGGTTATGACGTCGGCGATCCGTGGAACGCAATTGCTGTCGTCGGTCTACGTGTCTATTACCGGGAGATGGACGGCGATGGCGAGCGGGAAGGAAACGTTATACAGCTAGGTGTGGAGCGAGCACACCCGTTCGCAGCAGACTGCTATGGTAGTACGGACGATGATACAGATAGCAATGCTACGTCTTTGGTGGGGACGGACAACGGCACGGAGACGGGCGGCAACATTTCCGGTGGCAGTGACGGTAAGGAGGTCTGTACAGTGGACGTGGTCGGCACTACCGTTAGTGGTGAGGATATTACTTTAGGCGAGGAAAAGGTCCTTGACGTGGACGACAGCTTGAAAGACGCAACCGTACCTATTCCTTTACGGGTAAAGAGGCCGGCTGGAGATAAGAGGTAATAGTTTGGTTTTTTTTTTTTTTTGGGGGGGGGGGGGTTATATAATATTAATATAATGCTGAATGTTATAAGGCCCTCTAGAGAATACCTTTCTCTTCGACTACAGTGTTACAAGTGTTGTTGGACAGGTAGTTATAATAGTTTCAATGATAAATCGTGATAGAATCGTAGTTGGAGGTCAGTAAATGTAGGAATAAAATTATAACAAGACTAACTCTCGCCCCTTTTGAAAGGAGAGGGGGTAAGGTATTTTAACTATATTAATAAGAAAATTCTCTGGCTCCGCGTTAAGGAGTCGTTAATAATTAATTAGATCTTATTAATTATAACGTTAATTATAATATTTAAGTGTCTTTAATTAAAGTTATAATAGTATATTAAATTAAATAAAAAAAAACGTAACTTATTTATTTTATTTAAAAGACTTAAACGGCTGTAAACGTTATAATTTATTTTTTAATAAAAAAGTTTTTAATATTAATTTAAAATTTTAATTAATATTATTATTAAGTAAAGGTCGGTTTTAATAAAATATATTTTTAATACTTTAAATTATTTTATTAATTATTAATTATTAATTTATTTTTTAAATTATTAAATATATTTAATTTAAAGTTATAATTAATATTAAAAATAAAACTATATATACTATCGGGTCACCGGTGTTTTAAGAGATCTCGTTATTATAATACACGTCCGTAAATAGTCTTACGGTAAGTGTATACTCGATAATATTAATAATATTTAATTCTTTTATTTTAACTTTTATTTAATATCTTACTAGAAGCGCTCTACTTATAAATGTCCGTTTATTATAGTTTTATTCGTTTTTTTCTCTTCTTTCTTTTAATAACTTTTATTTTTTTATCCGATTATTTATTCCTTTAAAATCGTAGTATAAATATAAATATTATAAAATGTCGTAAAAATAACCCTTTATTTAATATAAATAAATAATAACGATTTATTTTTAACGTAATAATATTCTCGTTACTTAGCGCGCGTGGGCGCGCGCCTCGTATATATATTATATAATTAAGTAATAGTTTTAATTAAAATACTTATATTAATAACTCTTTTAAAAGTAATAAAAATAAAGTATTACGTCTCCTTTTACTTTATTTAAATAGTTTTTTTAAGTTTAATATAATTAATATCGATAAGTTTTTATAAAGCTTTATAAACTTTTTTATTTAACTTCGTTATAACGTTTATTAAATTATTAATATTAACGATTTATTTAACTTTTATAATTTCGCGTCTTTTATATATTTATTAAATATATTAAATATTAATTATTAAGCGTTTTTTTTTAATCGTACCGAATTTAATAAGAGAGTTAAAAAAGGATTTTAAATTAATATAAATAATTAAAAGGACTTTATAATTTAAGATTTAATTAATAGTTACTTTTAACGTAACGGAGATATTGAAGTTATTCGTTATAACGTATAATTTAATTATTAAAACGTTACGAGTAATTTTTTTATATTTAATAAAAAATTAATAAATAATATTCGTTTTATTTATTACGTTTTATAAAATAATTATATAATTAACTTAAAAGTTTAAATTAATATTATTTATAAAGTTAACGTTTATAAGAACGATAATTTAAATAGTTTTCTCGTTTAATAATATAAAACGAAGTCTTCGTTTTTTATTATTAATTTATTATTAAATACGATTATTTAACGCTTTAAAAGCTTTTTAATCGAGATCGGTATATTATATTATAACCGATAAGTTGTATATTACTTTAAATTAATATATAAAAGCGATATAAGCTTTATAAACTCTTTATATTACGTACGAGGCCTTATTTATTACTTATAAAAGTCTCTTCGTTTAACGCTCTTAAAATAATTAAATACTCCCGTCTTTATAAAGTTTGATTAAGTTATTATTAAACGAAATAAATATATTTATTATTAATATTTAACGTAATTCAACGAAGAATTTAACTTTTTAAAGTTATTTTTCTTCTTTAACGGCGAATATATTATTTATTAAAATTAATATATTATTAGTTTATAAACTTACTATATTAAAACCCTCTCCTTTTACTATTAAAAAGTATAAGTTATAAGTTAATACCTTTATTTCGAGGGTCTTCGTATAATAATTATAATACGTATTAAATTAATAATTCTTTACTTTTAAAACGCCGTATAATAACTTTACGACTTTTTAAATTTCTTTAAATTAAATTTTAAAGTTATTATAAATAACTTTAAATAAATTAATAAAAAAGTTTTTATTTAAAATTATATTTAATTAAATATAAACTTACGAGATATTTTAAATAAAGAGAGTAATATTTTTATTTAAAAGTTTTATTATTATAAAGTTTAAAATTAAATGTTAACTCGTACGTTAAATTATAAGCGATTACGTAAATATTATAACTTTATTAACGTTATTATACGTTTAAATAGTTAATTAAAACTTTTTAAATATTTATATAATATTTTCGTTTTTAATTATATTAATAAAACGAAAGTTAAAAATATAAATACCCTTTAATATTATAAAGCGTTATATTATTTAAAAACCCCCTTTTTTTATTAATTTAACGATTTTTATAACGCGAGACGTTTTAAACGATAGTTTTAATAATTAAATTTACTTATTATTAAATACGTAAATAATATATACGGCAGCGAGAGAGACTTTTTATAGTCTTTTATAGTTACGGCGCGGGGCCTTTAATACCGGAGGCGCCGGTTAATTAACGGAGATATTTTTTTAAGCCGTTTAATCGAGAGTCCGTTCTCCGATATACTTCCGAATAAAAGTACTTTATATATTAATATTATTATTATTATTAGTATTTATAATATAAGTCTCGTTATATATTATTAATAATTTATATAATTTAATTTAACGATTATATCCTTTATTAAAAGTTAATTTTTAAATTAAAATTAAGTCTTTAATAACGAAAGAGTAAATTTTCTTTATATTTAATTCGTTACGTATACGAATTACTTTAATAATTTACCGTTAAGCTTTAATACGTTATACTTCTTTTATAACCTTTCGAATTATTACGTTACGTTAAGTAATAATAAAAGAGAGAGTAATAATAATAAAAATATATAAATAAGTTTTATAAATAAATAAAGTTAATATAAACTTATTAAGTCTTATAATATTATTAACGGCTTTAAAAGTTATTTATAAAGTTATATTCAGGGTTACGAATTAGTATATTAATTGTAATATTTTAGTATACTAAATTAATTAATACTACATATAGTATACTACATGTAGTATTTTTTGAAAAAAAAACTACATTAATATACTAAATTAGTATAAGGGTTATACTAATACTACAATTAGTATACTAATGTAGTATACGCGTAAATTAATACTACATTTAGTATATTAATGTAGTATAAGTATAAATTAATACTATAATTAATATATTATATTAATTTTAAATTAATTAATCTCTTTAATATAAAGATATAATAACGTTTTAATAAATACTTTTTTTATTATTTTTATATTACTTTTATATATAAATTTAAAAAGTTTTTTTAAAAAATAAAGCTAAAATAATAATAATAATATAAAAAGTTAAATCTTATTTAAAGTATTAAAAATATTTAAAGTTAATAATTATATAAAAAATCTATAAACGTTAATTATATAACCTCTACGAATATATTAAAAAAAACTAACTAATTACTTAGTTATAAAATTAACGTTTACTTACTTTTTAATAAATATATATTAATATATCTTAAAGTTTAATATTATATTATAAAGTTATAATATAATAATTAATTAAAAAATCGTTTATAATTATATAAAAAATTTATAAACGTTAATTATATAACCTCTACGTGTATATTAAAAAAAACTAATTAATTACTTAGTTATAAATTAACGTTTACTTACTTTTTAATAAATATATATTAATATATTTTTAAAGTATAATATTATATTATAAAGTTATAATATAATAATTAATTAAAAAACCGTTTATAAATAATAAAATAATAAGCTATTTTTTCTTTATAAACGGTTTTTTATAATAATAATTCTTAATAAACGTTAATAAAAATCCTTTTTAATAATAAATATAAAAACGAAAAGAATAATAATATACGAAAGTTAAATAAAAGTCTTTAACTTTTTAAATAAAATAATAAAGAGAATTATTAACGTTTACTTACTTTTTAACGCATTCGAATTTCGTAAATAATAGAAACTTATAAAGTAAAAGTATAATAAGTAAACCTTTAAATATTAATAAATATAAGTTAAATAAAAAAAGACTTACTTTATAATAATAAAAAAAAATATTAAGTAAAACGTA